>CM053621.1:4777127-4851605 GCA_028646535.1 Procyon lotor | reverse complement strand
CCCTCCCCTCCCCTCCCCTTCCTTCCTTCCTTCCTTCCTTCCTTCCTTCCTTCCTTCCTTCCTTCCTTCCTTCCTCCCTCCCTCCCTCCCTTCCTCCCTTCCTCCCTTCCTCCCTTCCTCCCTTCCTCCCTTCCTCCGTCCCTCCCTCCCTCTTATTCTTTTTGTGCTGATAATATCCCCTTTTAACATAGTCACTCTTGTTAAGGATCTGAGAGGGCCTCATTATCTTCTGCTGTATTGCAATTGATGGAAAAGGTTATTTGTAGTGATAATACTCACAAATTATGGGTTGGAAAGCTTTGAGATCTGCTTTCTTTGAATACCAAAAGTCTCCCCAATGTCTTCTATAGAATCTAGTTGCTTTAGGTTATTGGGATTTGTATTTATTTCTTAAGTCAGTTCAGCTATGACTGTCCCATACTCAGTCCACAGGACAGGATAAGCTCGAGTGTTCCCTTTCAGGTACTTGGATGAGAAACCCACATGACTTATTCCCAGAAACTCAGAATGCATGGCTACCTGGAAGGGGATATGGGATGCTTATGCCACAAAAACAGGCATTTGGGGCTGAACATTTAGTAATCCTTTCGTTATTGTGGTCCGTTGGCATTTGTGTGCCATCCTGTAAGATGATGGAGGGGAAATGGTGTTCTTGCCTTCACACAGGCATGACCACAAGGTTTGTTACTCCAGAATAAAAGGGAAAGACTTCACTAATGACTTCATCTCTTCTAGCCTCAGGTTTTGCCTCTTTAAAATAGAGATAAGTATGTCCTCTTTGTAGGACTTCATGTGGGCCCAGTACATTTAAAATGCTTCACATGATGCCACATGGTCAGTGTTCCGGGAATGTTGGCTATTAATGGATGGGCTTTGAACTGTGTCCCTAAATTCCACTGGGCTAGTGTTCAACCCTGGGTAGGACATTGATCAATAACTCTCTTTTAAATAAATATGCATCCATATGGCTTAGCAAATAATTTTTGGCTTCCCTTGCTTCCCTTTCTCACATCAACACAGCTGAGCACCGACACACATGCACGTTAGCACTCCCTTACACACGTGGGCACACACACGGTTCCTACTTCATCATTACAGGAAATGCCCAGCAGTCGGGTTGATGGCATCAGGTATTATCTCTGGCAAGTTGCAGAGCTATCATTTTTACCCAAGTAGAAAGGCTTCATGATGCATAAATCAGAAGTTTGTTTCATTTCAGCACTGGGCATTGACAGTCTGTTGTGGAAATTTTCTATACCATTTAAGGCCATGTCTCGGGTGGTTGGAGGTGGAAAAATGGGTCAGCAGAATAAATTAATTCTTCTGATCTTTCAAGGTGGAGCCCTGTTATATTGAGGGGATGTATATCTCTGTCTAATGGTGCCCCTTTTAAAAATAAGAACAGACTGACTTAGCCAAATTGGTAGTCAATGCACAAGGGAAAAGAAAAAGAAAAACAAAACTACTAAATGCTAATACTACTGTTTATAACAACAATAACAACACAAAATGCAAATGTCAATCAGTATCAAAGGAAGGCAGGACTAAACCCATTAATCAGGATGCCGGGTGGCTCAGTTGGTTAAGCCTCTTGAGCCTCTACTTTCAGCTCAGGTCATGATCCCAGAGTCCTGGGATGGAATTCCTCATTGAGCTTCCTGTTCAGTGGGAAGCCTGCTTCTCCCTCTGCCTGCCACTTCCTCTGCTTGGGAATGTTCTCTCACTCACTCTCTCTCACATAAATCAATCTTAAAAAAAAAAAAGAATAAAACCATATATTCATTTCAGAGAATGTTATGTAACTGCTAAAAAGAATGAGTTTGGTCTGTATGCAATAAAATTGAAAGAACTCCGTATTGATATATGAAAGCCAATTAAAAATGATGTGCACACCATTACATCATTTATATAAAAAGCATGTACATGACACCATTAATACTATAAATATATACTTATTACATATATATGCATAAAAATGCAAAGTCAAAATATAGACAATGATCTGTTAACAGGGTATCCTCTGAGGGGGAGCTAGAACTCCAAGCTGGCAGTGCCATTATTCAAAATATATTTAACCTTTTCTTTAATGTTTCTTACTCCTTTTTCTTTTTGAATGAGTCTATATCTCCATATTTCACATGTAGATAAATTATTAAAAATGGAAAATTTCATGCATTTTCCTCTATTACAGTAATAAAATTATATTATTTTTGAAAACCTACAAAACAAAGGAAAAACATCTTCCAGGCTTACAGTTTAACTCAACCGTTAGCATTTTGATGCAATGCCCTCCCTAATTTAGTTGAAATCCTGCTATACTTTTCCATGTTAAAATTTTTCATTCATTAGCAGGCCCAGCAGAGTCCCCACCTTGCCCATTTTAATGGGTATATACTTTATGATATACTTTATACTTTAATTTATATACTTTAATTTATTGCATTACATTCTTCCTAGCTTTTTGGTACAAATAGGCTTAATAATAAGCCTATTAGCAGCTCCCCCCCCACACACACCTTATGTGTCTTATGAGAAGACATGTTCTAAGAAGGATTAAAGAATCAAAATGGTAGGACGTTTTCAACTCTTGTTATATATGTGAATTCTTATCATGAGGGGTTTTGGGATGGCTTCTTGGCTAAGAAGGGTGGAGACGCATTGTCCTGCAGGGGTCTGCAGTACGTGACAACATCCTCACCCGGCTCAAAACAGCACTAGGCAACCCAAAGAAAAGCAAAGACTGCACCAATCCTATGGAGGTCCTCAGGAGACACCCTCCAAGCCACTTCGAAACCCTCATAGCTCCAGAGAAGACCCAAGGCCCGAACCAAATTCTACAGCCCCTCTTCCAGACATGACTAGGGATCAACGAGGAGGTTGTAGTTGAAAAAAAGGAAACAGAGAGAACTTCCATCCTCCCTCAACTTAACACAATAAAAGCAAAGTAAATGACCCAGGTGATCCCTGAATAATGACTGTATCTCACCCCAAATGGGAGTTATTCTGGAGAGATTGGAGGAAGGGCATGCACACTTGACCTGACAACTAACTTCACCTCTTTTGTGAAAATTATCTTTTAAAAAAAATATTATTGAAGTTGAGTTGGCAGACGGTATTATATTAGTTTCAGGTGTACAACATAGTGATTTGATAATTCTGTCCATTACTCAGTGCTCACCAATAACTACTGCTTTTAGTAGTTACCAAAAAATATTGTACTCATTCACGTGGTTCACTGTAGCAGGTCAGCAGCAAGGACACAGGAGCCACACGGAGGCAAACAGGGCTTAGCCTGGTTATGCCCTGGTTAAATTATAATTAAGAGATTCAGAGGTAGGGATGACTTCTTGCAAAGGACTTACCATTTGTATAAGGGTTGACAGTCTTTTTATTTGTCATTACACGTGCTGTGGCATTATTTACCTACGTACACAGAAAACTCAAATGAGCACAAATTCCAGGGCGAGCCCACAGTTCAATTAGTTGCATGCATTATGACTGTGATTACTTATTAAAAAAAAAAAAACTAAAATGCATTTTAATTTATAAAAGGCAGTAGGTGCATAACAAAATCATACATTTTTATAATTACATTTACTTCATAACCATTTTAACTTACAAATCATTTCAATAAAGCAATGTCATATCATTTAAAAGTTTAATAAGGAGACAGTAAAAGCAAATTAAAAGGAACTGCATAATTGAAGACTTAAAAGCATGCGTGTACTCCATGGTAACACAGAAACAATAAATATCTTTAAACACAAAATAAAATTCATATGAAGGAACATGCAGTGGAGTAGAAGAGGGGAGAGACAAGGTACAAGGGAACGTAAATGTCAAAAAAAAAAAAAAGGGACAAACAAGATTTAGCCGTGTGCAACACTTTGGGAGGGAAGGACCATCGGGGAGAGCAACATCTAGCATTCAACACTTGGAACAAGAGCCTTTGACATCGCAAGAATTAACAAGATCATTCAAGCTTTAAAGTCACAGCTAACAAAAGGATAAAAGAGAGGGTGCATTGTTTAACACAATATGGAGTTAACAATCTGAGTAAGATGTGCACTGTCATATCTCAATCCAGTCAGTGCCTCCCAGGCTCGCTTAGAACGTACACTCAATTACAGGCGTACTGGTACCCAAAAAAATAGAGCATCAAGAAAACTTAATACGACAAGTCAAAAAAATCCACGTGGTATATATATGTATATAGATAATCAGCACTAAATACGTGAAGCGGCAGATGGACTTCACCACTTACCATTCACCACCATCGCCAGCATGGGTTTGTGTACAGTTACCATGGTTACTGAGAGTTTGGTGAGGGGCCTAAGCGTTATCGTCGAGGGGGGAAAACGAAAGGCAAAATATGCAACATCTTACTCCAAAGACTAAAGCATTTTTAACTGGTATTTTTTTTTTTTTAAGTTTTAACAAATATAACCCTGTGGCCACATTGAGGGAGATCCAGTGGTAGAAAGAGTAGATTCCGAGTATCGAAATTTTAGCATTTATTTTTATTATTTTTCTTTTTCGGTGAGGAGGGGCCAAATATTGAACAGGAAATCCTGTTTGGTTATTTACTTTATTATGAAAAGAAGGCAAAGATTTAGACTGGTTTCTTAAACCAACAACAACAACAAAAAAAAAATGAAAGGTTCAGTGATAAAGACCTCTCATTCTTTTTTTTTAAAGACAATAAATCATTGTTCTTCCGAATGCTACTGCTTTCACCATTTGGACACAATTTGGACACCACTGTGGATCCCTCGTCAACCCTGCAGTGGAAAGAAAAAGAAAAGGAAAAAAAAAAAAAAAAAAAAGAAAAAGAAAGAAAGAAAAAAAGAAAAGAAACTCTTTTTTTTTGTTTTGTTTTGTTTTGCATACTGTCTCCGCTGTTTGGAACCTACTGCACCCATTGATTACAAAACAAAGAAAAATTAAGGAAAAAAAAAAAAGTTCAGAGTAACCTTTCTTTTGTCTCACTTTTGTCATTCACCTTTCATCAGTAATAAGAACATAATAAAGTAAAATTTAAAAAAAAAGTAAGGCCAGTTTTCCTTTTTATATATAAATATAAATATATATATATATAAACAATGAGAAAGGAGTAGGGTCACATACAAGACACAATGATGCATCTGGAACAACGAATGAGCGTGAAGCAGACATTTATAAAGAAGATGTAAAGGAAAATATTTTGAACATGCACCTCGATTTTACGGCCCTCTACCACGGTGCCGTGTAATTTCTCCCTCGCCCTGTCCGCATCGGCACTATTTTCGAAAGTTACGAAACCAAATCCCTGCATGCAGGAGGGAGAAGGGGAAAACAACATGCAGATTATTATTCCAGTCAACGACCACTGTGTAACGTTCTCTCGCTTTAATTTCTATTTCTTGTCCTGGCTTCAGTTCTGTAACATGCAAATTAGAGAAATTATAAGAATACGAAGATGTGCAATAAGTAAGCGACAAATGTGAACAAGATTTTTTTTTTTCTGTCACCAGTTAGCTGTAACCCCTGAAGAAATCAAAGAATGATACCAAAAATACCTTTCTAAATGTCACTACAGAAGAAAATAAGTCTAACGGAAAGAAGATGAGATCAAAATAAATTTACAGTGTCTTCACAAAGAAGAAAATGAAATAACGAGGAAAAAAAAAGGGAACCACTTTCTTGACATGCAAATTAAGAATAAAATAAAATAAAACGTGTGCACGGAATTCAACAATGAATGCCAAAATCTTCTAACATTGCCTACAGAGTCATGCCGTGTGGTCTTAAGAACATCTCTTCTTCATGCAATTTTAGGGTTATTCAGATTTGTCAATTTTACAGCCTTAACTTCTCAAAAATAAAAATTAGAAGCCTAAAAAAAAAAAGGAAAGACCTTTTTCATAATAAATCTTAAACTCTTTGGTCTAATAAACAAAATAATCACATGAAATGAATTGAAATAAACATTGGTTGATTAATAATGCAAACAGTTCAAGTAGCGCCTTTTTTATATTAATACTTCTCCCTCCCCTCAAAAACACACATGCTTCTGAATTTGTCAACTTTCCAGGCTACCTCATTAATCGAAAAGGGAAATGTATGTACGTATTGTAACGTTCTAAGACATTATCTCGATATTCATTTGTCAAGTCAACAGGTAGAAAACAAAGGAGCTTAGTTAAGAGACTTATTCACAATAACACTCTGGGCACTGCCTCTCTTGCTGATCGATAACAAATAGACCCTTTACTTCGCCACTGGCATATTTTGTTTTAATATTTCAGCCTCAAAAAACAACCCCACTAAACGTCACATTGTCAAAATCCACCTTTTTTTCTTCACTGACACTGTTCCTAAGAAGAGTACAGAAAATATGACACATTATTTTTAAAACCCCTAAAAATATTTGTACATCTTGTTCAGAAATATACACCAACCTTTTGAAACCATTCCAGTGTAAATTTGCCCAGCTCGTTCTGGTGAAACAATGCAATGTGTTGGGACTCCTATTTGCAACTGGGTAGACTTCAATAAAGGGACATGCCGGTTCCTAGTTTCGTTGGGACCGTCTGACATTTAGTTGGGACAGTCTCACTGATAACAGAGGCAGTAATTACAAATACCAAAGTAGTCATAAGCAACTAATGCTAACTCCCACGCCTTCACTACGTTGCTGAAGTGATTTCCAAAGCTCAGGGTGGTCAGAGAGGTGTTGGCCCATGGACTGCCTGAAGAAAGAGTTTTCCAAAGTCAATATGGGCTCATCTATAGGAGATCCCATCTGTGGATGGATCCAAGCTAAATTAAATGATTATGTGACAGAATTCTATAGAGAAAAAATAAGCAGCTTTACTTGGGAGGACTGGACTGAAAACCCTTTTATAATAGGACCCCCTGTGAGGATCTGTGAGGAGGACAGGACTGGATGATTTGACCGGTATAAGACTTTATGCTCCAGAACAGAAGAAGCCTATGTAATTCCGTCTAGTACATCGCTGGTGGTACGCTCATGTGAGGTGTCCAAATATACTAGCCTAACCGACGAGTTTTGAAATAACAGCTCTTCAACGGACTGAAGACCGAATTTGAGGGGTTTACCCTACTAATGGCGCTGACTCCTGGCCAGAGGGTCCCAAACTTGGTTGCACAGTGAAAGGAAGTGGGGGGCAGAGCATAGGAAACATTTAGATTCCTGGGCGCTGCCATATATCTACCCAATCAGAATCTCAGAGTGGAGCCCAGAGATCTGTCTGCTGAGAAGGCCCAGCAGCTGCATTTCCATGGCCTCTCTTGTCACCAAGCACCATCAAAGGCAAGTTCTAGTTCATCGTATGACGTAGGGATATTTCATTGCCGATTTCCAATGAGCAACCTATGGAGTGGAGTGCGTTTCGGAGGTGACCGTCTGTCTGACTTGGTGATTGGGATCTTAGGTGTGCAGCCACTGTCCCCTCAAAACCCAACTCTCTGGCATGCACAGAATGCCATACAACTAACAAATAAGGGAAATAAGGACACTGGCTGCATCAGGGGCAATTTTCTCACTAGGAAAGCAAAGAAAATCCACAGTTTGAGTCTTAGGGACGGAGGGCTTGGGGGCATCACTGATGTCCATGGGCACCGGTCATTAGCACCACAGCCCAGTGAAAGGGAACATTTAACCCACCCGCCCAATGTCACCCCAAAGAATCACATCATTGTGATTCTTGCCTGACCAAGGCAAACCACACTGGCCTAAAATCTGTACTATGTGCATCAGGGAGACATGAAAGTGGAGACAGAAATAAGTTCTGAAACCCACGTGACGTTTATAAACTACAAAGCAAGTGGTTCACTACATTCCCAAATTCTTACTTTGTTTTGAAGTCAGATAATATTCATGGATTCTTCTTATTTTTACTCTCATTTTCTGCTGCACTTCTCTCTCTCTGTTTGATTTTGAGGTCCTCAATATTTCTTATTTCCAGCGGCTGAGATGACTAGTTGAGATTCTAGAAAGTTGAATTCGAAAGTGCTTGCTCCAGATGCCGTCCCCAAATACAAAGGGACTGTCCTACCTCTTCCATTAGATAGTCACCCCCCCAGCCCCCCAAAGGCAAGAAGGGATATGGCCTCCTGGGGCCAGAAGATTGCCAGAATTCTCATCTGGAGCGTGACGCCAGTTACCTGGCCATTTTCAGGGACCCTCTCGACCAAGAGCAGAGGCTGGGCAACTCTCTGAAACCGGTGCTGACGCTACTTCCTTTACCCTGCCTCAAGGTCAGAATTCTATCTCAAGGAAACCACAACTTGGAATTCTTAAAGACTTTCTGAATATCGTTATGTCAGCCTTCAGGGGAATGGAAGGAGTACATTCTGGACTTGGCCTGAGAGGACAGGAGCTGGGGGTAACGCTGGATGTGAAACCCTGGATGTTCTAGAACGTGCAGGGTACACAGAGCATGGAGCAGGTGCTCTTTGCTGCAGGAGACACACTGCTCCCAGGGCTCACCTCAGTAGAGGGGTGGAGAATGTTCACTCCCAGGTTCAATGCCCCTTCTTCCCAGAAGCCTTCCCCACCCAACGGTCTTGGCCCGCCGGCTTGCTCCCTTGCCACAGATCACAGCCTGCACCATGGCCATGGCTGCTGGTCTTAGTAGTCCGTCTCTCCCACCACTCGGGAAAGTCAATGAGGACCACTTCGGTCTCACCCAGCACGGATCTACCCATCTTCTTGTCCCCGGTACGGAACCAGTCCTCACGAATCATCTACTGAATCAAAGCTCAGACTGTATATTTCCTGGGTATATTAAGAAGTAGCTCTCTCTGGCTGTACCCCCAGAGTACAGAGTTGTACTCTGTTGTTCAGAGTTCAACAACATGTTTCTAAATCCCCTAAAAGTGAATTCCAGGCTCTCTCACCCCTAAATGCTATCAGATTCTCATTTTCAAAGTCGGGTGTGTCTTTTTAAAATGTGGTTTCCCTGTATACTTGCCATCCATGTACCCAGCGGCTACTTATGGTATATGTTCTCGGGATAATAAAGATATCACCTGTGTTTGAATAGGGTATATGCAAACATGCACGTGTGCACACGCGCGCGCACACACACACATCCACACCCAGAACAAACAGCCATACTCACTGAGCACTGACTGACCTACCTCGGGGACCAGCTGCAAAGATAATGACCAGACAGTGAGCTCCTAGCTCTGAAGGGCCCACCCACTTCCCGGCTGCTTCTCCTATGCCAAATGATGAACACGAGGTCGTAACAGTGGTTCAGGTTTCTCAACCATTTAAATGGAAATGTCTCTTTAAATAAGGCCCCTTCCTGCAGAGGATAATGTCAAGTCTGAAAAATATCCCTGGGTGAGCTGCCGTCCCCTTTTAGCCGTTTCCCAAAGGACTGTCTCTACTCACACCGCAACAGTCAGCCCCCAGCACCTGCCAGACCGCCTTTCGGAGGCGGCCTACCCACCCAGGCTGTTCTTGGTGTCTTCTAATCAAAAGTAAAAAGCAGGTTCCTAAAGTCAGTCGCTGGATGCGGCAAACTTAAACGGTCTTCACTGCTAAAGCCCCAGAGACAGGCTAATCATGGCAATGACAGAGAAAGTATTAAAAATAGTTCCTCCATTGTACTTTCAAAATAGCAAACGATATTCTTCTAATGTCCCAAAACAGCTCTCGAAAGGAATTAAACAGCTTTTTCCAACTGGCAAAAGTTACAAAATAAAATATATATTAAATATAAATTAAAAAAAAAAAAAGGAACCCAAAACAACCTTTAAAAGCATTAACACCACAAACTCAGGATTACAAGAAAGTTGGCCAACATTCCGGTTTTTCTTCTAGGATTTTGCCAAGAATGCATCAGGCCTGAGTGAAAAGGATTAGTTAGGCTGGGTACATTCTTTACTCTTTTCTTTTCTTTTTTCTTCTCCTCTCCTCTCTTCTCTTTTTCTCTTTTCTTTTCACTCCCCTGCCCTCCTCTCCTTTTTTCTTTTTTAAGATTTTATTTTTAAGTAATCTCTACACCCAATGTGGGGTTCAAACTCATAACCCCAAGATCCAGAGTTGCATGTTCTATGGACTGAGCCAGCCAGGCGCCCCTGGGCACATTTTTTCTTAATGCACTTTGCGTTGCAGGTATAGAAACAGCTTCTATACTGATTTTTATCCAAGGAGCAGAAAGAAAATGAACTTAGGTTTCCCCCAGCCTAGAGGTCACACCACTGATATAAAAATAACCAAAGTATCTGAAATTTTGGAAGAAGACCCCTGCAGTAGCAGAAGCAGAGAGTATAATGATTTGAATTGATTTTTTTTCCCCCTCATCCAGCATATCACAGTATCATTTTGGCCGTGGAGAGATTACTGGCATTTTCTTCCCTCACACTAAGCTCTACCATCCCATTCCGGATGGAAAGGATCCAGACTGGCCGAGAAATGATACATGGATTTGTGTGCTTCCTGGGAAGGAGGCGAGGGTTGCTGTGCCCAGGAGGGCGGCACTTGCCCCCTTAGAGAAAACCAGTTCTTAGAACCCTCTTGGATACTGACTTGTCCCAAATTGCCTATGTGAGGAGAGTTACGGGGCTAAATCCAGTATCTCTCTGTATCTGATCAGCAATCTGTCCCAATATCCACGTTCACAGTCTGAGGATGCAAGGGGGCTTAGAATTCCTGACGGCCTGGCGACTGGCACTCTGGAAACTGGGCAGAGTGATTGGAAGTGGTCGCTCTCTAGCTGCTGAGGTCAATCTCGGAGTCCTCTGACAGGACTCAGCATCTGCTGCTAAGCCAAAAGCACTGCTTTCCTCAAGGGAGATCTGACAGAGCCCTGGAGCTCTCTGTGCGTGCAGGTGGGATGTGGACACGTTAGCCACCACAAAACCCCAGTTTTGGGTAAAGAGGCAGTTTGCATTTCGATGAAGCGTTGGCGTGGGTCTAAAATAGGAAAACATGGTGTTTATAACCTTAACGACAGGCCTGGAAGGTTTGGTAAAACACAGATTGCTGGGCTCCCATTCTGAGTGTCTGATTTAGTAGGTCTGGGCTGGACCACAAGAATTTGCATTTCTGGTATCTTCCTAGGTGCTGTTGTACTGGGGACCTCATTTTGATGATCTTTGATACACGGGATGCTTTGAGAGAGTTGGGACTTTTCTTCCCCCAACCTATTTCCACGCTGAAGGGGCTGGAGCCTTCCCACATAACCCTTGATTCTTACCAACATGCTTAGGTCTGGGAAAATCGACTTAAACATTGGTCTCCTACAGAAAAAACCAAAAACCAAAACCATATTCAAAGCAATGGCAAATTGCAAAATAGGGAGTGGTAAACATATTAACGAATTAAAATTATATTCAAAAGGTTGGTGTATATGAAATTTTCTCCCCTACAACCCAGGAAAATAACTGCACTTTATTAATACAGAATAATCACATATTTACCTGCGCATGAGACTATCAACTCACTTTTTAATATAAAGAACATAATTATCACTGAAAAACAAAAATGTAGCAACAACATTATTTTTTAAGCATGGGTAATTTTCCTCTGGAAACTTGATATATATATAAATATAGATAGATAGATAAATAGATAGATAGATAGGTATAAAACAGCAATTTTAAATTACCCCCTTATACATTTAAACTGAACCCAATGTATTTCCCACCATTTTGGAAACTGGAGGAGGTCTCTAAAGGAATTCCCACTGAAGTGTATTTTCACAATGTGCTCATTAAAACAGTGCAGTTGTTTCCCATTATCCATAGCAAACGTTTAAAAATAAGCTAAACAATCCTAAAGTAAATTAAATTGCTTACCTTTGAGCCTCGCTCATTAAAAATAATTTCAACATCTAAGATTTTACCAAATTGCTGCAAAGAAATAGAAATGTTTTATAAGCAAGAGAAATGGAGTAAATCAGATTATGCACGTTGGTAATTGTACCCCAAGTCAGATTTTTTGCTTTTTTTTTTCCTCTTTTAATATCAAGGGTAGACATTTTATGTTGTTGTATCCTTAGTGATGTGCTTGAACCAAGAGAAAGCACCACCATACATATGATTTCTATTTTATTGGAGACCCCACCAAGTAAGATGTCATAGTATGGGCCTGTGCAAAATGTGTAATCAGGTGGTTAGCTCTATTTTCTTTCTTTTAGGTGTGTACAGTAGCTTTCCCAGGCACTGAGCAGCAAAGATTAAAACTGGCTGGCATATGAACTGACCTTCTGAGGCTACTCCTCTAGCCACTGACAGAAGCACCCCTGATGACGGATTTTGATGGTAAAATGTCCATGTGGGATCTGATGGTGAAGACGGCGGTCCTTGGCCCCCGTGTAAGCTACGGTAAGCCAGGCCATGTAAGGGAAGTCAAGCACAAACAGATGAACGCAAGATCCGCCATGTGGACATCCATCATAATCAAGACACCAGCATAGCTGTGATTAGCCCTGGGGCTGAAATGTACTTCTCTCAAGATGACTCTCCATTTTGTTAGACAAACAAAAAGATTTTAGACAACTGGCAGGAAGAGGCTCTCCAAGAAGCGAAAGCAACCTGACATATTCAAGCCTGGAAACGTGGTTTCAGATTACAAACAGGGCCGCCAACTAAATTACAGATGCCTAGTTAAATTTAAATTTCAAATCTTTCAGGATAATTACATTTCCCTGCAATATTTAAGACACTCTTATACTTAATAAAATACGTTATCTAAAATTCAAATTCAGCTATTGTCATCTTGGTTTTTTTTTTTTTTAATTTGCTAAATCTCGTAGTCCTAGTGAGAAATGCACATCAAGTAAATCGTGATACACACTTTAAAAATAAGGGAACGGGGGGCGCCTGGGTGGCTCAGTCGTTAAGCGTCTGCCTTCGGCTCAGGTCATGATCCCAGGGTCCTGGGATCGAGCCCCGCATCAGGCTCCCTGCTTGGCGGGAAGCCTGCTTCTCCCGCTACCATTCCCTCTGCTTGTGTTCCCTCTCTCGCCGTGTTTCTCTCTGTCAAATAAATAAAATCTTAAAAAAAAAATAAGGGAACAGGGACCCTGAAATCAGAAGCATCTGATAGTCCAAGATCCTTTGCCCGTGATATTGGACTCCTTTCCTTTTTCTTAGATTGCATGAAAAACTGGGTATTTTTGAGCATGCAGATGGGAGAGGGTGTCATAAGAGTATGTGAGATGGATCAGGAAAACAATGAGAGGAATTTTACTCTGATGCACAATGAGGGCAAGTCCTCATTTTACTGATTAAAAAGTAAATACAACCACATGAAGGAGTATGTCCATCCCTCTTTGCCTTTATTTTGAGCTTTCGTATTATTCTATTTGCTTTTGCAGCCTGGATTTTTATTGTATCTTTTATTGCCCGAGGAGATTCTGTGTTTTGTCTCTCCCCTGGGTGGAAAGCATTAAGCAGCCTCCATGTGGCAGAGGCCAGAGTGGTTGGGAGGGAACAGAAGAGAAACAAATGATTATAACGCAGACAACCAGAGGCAGCTCCCCTGACCACTGAGCTTCAGTCACAGGATGCGGGGTGGAGGAGGACCCTGAGGATAAATGTCAAGAGGGTCCTACTAAGATTTGAGAAAAAAATTATTTGAAACAGACAGAGGCTGTCCTCTGGAACAAATCTACCTTTCTCGGAAAGACGGGAAAAAAAAAATAGGCACACTCTAGTTGAAGGGAAATAGCTCAAAACCTTGAAACAAAAGTAGTTCTGACCTAGGAGAAAAAGGAAACCCAAGGATACCTAGGTCACGGAAATGTTCCCGTCCCTCAGAATACGGACGCAGTCAGGGGACTGCGGACGGAATCTATCTTGCTGAGCGGATGGACGTGTTTCTCAGCGGACGGACGTGTTTCCCATCTTCCCAGAGAAGTAGAAGGGTAGGAAGAAATGAAAAAGCTCAGCTGTGAGAGGAGAGGGGGAGGACTACGCTGCCAGCAGGTACGATGGAAATACTAAGAACTGCAGCCAGTTCACCCTGCAACTTGTGGACGCTCTGATTTCCTTTGGGTCAACAGAATATTCTTCCACAGAGCATTTTCAGTGCCCTAGATTTGGGTGGAGAAAGTCATTAAAAATAGAAGAAGAAACTTTCAGATTTGGGAAATGTGGGATTTGCCGTTAAAAGGTGAACAGAATTTCATAGTAAAACCTCCAGTGTGTGAAGTCCTCAGGAGCAGTGATTTCGATATAACCTCCTTAGAATATTAGGTCCACTTTGATGCTATGGTATTTATTTCGGGCCTGAGAGCATGGAAGCACACATGTCTATGAACAGGGAAGGTTGAAAAGGAGTCCCCAAAACCATGAAGCAAATGTCATCGATGGAACATTCTCTAAGCAGTCAACATGAAAACACTCCCTTTAAACAAGATCTGGTGAAGACAGAACCAACCCATCAAGAAGTAATCCTAGCATGTGTCATTCCCTAAATGAAACAATGACACCATATGCCCTGAAATGGTCTCGAATGTGAGCCTCTCGGCAGTTGCCATTGGGTGGATGATTCCCAGAGCCAGTAAGACGAGCAGAGAGAAGAACGCTGATATGAGCCCCATTCCTAAGACAGTTGTGTACTATATTTATAGTATCAACAGTTTAATTGGGAAGTTTGGTACTAATGATGTAAACACAGCTGGCACACGTTCAGTCTAAGCAGACATGACTCGCAGACTTAACTCGCATTAGTTTGCTCAACACCCGTGTGCAGCCGCATTCGACAATGTCTCGGGATCCACGCAAGGTGTCACGGCAGCGGTATCGAGAATAAAATCCAGAAGCATCTAGGCATGCACTAGGGCAAATGCATACCAGGCATTTTGAGACATTGTCAGATCAAATGCTATTTCTCTGAAAAACTGCGGAAGATGTTCAGTGGATACAGGATAAAATATGAAAGTAAAGGTTAGTTCAAAAGAGCACACATAGAGGTGAAGAAAAGGCATCATCTCAGTTTTCGTAGGGTTGGCTTCATGTTTGGAATGTAGAAATGGGAGGTGCCATGAAAGGTCCAAAAAAATAAAAAAAAAAGCTTCACAGCCCATAGATAATGCATAGAATTTGGGACTAACACCAAAGGTGCAGGCATCTCTGTTATTCCTAAAAAGGTGATCATGAAAGCTTCTTTTGTGCTTTCTGAAAGTCATATGGTCTGTTTCGGGGTGACAACAATAACTGACTTCCGTAGATCATATTCATGCCCAGAGGGTCCATATCAAAAGCAAGGCTGCGACGTCAACAAGGGTATTGTGCAAATTTGAATCCTATGCTCCATGAGTAGCTACTTCTGAAAAGTTCTATAATGCCATGTGTCATGTCAGTGGCCTGGATATATCATAACCACCTCTCTCATCCAAAACCCAGATGTGTGTAAATTTGAAATGTTAGGTTAAAGAACCATTCTGGCCAAGAACAAGCCATCATATTCGGTTTGGTGGCGATCCACCCGTTCCTTTCATGGGATCATTAAGAATTCAAATATAAAGAACACACACCCTCATCAATGCTCCCTGAAATGAGGACAGAGCTCAAGAATGAAGTAGTCAGGTCAGAACCAACATTTCTTTCTGGGAAACATCCAGAACCAATGTACCTGCTCTGTTCACTTACGTCCCAATGGATGTTGTAAAAAGACTCTGCCTCCACTGGGCCATATAACTTCTTGACCAAGGAATGTTCCATCTCGACAGGAAGGAAGGAAGGGAGGGAGGAAGGGAGGAAGGAAAGAAAATCTATGAGTAGGTAGAAGATTTAATGCCAAACACTAGAACCAATGCTTCCAAAGGAGGAGGAAGTAAAAAATTTCAAGTACCGAAGAACATGGTGGAAGAAAGGTTAACTAGAATCGCAGTGAACGGGCCCCAAAGCCACAAATTAAAAACAAAATGTGAGGCCCCTGCAGTGACCATTAGGCCTGTAGAAATTGCAAACTTCACAGCTGAATTATTAATAGTTGCAAGAGTTTTTATGAACACGGCGAGGTTTTAGGCAGTTTGAGAAAGGAGCTTCCTTTTTTTCTTGTTTTGGGTTGGGTTTCAAATCCCCATGGCTGCCTTTAACAACAAAGAGACAAAGGAGAAAAACACAAAAATCTTTGAGAGGGTTTTTCTCTGTAATCACTCCCAGTCTAGCCCCAACCAAAGAGGCAAAGGCAAAATACAGCAATAAAAGGAGAGAAGAGATCTCCTGCCCAGATGCCTTGGAACAGACCTAATTGGAATCAAAATGTCATTTCTTACAGTAAGTAAGACTTACAAGAAGAAACCACACTTAATTCTTTCAGCTGAAGTGTGGGCAGCCAATCAGAATGTTTACGGATGCCTTTCAATATGATTCATGCCACATAACCAGAATGGGATTGCCACCACCAATGCTTGGCTAGGAAGAATGGATTTTTAGTATTTAAATTCCATTTCTTCAGAATAGGGGTCGTAAACAAAGGAGGCCTTGGCATTATTACAAAGAATCCAGGAATCTGTATGTGCCCCCAAATTTTTATAGCTGAAACTCATAAAAAAAATCTTGCGTTTAAAATGAACACAGATGCTGTTTGTGATGAACGAAATTAATTTCAATATTACTGAATGTATGCCGCATTTTCTTAATTGATACTAAGCATATCTATCATCTTGTCAAGTCGATGTCTTGTCAGTTGCTTAGAAATGTTGACTTTTACAAAACCTGACTTTTTGATCAGGATTTTGATCATGGTTTGATAACCGTGTAGTATGTTCGGTCTTTGGCAAGACCTTGCTCTGCACCACTTGCCCTTGCCCTGTAAGAACAGAGAGGCTCAGATATCCGTGCAAGCAGGATGCTGTCTTTGGGAGTTCCAGTTGTGGATTATTTCCAGTACCTTTCTGACTTGGCTGTGTAGCCCTCCAGTGACTTTCAAGATAACCGAGAAGACCAGGGAGGGAAGAGCGACCTCGGGGTTGGGAGCTGGGGTGGACTGCAGTGAGTGACACCGTAAAAGAGCACTGAGGTGGTCATTAAGAGGGCCAAATTCAAAGCCAACCTCCCAGTGACACCTGACGAGCAAAGATGGACCGCAGAGCAAGACTTTCTAACCTGACGTGGCAAAAGGAATCTAATTCCTCTGGCTGCCCATCATTCAAACCTGTTCTCAGTGCTTTATACACACTTAACCTCCACTTTCACTTTGAATGCTCTGCACTTTTCAAAGTCATCTTTGACCTGAGAGTGCCCGAGGGTATCTCTACTCTGCAAGAGTTAGAGGGCTCAACTCAAGGTTATTACCAAGCGAGAGAGATAAAAGTGCAGAAGCTGACCTTTTCCTCTGAAATGTCAGGATTCAAGTCTGGGTATCTGAATATTAGGACGCTAGCTCTGCCTTTGTCAGATGCGGATTTGATAAACATCATGCATGGTAAAGAAAGAGAAGGTACAGGCAAGCTAACCCCTAACAACCCCAGCATCATGAACCAGAGCTCTCCCTTGCATTGGGGGAATGAGGTCTACTCGGCCCAGAGTTTGGCATAAAAGTTTGGCCCCGTCTTATTCCTTCTGTAATATTTGCAACTAACCACCAACTCTTAGAGGAACAATCTCCAGGCGGCCAACCTTTACTCTAAGTCAAATGCTAAGGATGTAGTTCTGTTCATGGAATCCAAACATCTCCCGTCAATGCTGGGATGGATGTCATGGACAAATAGGCTAACTACGCTTGCAAAAAACAAAAACAAAAGCAAAACAAAACAAAACACTAAGGCTATCTAAGCCCTGTCAGAGTTTTGTCCTTCAGAGCCCCAGACATGGCTAACTCATTCTTTCTGAAGGTGGATAGTGCAAGATTTCATCCAGAAAAAGAATGTGAGTCATCATGTCCCACGAGGAAGCAACCCTCTCATCTGTTTTCTCTGGGTTGATGGTGGCTTCTGCCCTGCTCTGTGTTTCAATCCCGGGAGCCGGGCAAGGCTGTCTTCAGTGGCAGAGAACATCACAGTAAGAACCTCTGAATCCTCATCACTGATTGGGCAGAGTGCATACTGCACTGAAGCTTTATGTAGAAGTCGTTATTCTCTAAAGCTGCCTCTGAAATCCAAGTGCACAGTGCCTGGGGAAGAGTGAGGTGTGCGGGAATATGTCATGGTAACTTTGGCAACTATGAAAGAGAGAAGAACCCAAAGGACACAAGATGTTTATTTCAACCACGACACGGGGTCCCGGGCCACTTGATCTGGGATCATCAGTGGGCTTCTTTCAGTACTATTTTATCTGGGAGGTCATTTGCTGTTTGATTTTCCAGTTACTAATTAGAAGAAGACCATCTGGCAAAGCGGGACCACGGTGAACCTATACAAAGACATTTAGACTAAAATCATACAGATTCTAGCCACAGTATACTCACAGAGTAGGATCTAAAATGTCTTTCTTTTCCCCATATGTAAACATTTCACCTTTGTGTTATAAATACCAAGAACTTACATGAGGAGGAAAGGGCTCTGGGGACCCCAGTGTGGACACTGCAGAGGAGAAACGCTCTACTTACGCCAAACATTTGTCGGAGGTCCGGATCCCGGAACCTGAAGGGGATGTTGGAGACGTGCAGCCGCTTGGGCTGGGACTTGTTTTCTGTGTTTTCAGAAGGCTGTGTCTGGGGTTGGCCATCCGTTGGTGCCGCGTCATCTGTCTGCTAAAAGGACAAGAGTAAAGAGGCTCTTAGTAGACCTGTGCACTCTTTCCAAAGTGCTTTAGCTTCCCCTAAATGGTAGGAAAATGCTGGCACGAAGGAGCAAGTACAAGGATGGAGCTGTTGGGTCATCCATCCATTCATTCATTCAACAAGTATTTACTGGACATTCACTGAGAGCCCAAGGTGGATCTGGGATTCAGCAGTGAGCAAAGGAGACAAACTCTCTGCCCCCATGGAGCATAAATCCTATAGGAGGTGAGTGGGGAGGAGGCAAGCTCATTAATACATAAATATGGAGCTGGTAGAAGGAGAGCATCATGGAGAAAAGTAAAGCAAGGGGAGGGTGTGGAGGTATGGTATGGAGGTGTTGGGGAGTTTTAACAGGCAATCAGAGAAAACCTCATCATTCAAGGTAGGAGAGGGTGTATCCCTTAACCACGTTGTCCAAAATCTTAAGATACGTCTGCATAATTGTTGTAGCTGTCCGGATAAAACATTAGCAAATGTAATAAAACATTTGAGAAGGCTGTCTGGTGTTCTGCAGTTCAAGTAACCATCCGATTGACTTCATATTTTTTTTTTAAGGTTTTACCTTCTCGTTTCTCGGTCGTGTAGGCCTGTGCTGTCCATTACAGCTGACCCCATGTGGCTACTTAAATTTGAATGAGTTAAAATTAAATAAAATGTAAAATCCAGTTTTTCCTTCACATTAGCCACATTCCAAGTACTCAATGGCCACCTATGTCTAGTGGTTTCCACATCTGACAACGTGGATCTAGAACATCTCTGGAACGTTCTACGGACTGTATCGGGATCGATTAAGTCATGCTATTAGCATAGCTCATAACTCATGACTCTTCTTCCCACTCTTACCAAAACAAAAGCCTGGACAACATGATATCACATCGGCACATATCCAGGCAGGAGAGTCACCGTAACACTTGGTATCATTAAAGCTATTCCCGTACTCTTGGTTCTAGAGTTGCTTCTGGATACTTTCTCTGCAATTAACATCTATCGCCTCTGGGTGGCAATTGGTGCCATCCACATCAGTTACTTGCTTCTCCAAAACCATCATGGAAAACCTACGTGGAAGCCCATCAAATTTATAAGGGAAGACTCAGCCTTACCTACTTGTAAACAATTTAGAAGCCTATAACTGGGACAAAACTATCAATGCAATCAGGCAGGTGTCAGATAATAAAGACATGGAGGAGACAACTTCACAAAGTGAAATATGTGTGTGTGTGTGTGTATAAAACATGTTTTTATATATATAAATGTTTTATATATGCTTATAAAATTTAAGTGCTTTATATAAATACGGTTTATATATTGTATATGCCACAATAACCTGGCCATAATTAGTGACTTTCTTGCCAACCCTTGTATTTATTGACAGACTTCCTTTGCATTCGCCTTCCTAATACCCCTCGAATTGTATTTTGAAGTCAAGACCTCCCAGAAGCTGGCAGAATACTCTTCCAAGCCGGTTTGGTTTCAAATCCCCTTCGGATGACCTCTGCAAGTTTGAAGTGCTACATCATGATAATGCCAACACTGCCCTCGGTCGTTTTGTCTGTGTTGTGGGAGTGGAATAAGGAGGAGGATGGTGACGGTTTTCCAAACTGGAAAATGAGCAGTAATAATAATAGCACGCACCTTCTAAGGCTCTGTGAAGACTAAGTGCAGTAATACAGGCCAACTTGGCAGAGTTGTTGGCACATGAGCTCGATAAGTGGAAGGCAGGGAATTTTTTAGAGGGATGGTGACTTTTTCTTGAAATGTCAAAAACAAGGAGAGAGAAAGCTTCTCTCAGGAAACATACAAAGAAAAGGTTCTCATTGGCTTGTTAGGCACGTTTTTACTAAGCAACTACTATATATATTGGACACGGGTTAGCCCTCCCAGCAGACGCTGTTCCCAGTTCAGTGCAAGAGAAAGAAGAAGGAAAGCGCCAGCTGTGAGGCTGGGGTCAGAGTGAGTCCCAGAGGGCTGAGTAAACTGAAATCAGGGACACGCTGCACAGCTGGATGTTCCGGGAGCCCTGACAGTCCTGGAGGTTCGGTTCCCAGGGAGAGACGTCTCACCAAAGAGATGAAGGGGGCTGATGCTGTACCAGCAGGAGGCAAGACACGGGCAAAGATGCAGAAGTGAAATCGGGGTCTGGATTCAGGGGAGTACGTGGGCCCCTTCGTGTCCAAGTCAGCGGGTGCACGGGAAGGAAGGACAGACAGAACAGCACAGTACGGGGATAGGCGAGGGTTGCATCACAAAGGGCCCTATGTGAAGAGCAAGAGCAAATTTCACCATAAAAACTAAGAGGAGCCACTTATGGATCATCATGGGGTGGAGTGTGAGCAGCACCCAACACCGGGGCTGAGCCATGGCCACCAAATGGTAAGCACAGGTCAGATGGCTGGTTGAGTCTCTGCCTGAACAGGTAAAGGCCTGACGAGTGTATCAATAAAGTCACGAATGAAAGATGAATGAATGGTCCACTTTGCATCTTCAAGTGAGAGTCGAATACGATACGGTAACACCCAGGCCCAAACAGAGCAGAGAACTGTGTTTTCTCTGCTGGTAACGTGAGGTTTGGTCACACAACCAAGACCCAGAGATGCCCTTGAACCATGCCATTGGGGTCTTCGTACTCTGACCTAAGATTCTAGGTTTGCAGAGACAGCAGCTGAGATCTCAGCCTCCAGTCCATTTCTTCCCTCTGGTTAGAAGTTGCTGTTCAAATGCAAATTAAAACAAGCTCCTTCTCATCCCAAGAAAGAAACTTAGATTTGGATTTGTACATAACTGCTGGATGTTTCAGCTTAATAAACCTAATTAGGAATTACAGAGATTATGATTAAACATATTAAATGATTAATAGCATTATGCTGCTCATGTGAAAATTAAAATTAATCATCTTTAGTCAAACAGGACTTTGGAGAAATCTCTGCGTTGTTTCCTTTGATAAAAACATACAACGCTCAATTAATCATTTTGTAGCGCGGGCATGTATACAAAAGCTCATAAATTGTTATGTCGGAATACCTGTGTATTAAAAGTAATTTTTAAAGATAACATGTAAAATGGAAAATAAACCAAAAGTGTTTCTGACATCATGGGTAAATGGAGAGGAGAGGGAAGCAGAGAATGTCGGGATCCAGAGGCTGACTCCAGAGCCTGGGGCACGGCAGGGGTGAGACCTTCCAGAATGGTCCTCACTGACCTTCATATCGGGGTGAGAGCTTTCCCCTTCCCTTTATCTGGGAACTGTCAGGGAAAATAAACTCAGGACAAGCTGAGTTTTAGGTCCCTGTATTAGTCTGCTAAGAAATAAGTACAAACATGCTGGCTAAAAGCAATGGAAATGGACTCCTTCACGGTTGTGGAGACCAGAAGTCTACAGTGAAGGTGCTGTCAGGACCACACTCCCTCTGGAGGCTCTAGGGGAGGGCCCATCTTTGCCTCTTCCAGCTTCCGGTGACCTCTTGCCTTGAAGCTGCACTCCCCCAATCTCTGTCTCCATGTTCATATGGCTTACTTCCCTCTCTGTGTCTGGGACTCATATCTCCCTCTGCCTTTTTCTTCTCATAAGGACATCAGTCATGGGATTTAAAGCTCACCCTCGATCTTGTCTTGGGATCCTTAATTATATCTGCAAAGACTCTTTGTCCAAATAAGGTCAGATTCATGGGTTTACAAAGGATGGGATGTGAAAATACGTTTTGAAGGCCACATTCAACCCACTACAATCTTCTTCTAAACAAGCAAACAAACCGGGAATGCACACAGAATGAGTAGTTGTTATCAAGGAGTGGATGCATTTTCTACCATTGAGGGTGGCATGAGGTTCTCCAAGGGGTTGGCCTCACACCTGGTCTAAAAGAAAATGCCCCTGTCCGAGCTGTCCCAGGCTCCCACCTGTCACACTGGGAACTTTAATGAGTTGTCTAAAGAGAAGAGATTTGAATGTTCCCTTCACCCCAGTCAGGGCTCTCAGGCTGCCTTTGTGCACCTCCCCCTGGATGTAATGACCCCCTTCAGCTGGGCTGGGCATCCAACATTCTAAAAACAAGGTTAGGTGTGCAGGTTCCCCGAGCCTAGCACTGTAGCTCACACAGATGGATAAGCAGTCACAGCATCCTCGAGAAGGTCGGTGAAGCTTATGGCAAACGCACAGCGTGAAATTTCTAAAGACAAAAATAAAATCATGTGAAAAAGCGGAGAAAGTTGCTAAGGGAATTGCATATCAAGAATGCATATCCCCGAAAAGCAGAGGCTACCTGGTTGGTAGTTATATCCCTCAAGGCTGGTACATGTCAAGGCTTATTTGGAATTAACGGCTGGAAGAAGAACTCTTATTTATCCATGTCAGATTCTTTTAAAGGATCATACTTGGCTCTAAAAGTGGGACCCAGCTGAATTGGAAAGATGCCTCATAACCATGTTTGGGAGATCAGAAGGCGGAACATAAAGACCAAGCAAATTGCTCCTGGTCTGCTCATCAGGGATGAGAGGAGATTGGGAAAATAAAGGTGTTAGAGATGGGAGTAGAATGGCCACCTTCCCTCAGAACCCTCTGGTCCAGACCCCCATCCTGGGTGGTGAGATTCACTACACTCTGGCCTGGACCCCCTTGCTTCCTGAGGCTCCTGCTCCTCACTCACTGGACACTTGGCTCCTTCCACCTATGTGGAAAGCTCCCTCCTCAGGCTTCATGCCTGTTCTTCCTTTGTCTGGAAAATTCTCTCCCCAGATGCCCATGTGGCTTGCCCCCTTCTTCCCAACTTTCTGCTCAGACAGCACCCATTGGAGAAGTCCTCACTGGCCCTGTTATCTAAAGCTTCCGCATCTCCTCTCTCCTTGCCGTTCGCTTTTTTTTTTTTATAGCATCTATCACTTCTTGCCTTTGTGCTAGATGCTTCTGTTAGTTTCTATGGTGTTTTTTTGTCTCCACCAGAGTGTGAAGTCCATTAGGACAGAGACTGGAGAGTTTCCATCCACTGTTCTGGCCCTACCCTCTAGAGTGGTTTCTCAGCACCAGAAATGCTGACTTTGGGGATGCTTAATTCTCCAATGTGGGACTGTCCCGTCCTCTGTAAGATGTCTGGCAGCACCCCTGCCCTCTATACCCATATGACAATGGGACGACCCAAACTATCTTCTGGGGTTCAGATGATGCCTGTACCAACTGGAACCATGAGCTGGAGCACATGGCAAGTTCTCAGCAAGTACCTGTGGCTTCTGCTACAAGTGAGCTGCATGAATGCTACCTTCACAGCTCTTGGTCTTACTTTGCATATGGGTGTCCTGGACCCTTCAGAGTGGGATAAGGAAAGGAAAATCATGTGACAGTTAAGTCTCACGAATAAACAGGGAATACATACCATTACTATTATCAGCAGTGCAAATTACCATCGCAGGGCTCACCGATACTGCCGACTCTGAGAGGCTGACTCCCCATCACACAGGCAGGGTCGCAGGACCCCCCATGAATGGAAAGTCCATTCACCTCAAGAGGTGGGTTTCCAGGCAGCACTTGGCACAGATTCTCAAACAAGCTCATTAGGGCGGCAAAGCCAGCTTGTGCTCTGGCCCAGTTCGAAGGCCCTATTAGGAGGCAGGATGTGTGCCGCAGAATTTTTCCTAATAAACAAACTCCCCAGATATCGGTGCAGGTTATAAATGTTAAGAAAACACCACCGGCACTTTAATCTCCTGAAGATCACTTAGTGCTTCCGCAAAGACCTTAATAAAGAACCGCGGGGCTCCCTCTGCTATAATCGTTCCTAATTCAATGAATAGCTCTGAGCAACCCAAGGCTAATCCTGGTGAAATTGGATTTTGATATCGACCAATCCAGGGATGACTGTTGGAGAGAATCCGCATAGTTTTGTATGTGCCTTTGAGAGTCTGGCCCCGCCCATGTCTCCTCTCCGAGCCAATGGGGCATTGCTGAGTTCACCTCTGTGCCATCTTCGGGGATGACCAGGTACCTTGGGAGCACAGGCAAAGGATATTTGTAGCTGGATATCTCTGAGCTAAACTCCCATCACACACTAGCCCAGCTCCTTAAACCCTTCTGAACCAGTCACCTGAGATGCAAGTTGGGATAAAAGATCCCATCAGAGTTGCCTGCAGTCCCAGGTTGCTGGAGGCAACACAGGTGACCATCACAAGGATGGATGAGTAAAATGTGGTGATGTCAGCAGAAATCAGAGTTCAGGGAGAAATCAGAGATTTGGAAGCACAGGACTGAGTGCCTGTAGTGGGGGAGACAGACATAAGAAATAAAACAAGAGCTGTACCAAATTATATTTTGCCACCCCAAAATATGCCTCTGTGGCAGAAGGGTTATTTTGGGATGATTATTTTTGAGAAACAGCAGATAGAGGAGAAGCTCTGAAAAGAGTAGAAGTTACTCTTTACAGAAGAGAAATTTACAGTTACAAGGAAACTCTCCATTTGTAGGGGTGTCTCCCTTTTGGAGGTAGCAAGAAAAGAAAGTACCTAGCTTTCTAGAAACCCTTCAAAAGACAAGACAATGACCTCAATCTAGAACAACCTCACCCTTGTTTACTGTGCTTTTCCTGATAAGCCCTGTATCGCTCACTTCCCTGCCTACCTAACATCTTCTGCCCTTAGCTAGAGATGGTGTTTAAGCTGGTGGCTTGGGCTATTCCAGGGAGTTACTTGGTCTTCCCTGGGTGGGTCCCATGGCTACAGGAGATATACATGTTATTAAGCTTCTGTTTCTTTGTGTCCTGGTAATCTCTCTTTTATCTTGGGGTTTTTAGCCAAGAACCTAGAAGAGCAGGGGGAAAATTATTTTTCCTCCCTTGCATGATGGAAATTAAAAACACATGTACCCAAAATACAGCACTGGATACAGTTCAAGGACCCCGGTCATGTACTTTAGAGCAGTCCCACTCAATAAAATAAATAGGAGCCATCTACACAATCTTAAAGTTTCCAGAAGCCACATTTCAAAAAAGTACAAAGAAATGGGGAATCAATTTTAAGGGTATATTTACTTTAAGGCAATTTATCAAAACTATTATTTCAACGTGTAAGTAATGTAAATGATATTTTAAATTCTTTTTTCTTCCCCTAGGTCTTTGAGATCTTATATATAATTTGTACTCAGGGCTCATCATCTCAATATAGACACTACGTTTCATTGGAAACACCCGATCTATATTTAGACTTTGAAAAATTGACAGTCGAATAGCCAAGATTTTCAAAACACACCTAAAAGGCTTTTAGTAACTAACTGAATCAATGTCAGTGTTTAAAGTTTAATTAAAGTTGAGTTTAATTAAAAATTCAGTTCCTCAGTCATACCAGCCATGGGCTCCACAGATTCCTATAGCTGGCAGAATAATGGTCTCTTCAAAATGTTTGTATCCTAATCCATGAATCTCTGAATATGAAGTTCACTGACTCCCTGAAGGTTACACAGACACCCATGGGCCCCTGGGTAAGAACCACTGCAGTGTGAGGCCATCTCAACTCAGGAGTTCAGATATTAGATGCTGAATACTACCATCCACCAGTTGCTGCTGAGCCTAGCATGGAATTGGCTAATGGGTCTGGAATCGGGGATTGAATATAAAATCGCTGAGGTCCTACAATGTCCCTGATATCTTGCGAGGTGTTTTTCACACCATATCCCCCTGATCACATACCAATTTGAAAAATGGAAGCTCAGAGACGTTAAGGCACCTGTCCAAAGTCACGCAGCTAGGAGATGGCAGAGCCACAAAAGAACCAAAGATACTAACTCCAAATCCTGGATACACATTTCAGCTCTCAACAGCCTCTCAAGGTCAAGGTGAAGTCTAAAGACAGATCAGCTTGGGGTGCCTGGGTGGCTCAGTCATTAAGTGTCTGCCTTCGGCTCAGGTCATGATCCCAGGGTCCTGGGATCGAGCCCCACATCGGGCTCCCTGCACAGCGGGAAGCCTGCTTCTCCCTCTCTCACTCCCCCTGCTTTTGTTCCCTCTCTTGCTGTGTCTCTCTCTGCCAATAAATAAATAAATAAAAATCTTAAAAAAAAAAATAAATAAAGACAGATCAGCCCTAGAGGGCAACTGCTAAGCACTTGCACAGAGGAGTGAAATTTGCTGGAGTTCTGACTGCCTGTGCTCTCAGTCGGGGCCAGACCCGGAGCGAGGAGCTCTGTCAACAGGGCCCCATCACAACCAACCAGCCCAAATCAAACCAAACCAGGCTTCCGTGGAGCACCTGGAGTCCTGTGCCCTCCTCTCTTGAGCCCTATTAACCACATATATGTTTTATTATCAGATGACTTACTTCTCTGTCCTACTAGCACATGAACATCCCAATGACAGACACTATATGGAATCACGTTTGAAGCTCTTAACTGTGGCACAAATATTTATTGTGCCTCATTCCAGGAAAGAGGTTTGGGTCCAGCTTCTTTTTTCTCCATGATCATCCCCAATTCTGCCACGAGGGCGTCAAAACCCAACGCCCAAGAGAGGATGCTAACAAGCACGACTTTCTTCCTGGCACAGCCTAGTGAATATTCAGCACCCCTCCTCTCCCACGGGTTTCTTCCCCTTCATGGCCCAAGTGCTTAACAGTGATAAATAAAAAGTGTCCTTTTGAATAGCCAGCCGCTTCTTCCTCCTCTCCCAATCAAGTTATTTCTCAGAGAGAAAAGCGTGTGAGTGTCTTCGAGGCATTATTTGATTAAGTTGACAATATTATGTGAGCGATGGTTGAGTACCCACTGCGATGTACTTTGGACCAAATTGATTTGTGTAACGAACACTGGCTCTGTGTCTTCTTGCAGCCTGAATAGTGGTCTTGATTTAGCCAGTAATGCTGGGCGCCAAGTGAATTTACAGGGTCCACAGTCCCTCTCTCTCAATCTGGAGAGAATAGCAGGAGCTAAGAGCATGGAGTGGCATAATTCAATACATTGTACTATAAGCTCAGAAAATAATATCACAGAGCTCTGCAATATACCTATTTGATTTGATTTGTAAACCTGATAAAAAAGCAATCGAGAAAAGTTCAGGGGGAAAATATATATGTTCTAAGCAAAAATGTAACGATATTGAATGTGTACAAAGAACCAAAGTACTGGGTGGGGAGGGGAGAAAATCATGCATACTAAATCAACTCCATACCCCGCGTTAGACAATATGGCACATTCTCCATTTAAAAAGAAGCAAGATTGTGCAAAGTTATTTTCCATTAAAAATAATAATAATGGTAAGCCCAAGGAATGTGAATTAAAACCCACGTCTCGGGTTTTCTCACAATCCTACTTCAAAACGGGGCTGGTGCGGATTCACTCAGCTTCCTGCTTTTTCATTTTAGCTCTGTAGGCAAACAAATAAGTTAATCACACAGCTTTGGATGTAGTTAATGCCTCCTTCCTAGCTCGGCAGGGCGGATTCCACAGCCAGGTGACACAGATTTAAGAAACTCATCACATTTCCCTCAACCCGAATAAATTCAATGCTCTGCTGGAATGATGAAATTCTTCAGAACGGAGAAGCGCCGCAGGACACAGAAGGGCTGACTCCAAATTCTCTTGCTATTTTTTTTTTTCACTCTTTGAAAGTATAGGATGAGCCTACAATGGGCCAAGTGTTTAACACATCAGTATCTGTATGAGTGCACTTGAGCTGCTAAAACAAAATGTCACAGACCCGGTGGCTTCAACCACAGACATTTATTTCTCTCAGCTCTGGAGGCTGGGAAGTCTGAGATCAAAGTGTCAGAGTATATGGCTCCTGGTGTGGTCTCTCTTCCTGGCTTTCGACCTCCCTGTGTCCTCACGTGGTGGAGGGAGAATGTTCTCGCTCTTCCTCTTCCTGTCAAGGACACTGATTCCAATGGGAGGACCCTGCCCTCATGACTTCATCTAACCCTGATTACTTCCCAAGGTCCCCAGTTCCAAATGGCATCTTATGGGGCTTAAGGCTTCAACATAAAAGGGGAGGCGGACATAATTCAGTCTACACCAGTGTCAATGACGCAGAGCTTGCAAATACCAGGGAATGTGAAGTGTTTCGTCCTGGAGAGAGAAAGGAGTTACACTGGGCTTGATACCAGGTGTTTTCTCATCATTCAAGATATATTTATTGAGCACCTAGTATATATATATATATATATATATATATATCAGTCTCTGGCAATAGAGCAGGTGGGGTTGGGAGTTGGGGTCTACTTATCAGAGGACAGGAATAGCAGGACTATCGGAAGGGCTCTTTTTCTCCTTTGCCGTGCTCAAAGTTTCAGTTTTCAATTCCAGGAACAAGGAGTTGAAAATAACTACTTCTACTAAAAACAATAACAATAAACATTTGCAGACTCTGGAACAGTTGATCTGGGTTTGAATTCCCGCTCTACCACTTCCTGGCTGTGTGACCTTGAGCAAGCTACTTAACCTCTCTGGGCCTCATCTCTTTCATCTAGAAATCAGAAATGTCATTAGCACCTACCCCACATGAGTCACTACACGTAAATGCCCTTCCGAGCCCATAATTACGATGACGATCAACATCTAGAACGGTGCCTGATCGTCACTTAATAAACACTGGCTGAACGATAAGCACTCTATTAAGCTCTTTGCATACATTATGTTTCATTGCATCACCTGATGACTCAGAGAAGAAGATTCTATCATTTGTCCCCATCATATGACAAAGGAACTACCATTTAGAGGAGCTAAGAGCTGCTTTAGGACTCTCGGTCAGTCCGTGGCAGGCTGTGGGGGAGAATGGTTGAGAGCCCGGGCCTGCCCTTTCCTGAGGCAAATCCCTTAATGACTTCTAAAGAAGATGCAATAGCTTTCTGGCCATGTGGTTATTAAAAACTCAGGCCAGTCCATTTTACAGCTTCCGGTCAGTGAGATTCGATTCTCTTCTTATTGCTACAGACCCAAGTCCTGATAGACCTGTGTCCTGACAGACCTGCCTCGGCGGGGCGTCATTTCCTGCCTCCTCGCCTCTCCCATTCAGGGGTTCTCACTGTCTATGAGAGGGGGCGCCCCTGGGACCCTCTTCCTCCTCTTCTTAGGTCTTGCTCATTTGGAATTGGGGGATGGGGGAAGGGACTGAGGAGGCAAAAGGGCATTCAATGAAACAAGATGTTTTTGGTGGTGAGAAGCAGGTACCTCCCTCTGCTTTCTCTCTCATTCTCCTGGCGCTTGTGAGCCACTGGTGGCTTCTATGGGTGAGTGGGGGGCGAGCAGCCGGGGGGGTTGGTATGCTTGGCTTGCTTGGGGTGGTCCTTCATGGCTGCTGGGGGTCCTGTATGGTCTTCAAGGTCTTCAGTGCTGCCCATTCTCTTTTTAGGTCGGGGTCTCACCTTTCAGCACTGGTCTCCTGAACATCCTGAGAACTCCTTCCCTGTGTTCTGCACGTCAGGCTGTCCCAAGAGCCAGGGGAGATGGCGGGCGCCCTAACACATCCTCCATGACAGTTCTTTCCCACGCTGCTGTTTCGGACTCTGCCAGTGAGCCTCCGCATTGATAAATCCCCAGATAAGAAGCAGGCACAGGCCTCTAAGTTAATGACATCCCTGCACCCAACTAATTTAAGGAACATGTCAAGTTCTCCCGAGAACTCTGCACTGCCTTCTGCTTTGATGGCATTCTTAAGATGAGCCTGCCCGTTCTCCAGCTTAGCGAGCATCCCCCTGAAGGAGCCGGCGGCCTCCCCTTCTTGCTGGCAGCCCACTCTCCCTCTCCAGGAGTGACTCTCTTGAAGATTCATCGTCACCTCACCTTGGCCTCTTGGTTTCTCTTAAGCCCATGTCACTCAGAAATCAAGGCCAATTTAAATATCGATTTAAAAAGGAAAAATGTTGATATTTTGTATCGAACCCTCAAATCCACCTAGCTAAAAGATTCGTTCCCCCCAACCTATTATGCAAGATTCAATTTAACCAAATGGCAAATCTATACATTATGCAAATTTTCTAGGCCTAAGAAAATTGCTGAATGCACAACTCAGCGGCAGGAAATTGGTGATGAATTTAAGATGCAACTGATCTCAGCTAAAATCCCAGGATTTTCCTAACTAATTGCTTCTTTCTTTGAATAAATACTTTGAACAAAGAGACAAGCACTCTGAGGGTTTTGCTGTGGGAGTACTGGGGTTTTTCCAGTATACACCAAGACGTGCATAGATATCATTCTTTGGAATACTGATGTGTCTCTTCTATATCTGACAGTCAAAGAATCCTGTCACATAAAGTGCACAATTTCTGCAAACTGTCGTGATTCAGCTTACTTCTGAGTTCCAGATCCTATTCATCAGTGGGCTAATTTCTCCTGCACTGGTGGGTGGGGAGGAGTGTAAATATATGTTAGGAGATGGACATACTAAGAAATACACTCTGAAAATAGAAATGACTTCATCTCCTTTCCAGTTTGCTCTCTACCTAGACAGCAAATTTTTTTTTCTTAAAAATGTCATATGGAAAATAGTTTGACTTTGTGGGCCATACTGCCTCTGATGTTTGTGACAGCAGCCACAGGCAATATCTAAACAACTGAACAATGGGTGTGGCTATATAGTACAAAAAAATTTATTGAGAAAAAAAGCAGTGGGCCATCGTTTGCATTATTGTTCCTAGAGAAACCATTACTCTAGTCTACGTTGTTCTATTTGGGGGCCATTTAAAGAGCTCCTTGCTCGATGTGAGGGCTAAAGGATGAATACGACATACCTAGAGCCGTGTCAGGTTACAGAGAAATAGAGGGATTCTGCCCCAGAAAGTCCACGGCCATCTCGAGGTATCTACAGTCCACGATTTCCATTGTTCCTGGTTACACTACTTAAAAAGCAAGACCTGCTCACATGGCAGATGCAAATACGAAACCCACTGTGGCAACCAGAAGACTCTTAGTGGAGCCCCTTCACTTCAACAGACTTGGATGCAAGGACAATGGCCACCAGACTGTCACCATGACAGACTTCTTGGAGGAAATTTACTGCCCCCGAATAAATGAAGTCCCTGATTTTGGTCTCTTTTGAGACCGTGCCTAAAAAGCCAAGGCTCCGAGATTGATTCAGGAGGGTAGGCCGAACCAGGGGCCCTGCCCTGGTAGGGGGTTCTTGGTCACCCTTAGCAAAAGGTGGGTTTTGTGGTTTGAAAGGTAGGCAGGCTTGCTTATAGGTGGAGGTGCAGGGGGCTCCGCGCATACTATATCAGCCTATCTCCAGGGACACCCGAGTTCATGTGTTTGGAATGAGAAACCGAATGTGGTTGGCACCTCCAATGCCCAGGCATCTGATCTTGGACATGATACTCCACTCTTTCACACCTCACCTCCTCTGGCTTTACCAAGGGGATTTGTGCATTCATTCGTCCAAAGATTATTGATTGACTACCTGCAAGGTGACTAGAAAAGAACCCAAAGACAGGGGGAGGATTAAAACCCTGATGCATGCATAGTGCTTACCAATGGCTTAAGGCAGTTTGTGAGCACTAGGTAAACATCAGTCATGGAAACCCTTTAACTTCCCTCCAGATCCACCTTCCAATAGCAGGATCACTGTTTAGAGCCTTGGGTTGGGTCTCTTGTGTATCAGAGTTTATACACAGCTATTGGACTGCTCTTGATGTGAGGGGCCTGCCTTTCTCTCTGAATTAAAACCTCTGCCTGAAAAAGGCAACTTTTAAAGAAAACTTTAACGTTTTCAAGGTGGATGGGGCGGCCGTGGGGCGGAGGCAGGTGATGTTTCCCACTGGTTTCCCTTCCAAAGTCAAGCAAGACTTCCTTATGGGACCTCAGATGTGCCTACCTTTTTCTAGGGGGTTATATATATGGAGAGAGAGAGAGATGTATAATGTATACATCATAATACAATCACAAAGTTGAATTCCAAGGCAGATGGAACATTCTGATGGGGAGGCTCACTGCTGACTGATTATTTGATGCTTTCGATCTTTTATATTGAATTTGAGATTACAAGCCTCCTTTTCCATTCAGCCCTGCCCTGCAGCTTTCCCTGACATTTTGTTATCTTTGCGTAAGCCTTTCAGGAAGGGCCTCTGAACCGTCCTCCTGTGCTGGCTGCCAAGGAAATAGGATTACCACCTTATTCTTCAACATGGAGCAACCGTACTTCATTGAAGGGTAGAATAAAATAAAACTCTGGAATATTTTTATTCAATTTTTCAAAAAATCTTTTAAGATGAGGAAAAAAAAATCTTTTAAGATGAGGAACAGTGGAGTTCATTTAGCATAGCTGCCCAGGAGCATTCGCTAGGAATATGAATCCCATCTACATTTTTTAGATGTTTATCATATTATACATTACTTTCCTCCTCATTCTTCAAATGTGCTCTAAAAAAGGCTAAAGGCGGAGGCTCAGTAATTCGAGCATGCATCAGGAACACCTGGGGAGCTCTGGAGAGACGCAGGCACCAGGGTTCCAGCCTTTTCTGGGCCAATTTATCAGCCTGGGGTGGAGCCAGGGAGGGGCTTCAGCCTGATCCAAGGGGTTGTTGATTTTTCAGGGGTTTTGTGAGCCTCTTGTTAAATGCAACCTTTAATAAAAATTAAGTAACATAAACCCACAATCGAATAAAATACATAAAATGGTAATAAAATGTTCAAAACTCATTGCTTCCTAGTTCTTTTACTACATTTTGCTATTATCTATTGCTCTTGAGGTTTCTTCTGGCTTTTGGACCTGAATGGTAGAGATACTATCTAATGGTGTGGTCCTGCGCATCTTTAGCTAACTCCGCGTTCGGTGATGAGGCACTGGTAGCTTGAATTTGACCAGGGTGGGAGAATTTACACCACAGAAATCGGCAAATGCTTCAACTCGGGCTCCTGATCCCCTCCCGTCCCCACCACTGCCCCAGGTAGGTGGTTAAACACAGTACGTCACTGTTGTTAACAGCAAATCCCTCCCCTGCTGGAGCCAGCAATATTCCTTTGTAATACACCGATACTAGGCAATTCTAATAAAAGTAGTGTCAGGGCCACAGTTTAAGAAAATGCTGCCAAAGATTTAGAAAAGCCAGTCCCCAGGAGAGCTGTCTTCTGGTCATTTTTCCAGTGGCTCTAAGACTCTCCCCATTAATAAAGTAGTGTCAAGTGTGGACAAAGGGCTAGATTGGAAACTCAAGGATGCCTACATTCTAGACCTGACTCCAGGACTTCTGTGAGACACTGGGCAAATGAGTTGACTTCCTGAAAGGTCAGTTTCTTCATCTGTAAAATGGGTTTTCAATACCTGCTTTGCAGACTCATAGTAAATAATAGTGAAGGATATGATTAGAATGTAGCCTTGAACCTGACTTCTTCTAGTTGTTTAGTAAATGATAGGTGCTTAATGATGACCATGGTGATAACAATGATGTTGGTAGTGATGGTGGTGATGGTGATAATAGCGGTGGTGATGATTATGATGATAGTGGTGATGACGGTGGTGGTGATGGTGCTGGTGGCAATAGTGATGATGGCGGTAATGGTGATAATGATGGCGGTGATGATGGAGGTAACGGTGATGATGATGGTGGTGGTGGTGGTGATGATGGCAGTGATGATGGCAGTAATGGTGATGATGGTGGTGGTGGTGATGATGATGGTGGTGATAGTGATGACGGTGGGGATGGCAGTGATGATGGCGGTAATGGTGATGATGATGTGGTGATAATGGCAGTAATGGTGATGATAATGGTGGTGGTGGTGGTGATGATGGTGGTGGTGATGGTGGCAATAGTGACGATGGCAGTAATGGTGATGATGGTGGTGGTGGTGATGATGATGGTGAGAGTGATGACGGTGGTGATAGTGATGATGATGGCGCTGATGATGGCAGTAATGGTGATGATGGTGGTGATGATGGTGGTGGTGATGGTGATAATAAAGTGTTGTTAACAGAGGCATCTGGAGAAATCCCTTGAAATCATGGAAAGAGTTGATGGATATAAAGGTAACTTAGTAGTCTGAAGATAAGAAGGTTCTAGGAAAAACAAATAAACCTTGATATCCATTTCAACTTCTTCATTTAAATCATTCTATGCAAGTGATAATGGAAGATGTTGCTATTATACTGACAGTGTAGACCACCACTTCATGTTGACCTTATCACTTATCCTCATGACACTTCGATGAAAGTTGTTGCTGCAATTATGCCCATTTTACAGATAAGGAAAATAAAGCTCAAGCGGAGGCCCATACAGCTAGTAAATATGAGAACAGGTACCAGAACTAAGGCCTTGAGCTCACAAGCCAGTGTCCTTCCCTGATGTCTGCAATCTCCCTGAAAATGAAGCTCTTTATCTATAAGAGAGTGTTGAAACTGAAAGCAAGAATAGACCCATGAAGGTGAAATTGAAGGTCTAAGTTCCATATTAGATTATCTGTGAAGAACTCACAATGTTCCAGGGTTATCTGTGACCTTTGAGGGAAACAGTATGTTCCCTATATTTCTCCTGGGGGGTATTACACCTGAGAAAGAAGGTTGAGTTATATGAACAACTGACCTCATGAGCTAGGCTCTTTCTAATATTCAAGCACCATGGTTTCAATGAAAGAGGGCAAACTGTGACATTTTGGCGGATGGGATGGGGTGAGAGAAAGAGGACCAGAAGCAGCATTGGGAGACAGGTTTGAATCCTGGCTCTGACATTTGGATGCAGGCTGTGTGACCCTGGGCAAAACCTGAGCCTCATAAATGGTGGCAATAATACTGAAATTGTAGGATGTCATGAAAATTCTACCAAAGTACATCAGTGCTTGGCACAATGCCCTTGTTATCAAAGCAATTAGCAGGGATTACTTTTTTCATTTAGTTTATAATTTCACAGTCAGGTTAGACAAATATTCATTAAGAGTTAAGTGTGGGCTAGGTACAAATCTAGGTGCTGGAAACAGTGATAAAAGTAGATAAAAATCCCTCCTCAAGGAGCTTAACTTGCAGTGGGGGAGAAAAGTGATATGTGATAAGACAGTAAATAAAGAATGTGGCAGAATAGGCTAGCAGTGTAAGCACGATAAGACAAACATTGAACATGAGGACTGGGGTGCTGGGGAGGGTTTGAAATTTTTAAATAAATGGTTTCTGTGGTGACATTTGAGTCAAAATTTGACACACTATTGAGCCATGGGGTCAGGCAAGAATGGTTTGGACCTGTGCAAAGGTCCTGGGGTAGGAACATGAGGAAGTGTGAGACTGGTGCAGAGTGATCAGAGGGAAGAGAGAAGGAGATGATGTTAGAGATATAACAAAATGTATGTAATAAGGCCTTTTAGGGTACCATAGGAACTTTGGCTTTAAAAAAAAAAGCTTTTTAACTTTTGAAATATAGTTAGATTTACAGAGGTGTTGCAAAGATAGTGGGGTTCTCATCCAGCTTTCTCTAAAGTTAACAACTCACCCACCATGTGTATTTAGCCAAACTAAGAAGTTAACATTTGCATATTATGAACTACAGTGTTTATTCAAATTTCCTGTTTTTCCACTAATGTCTTTTTTCTGTTGTAGGATCCACTCTTGGATACTCTTGGATATCAAGTTGCATTTATAGGATTTTGGCTTCTACTCTGAAAGAAATGGGTGAGCCACTAGAGGGCTTTCAACAAAGGAGGGAGATGAAATGACTTACACTTTAGTGGGATTTCTGGGTGTTTTCTTTTTCTACTTAAATCTGAGTTGAGAACAAGAGGATAGGACGATTACTTGAATTATAATTTAATGGGCTCTCACTTAAACCCCCTCCATGCTCCCCCTGAGAATAGCAAATGTCCTTTATCAGACTTTTACCAAAAGAAATGGCCCAACACAATTATCAGGCATTTTATAAATACAAAATGCTATGTTAATACTAAATAATAAGCATAATATTCATTTCCTTAGTGTTCCAATTGATTTTTATTACTGCAAATGCTAATTGTCCCAACATCTTGGATTTATGTTACTCCTTTCCCCCTAATAGCCAAGTATTTTCTACTTGTATTTTCTTAATTGTCTGAACTAATAAGCTTGCCTGGTTAGAACATGGTGATAATGTGGCCAAAATTACAGGTTTGATGTCATGCCTTTGGCTTTGCATAAGAAAATGAAACAAAGTAAGAGCAATCAGAAGCTATAAAAATTGTCTAAATTGGGACTTGTTAAGTCATATGTTGACTGCTTGGTTTAAACAGGGTCGGGGGCTAACCGTGCCTGAATCCCTTGTCTGAATTCACTGACATTCAAAATCAGCTACTTACCTCTAGAGCTGCCACGCCATGAACACCCCCACGTTTCTGATGAGGAAGCTGAGATGCAGGAAGGCTAAATTTGTTACTCCAGCTACAATAGCTGATAATTAAGAGGCTGTACTCAAGAATTTGATTTTCTTAGTTCAGATTTTTTCCTCTGTCTCTGCTGTGCAACCATGAGTGTGTTAGCTCATCAGTGAAACTGACTTTCATTTAAAAGGACCTAAAATATAGGCTTGCTGTGACCGGATAAAATCATACACAGAAAGCGTTTAGTCTAATGCCTGGAAGGTAAGAGTAGATGATTAAATGTTCCCAGCATGATGAGGACCCTGTGTGGTTGTTTGTTTTTGCTTCTCCTAACCTTATCCTAGAATATACTATGTTGAATTGAAACCTTCTGTCCATTTGCCCATCATCCCCACTAAACTGTGAGCTCTGAAAGAGTACCTACCATCTGGGTCTCCTCTTCTTTACCCTCAATGCCTGGTACAGAGCCTGGCAAACGCTGATGACTTCTGAGCAGAACTTGACCCCTTCAAAAGAGCTCTCAGGCTGCAAGTGTGGAGTGCAGCTTAAGTTGGAGGTGACCATCTACGAGAAATCTTGTTCCTTCTTATCTTCTAGAAACAGCCTCCTTACTCACAAGTTCATTCAGATTGGGCTGTAATTGTCCAAACATGTGGACTGAGGAACTACCTCTTCCCCTCTTACCGCCAGGGCTTAGGCCACAGCTCCGTCTGGGCAATACCCAGCAACCCCTTCTGAAATGATCTTGCATCCTAACCCGAACGTCCTGGCCACTTGGGGATCTTTGCTGGAATCATGACTGTTGCTACCCGTTTCTTCCTTCCCTTATGGGGGTACAATCGGGTTCAGTTGTGCCTTGGGGTCCTTTAAGTGTAACATCCATGTTCATTGTTATTCAAAAGCTATTCTTTAAAAATTGTAGACACTGGGAAATTAAAAAAAAAAAAAAAAGGAAGGAAGGAAGGAAAGAAGGAAGGAAGAAAAGAAAGAAGGAAGGAAAGAGGGGAGGGTCTTGCTCCTACTGGACTATCTTGTTTGCCCAGTGAGAGGACAGAGGGTATATGTCAGCAAATATTTGAGAGTGGTGAATAGGTCACGTAAAAACAAAAGAAAACAAAGAGATGGGGCCCTGAGAATGCTGGAGACATAAATCTTACGGAGTCACGAACTACGGATTTCCCCTCTCTGGTTCTGCGGTGCACATTAAGAATTGAGTTGAGGTTCAGTTCAGATTTTGCTCTAAAAAGCATGGCTATTGGGGCACCTGGGTGGCTTAGTGGGTTAAAGCCTCTGCCTTTGGCTCAGGTCATGATCTCGGGGTCCTGGGATCGAGCCCCACATCGGGCTCTCTGCTCAGCAGGGAGCCTGCTTCCCCCTCTCTCTCTGCCTACTTGTGATCTCTCTCTCTCTGCCAAATAAATAAATAAAATCTTTAAAAAAAAAAAAAAAAAAAAGGATGGCTATCAATTCACAGTGACCTGCTGCTCCCTCGGGCCACTGGTCTGCCCAGGCCGCACCACCAGGCTCGGCTCTCCACCTTCTCTGAAGACACCCGGGGGCTTAAGAAAATGCTCCTGGAAAATGTCTTCTCAAATCTGTCCGTCTTCCCGTGCTAAAGTCGTACACCTCTAGATGTTAAAGAAATATTCCTATTTTGGTTTTTGTTTTTAAATCTCCTCTGACTATAAAAGAATACCACAGATGATATAAGAAACTACAGCTACCGACCAATGTTCTCACAGACAAGGATCTAAAGAAGCATCCCTGGGAATAAGTAGTAAAACTCCACTAGGGGAAAAGAGAAAAGGTACAGACTCAGAGTAGAGAAGATAATCTGAAAACAAAGCATAAGGATCAAGGTGTAATAATTCTATAAAAATATTCTCTATTGTGTTGAGATGGGAGGGAAAAGGGGAGGGGGAAGAAAACGGCTAATACACAAGTGGAATGAAAATCTGATTACGGAATTGTAGGGAAGAGAGACACTTCTGTCCTGAACATCAGGGAGGATGGAGGAGTAGGAAGATGGAGACACAGGGCCTTTGCACATGCTATTTCCTCTGCTGAAACATTCTTCCTAGGGGTCACCCAGGAATGACTGGCTCTTAGTCTTCGTGTCTTGGCAGAAACGGCACTCCCTTACAAAGCTTTCCCTAACCACACTATCTAAAGAGTACATTGGTAATGAAACTCTTTAAAAGGACAAGAAGCAAACCCTGCCAACTTCTGTCATGTAAATAGTCTCTCGGCTGATTTCAAACTACACACATGATGTCACTGAACACAGAGATGGGAAAATAATGCTCACAATTGGCTCCTGCCGGCCTATTCAAACACCCTACTGACCTAGCTGAAATTATCCCATTGATTTGGTTACTTATTAATGATCTCCCCCCAACTGGTACCCAGCAAACGCACCCTAAATATTCCTTATTTGGGTTCCCCATTCTCACCTTGTGGCTTGGAAACCCTCTCCACGTAGGATCTGGGACCACTATAGGGAAGCCTACTATAGCTTCATTTATCTCCCTTCTCTTCGTGCTCCTTGTGGTCCCAAATCTGGAATTACTGTTCCTTTTCTGTTGAGCATTCCAGCTGTTTAAGGTGGGGATGGAAACACAGTCTCTGTTACCCCACCACGGCTCAGGGCACAAATCCTGGAAGTGTTTCTCATTGGGACGAATGGGGATGTCTACGTGGAGGTGAAGGGGGCAGTCACTGCGGTTACCTGGCATGTTAAAATACAGGACGACATCTGAAAGCTCACCATCTGTGCCCTCCAGTGAGTCTGGGGGCACTGTGCATGTTCTAGAAATTTCTAGGGCTTCCTACTTCTGTTAGGTCGGGATTAAAAATTAGAATCCCTTTTTGAGCACTGTTTGTTAATATGAAAAGCATCATTTAATTAGGACTAATATAAGATGCCCTGTAGAGTGATAATTTAATAATTTGGCCGTTTTATTTATACAGTGCCTCCAGGCTCCTCATTAAAAATGAAAGAGACATTCGATGGGACGACGTGGCTTTGCCGCTACAAACATTCCAAGTGCTCTCAGATCATAAAGCCCACCCTCTGGGCATCATGAGAGCCATCTCCCCAGCCTGGGAGCAGACATTTATGCAGCCAAATTAGCCTTCATGGATGGGGGAGTCCCAGGGACTACTTGTTTACCCTGGCAATCAAGGGTAGTCTCTACTCCAACCAAAAGAAGAAGAAGGAGAAGGAGAAGGAGAAGGGGAAGGAGAGGAAGGGAAGGAAGGGAAGGAAGGGAAGGAAGGGAAGGAAGGGAAGGAAGGGAAGGAAGGGAAGGAAGGGAAGGAAGGAAGGAAGGAAGGAAGGAAGGAAGGAAGGAAGGAAGGAAGGAAGAGACACTGAGGAATCCACCCAAGAGAGAGGGACTCTTACTGATTCAAAAATCTCAGGGAGTTTCCCCCTAGTTCTTGGAACTAAATCTGGACTCCTGGCTTGGCTAGCAAGGCCCTGCCTTTACAATTTCATTTCTAGAACTTCTTCCAGCCCTTCCTCCCTGCTTTCATCTCTCCCAAACCACCAGGGTCTTTCCCGCATCAAGGCCTTTGCATATGTGGGTTCCTCTCCCTGGAACCCCTTCCTTCCGCTGTTTGCTGTAACGGGAACCTTCTCATCCTTAGTCATCAGCTTAAATGTCACCTCCTCAGAGCAGCCTCCCTGCCCAACCCCTATGAAGCAGCCCCGCTCTTGCCTGCTTCTCTCAGGTCACCAGCAAGGCTAGCAAGTGCTCTCATGTATCTGCTTGCCCCCCAGGAATATAAGCCCCGTGATGGCAGCATCTTCTCCGTCTTGTTCAACATATTTCCAGAAGCCAGAGAGGTGTGTTCTTAATAGTGACTACCTCGTTAATCATTAAGGCATAAGTAAGTGGGTGCCCAATTAATGGTGTGGCACAAAAGTGCCATCATGCCTGGACTGTCCTCTCTGCCTTCTCCAGTCTACAGACAGCCCATGACTCAAGGTAGAGATCAACATGGTGGCGTCAAGTCAGGAAGAAACCAGAGAGGGAAACGGGCCAGCTCTGCCCATGATGCATCAGGCGGTGGGAAATATGGATGAACAGAAGCAGACACTAGGGCTGGAGAGAAGGATCTTCGATGCCTCACTTGGAGCTCCCGCCTTGAGCATCCCGCTCGCTGTCCCTGGTGACAGGGTGACAGGATGTCCCTGGTGCCTGCTGTCCGCATTGCTCTGTATCCCCAGACTGGGATGAGGCCCGTGAGGTCGTGGGCTGCTTCATCGACCTCTCTATTCCCGATGCTCAGCACCAGATTTAAAGCTTGTTTAAGACACCCAGGGTGCTTGTGTGTCTGGGAGGGTGCAGGGGACAGGGGGGTGGCTGGAGGGGCCAAAGGAGAGAACATCTTGGTTTGTTTTGGGATTATTTTGCATGGTGAAGAGTCACTGCAAGTGAATCGAATAAACTGCTCAAAATGCAAACATCTAGCTTATTTCCGTTGTACAGAGCGTGTTCTTTTGCACAACTCTGAAAGAGTAAAGGCACCACTCCCGAACAGACGCTAACACGGGATCAGTACAGTTTGTGTGTGACGCCTAGGATTTGCTCCGTCACCAAAGCAGCAAAGCCAAAGGGGCACGTGACGGATGCTACCATCCATTCTGTTTTGTCTCCCGGCAGGATAGATTACTCTCCGGCTTTAAGATACACACGACCTTCCTGTTCATTAATCACCTTAACAGGTTTCAACTTCATACCAGCCAATCCAAGAACAATGGCAAGGAACCAGGAAACCTGTTTCCACCTGCATAAAAAATGGAACCAGTGAGGTATCTGAATCGCAAACTTGAAAACGCAAACTAAATAATTTAAAAGTCTAATTTCAAAACAATAAATCTTGTAACACTGAAAAAAAATAAATAAAAAAAATTAAAAAAAAAAGTCTAATTTCTAAAAGCACATGCTTTCTAATGGCAGAGCTATTTTTCATGCCTGCCTGGATTCTAAGTCTAACGCTGCCAGCCATGTGGTAAGCTCACTGTTAATATGTGAAACGGATTATTTGCTTTATTTTTTTTTTCCTGCAATAAATTACGTTGGTCTTTTAAGGATCTCTAGCTTGCAAAAGGGAGGAAATACCCAGTCAGATCCACTGATCCTTTTTTTCTCCTTTTCGGTCTTCCCCTGTCCTCCTTCCCCTTCTCCTCTGCGTCTCGACTTTGGCATACCATGGAAGGCGAGGTGCACACTTAATAAATTATGTTTGCAGAAGCAGTGGTACCACCTGACACAATTATGCACTTGTTGAGTTAGTGGCCACTTGTAAACAGACTTTGTAAGCCATCCCACTTCATACTGAAAGGTGCTAATGCATCATTATGATCTAGCGGGCTGCCTGCTGAATTTTACAGCATTGCACACTACATTAACCTTTGGTACCGCCGATATTTATGACCTTATAAGAAAGTATTTATCAAGCTGAAAGCCAATACGCAGCACTCGTGTTTTAGCTAGTGCTGGGTGGAAACCGTTATCACTCCTTTCTTCAGGCATTTTAAATCACTCTGAGATAATGCTTGGCACTGGTGAGGGTTCGGGAAACGGGGCGCTCCTGTGTAGACTTGTTGGGATTTTAAATTGGTATAATCTTTCTGCAGGGTGATTTTTTAGTTTTATCTGACTATCAAAAGCCTTTAAAAATGTGCATTTTTACTCTTTGACCCCGCAGTTCTACTTCTGGGAATTTATTCTACAGAAACAATCAGGGAAGTGTGCAGAGATTTGGGCAAGAGGAAATTCATTACAGTGATATTTGCCGCAGTGAAAAATGGGGAACAACCTAAGTGTCCAACGACAAGGGACTGGCTAAATAAATGAAGTCCAATCGAAACAATGCCAGACAACGAAACACAAAGAAGCCACCCGGGCGGGGAGAAACGTTAAAATACATTAGATGACTTGGAAAGTTATGTACGGTATTTTTAATTAGAAAGCAAGTCACAGAACAATACGGCATATGCCATCTTTGTATTTTTATTTACTTAAAAAATTGTTTGTAACACGCTGCAAAGGCCCTCGGAGGATAAACAGGTGATCAATGCAGAGAGAGTACAACTGTAGCGATTATTATTATTTGCTTATTTGGGTTTTCTACCACTTCTATAATGAATAGGACTGATGTGCATAGTTTAGAAAAGTCTTAAGGGATTGGGTCTTATTTGTCTCTCGATCTGCACTGTGTAACACAGGGTCAGGAATGATTTTTCTTTTTTTTTTTTTAATGAGCTCAGAGTCATGGGATAATGGTAATAATTGCTTCTATTTTTATGGCACTTTCTGATTTCTAAAGCGTGCTTGCCTCTGATTTCTCATGTGAATCTCCAAACAGTCCCGTTAGGCAGGCGAGACTAATATTTCTGGTTCTGCTCCCAGAGGCAGAGACCGAGACTGAGAGGATGCATATGATTTGCCTGCTGAGGGTCACAGAGTCTCAAAATGCAGAGGTGGGAGCCCCTGTACCAAGCCTTCCAGCTCCTGAGCCCGTGTTCCTTCCCCTGACCGTGAGCCAGCCTCCAGCTGGAGAGGAAGGCCAGGAAGAACACAGCTGCCGTAGGTAAATCAAGTCACTGTGAAGGTCAGCTCTTCCATTCCGGCTACTGGGCTTAATTCTAAATTCACTGGGTCAGAGGCAGAGTGGAGACAGAGCTGGAGCTTTAATAAAACAGGTAACAGTAGCGCCCCAAACCCCAGGAAACAGAACAGACCTGTCCAGGGCCCATTAACAGGGCCCTTGCAGCTTCCGGCAGCTGCAGGCAAAGGAGGGGCTGCTGCTGGGGTTTTGATGTCTCCCAGAATTATCGACGAATGTGCGTCCACTGGACGGGGAGATGAGATCAAAGCTTCCTGCAGAGGAGGAAGGTGCAGGCCTGGCCTCCAGCCAGGGGGTCAGAGGGCTGCACACCCTGCTTCCCCTGCCGCCTGGACCCGCCCCTCTCCCCAGTGGGGTCCTTTCCTGAAAGGGAACTGCAGTTTCAAGGAAGGGAGGGCGGAGTGGGGGGCTCTCATCCTGTCAGTCTCTGCAGAAACAACCTTTACTTTAGCTCTGCTCTCTCAGTCCGCACAACGACTCAAGTTCCCATTGGCTCTCTGCAAGGCAGAGGGGCCCTAAGAAAAACACAACTCCCGCCTGGAATGATAATTGAAACAACCTTTATTTGGCCTGCTGCTCCTGGCCAAGCACTGTCTGATGCCATCTCGATGTATTATCCTGCGGAAGCCTCAAAACAGCCCTTTTCGTTCATCCATCCGTCCATTCATTCATTCAGCACATTTTCCCTGAGCACCTACTTGGAGCAAAGCACTGGGGGGGGGGAGACAGGGAAGATGAGCAAAGCACGATGCGGAGCAGATAATGTGGCTGACGGGCCCACACGAGTAACCTAATCAGGAAAAGTATTGCAGGTTGCAGTAAATGCTACAGAGCGAACAGATTCGAGGAGCAAATACCTTGGCTGTATAAGTTTCCCAGGCCGTCATAACCAATTACGGAAATTGAGTGGTTAAAATAATAGTAATCTATCCTCTCACAGTTCAAAATCAAGGTGTTGCCTGAGCCGTACTCCCTCTGAAGGTGCTGGAGAATCCCCCCCTTGCCTCTTCCTACATTCTGTGGGTTCTGGTGTTCTTGGGCTTCTCTGGTTTAGAACCGCCTCACCCCAACCTCTGTCTCTGTGCTCACATGGCCTTCTTCCCTCTGTGTCTCACCTGGCCTTCCTCTAAGACGCCAGCCAGTGGATTTAGGGTGCGCCCTAAGCAGCACGACCACATTTAACTTCCACAATTATATCTTCAAAAACTATTTCCAACAAGGTCCCAGTCTGAGGTGACAGATGAACGTGAATTTAGGATAAGGCGTGGGGGGCGGACGGACTAGGCAACACATTCCATGAGAATCGAGTCCATTTGACGAACCAGGCAATAAAGCTAGTGGAGTTTGGACCCATGTTGGTCTGACTCCAAGTCTTGCTTCCCTTAGTCTTTGTCCCTCAAGAGCAGCCACCATCAAGGTGCTCTACCCCCAAAGGCCAGAGGCGAGAAATAGACTATAGCAACTCACAGCCCTGTCTTAGGAGTCAGCGTGGGTTCTGCTTGGGCTCCCTGGTCTCATTTTCTTCCCAGCGAGAAGGAGGGGATTCTCTCCCACTTTAGGACACGGAGATGCTGTGCAGCAAATATCAGGTACTCCATAAATTATGGTCGTTGAGAAACACTCCAAGGTTGGTTCTTGATTTCAGTATGCATGAGGCTCCGTTCTATGGGCCGCACGGCTGTGGACACACGTGCTGTTTAAGCCTCCTACATTCTGGCGTCTTATCTGAGAGAGGGAGATGGCTCTATCCAGGCCAAGAGCTGGACCCTTAACTGACTGAGTCACCCAGGCACCCCTCTGCTCACCCCTTTTACCAAGTTAGGACCCCTGATGCTATGATAGCTCAGAACCTGGAACATTCACTGGGACTCTATATAAAGTAGCCAGGGTCACCGAGCCTCCAATATCAGTCCCTACAGTAGGGATGTCACTTAAAGTCTCTGTTCCTTATAGATCTATATCTATTATACATGCATTTTAAAGAAAACAAAAATTATGGAGTGAGCCTAGCCTCTGTCTCTTTATCTCCGTTTCTCTCCCTCTCCCTTTATGCCTTCCCCTTCTTTCCGTCTCACTTTTTCTTCTGTTTTATCCTCTCTACCCAGTTCTACCTCCTCTGTGCTTGCAACCACTGGGGATTTGGCCTGCAGACTTAGGCAATCCAGGGTGGGAGATGAGGGGAAAAATCGATGAGAGAATTACATGTCTGGCTTATGTCTTCGAGCAGAGGTCGCCTTGTCCAACTCTGTCTTTGTCCCATGTCCTTGCATCAGAGGACCTCTGTGACTTGCCTGGAATTTTAAAAGGTGTGTTTGATCTCCCCTTAGACCGGTCTTCCCAGTCTACATCTTTCTGGACTGGGTACCCCAGAGGGAGGAGGGGGTGACAGATCAGGTTCAGAATGTTCCGGGTCTCAGCCTTTGTTACATTTCCTATCAGAATCCCATCTGCCAGGTCTAACGCACAACTGCTGCTCTAGGCGGCTCAGGGGTATCCTTGGGAAAGCTCCCAGGGCTCACACTCCTCTTCAGCTCCAGCCCTGAGAGAGGGAAAACTCTCAGGTACCCACCAAGCCCAGCTCTCTGACCTCGAGCAGTTACGCTGTCCCTTAGGGGTCTTGCCTTGGTGCCAAATCAGACACCTGTTCATCTGGGACATCCTTCCAAGGAACTACTCTAGAAATGACCAGGAGGATTGTTTAAGCACCCTAAATCACTCGCACTGGCAACTGACAAGGCCGTTGGCCAGATAAGGAGGCTGAGCCTCAGAGAAAGTGCCAGGTTCAAGGGCCATGCAGTGAAAAGGACAGCCCATGTGCTCTCCACACTGATGGACCAGCCCTTTTTTTAAATTAAATTTAATTTTTTTAGTGTTCCAAGATTCATTGTTTACGCACCACAGCCAGTGCTCCATGCAATACGTGCTCTCCTTAACACCACCCTTTTTCAGCATCCCGGAAAATAAATCGCTAAACCTCTATGTCAGAAATTGATCAAAGGGCAAACCCCAAGTCTAGATTAATATGTTAGCACCTGAGATTCTCTAGGTGGAATGCACATTTCCCATGCCCTACATGAGTGTAAATACTCAACTTTAAGTAAATAAGCCAGGAAAAAAACAATGAAACACCAGGTGAAAACCAAACACCAGTGGTATCATCTGACACACAGGATGAGGGGACAGTGAGAGGGAGGACCTTCACCCCGGGGCTTCTAGAGCTACACGGATGTGAAGGCACATGTGACACTGGGAGCAAGCAGGCCTGTGCCTTTAACTTGAATCCACAGCCAACAAAGGGTAAAGGCTCCTTTTTAGAACCGTCAGCGAGAAACTCTTCTTTCTCAGGGAATTTACCTCATGCAATTTTGCTGAATCGTTTATTTTTGAACCTCAGTTAGAGTTCTTTGTACTTGTCCTTAAATATGGGTTTTGGATAATTAGGGTGAATTATCTTTCTGCTCAGGGTGTGCACAGCTGTAGGGGTAGAAAGGGGCTTCCGTGAACTGCTGGAGCCTTGGATTTCCAGGTGGGGGCCTTCTTCTAAGGCTTTGGGCAAGGTGGGATCTAAAGGGTCTTTCATCTGAGCCCATGAGAGACGCAGCCAGTCAATTCATGGAATTCAGCAGAGTTTGCAAAAATAAACGTCCTTCAGAGACACAGCAGAAGCTATACAGTGGGACTTCAGGGTAGGTCGCCTTGGGGATGAGTCTACCCTTGGCAACACGAGGCACTTGGGGTTTGGAGCAGGTTATAAGGCTTCCCCGAGCCTCAATTTTTTTAACCTGCAAAATGGAAACATTCCTGCGAGGCAACACAGATGCTAGGAAGGCCACAGGAGGTCCCTTCTGTAAAGTATCCCACAGATGTTTCATTATCGATCCATCTTATTATTTCAAGAAGAGACACACATAAGTATTCACAACTCCTCTTGTCTTCTGCTCTCAAGGTCTAACCCGGGGCTGATGGCTCAGTCGGTGCCACCACTGATTTCTCACCCTTCCTGGGCACAGACAATGTCTGACTCATCTCTGTTTCCCAGCAAGGACCTGGCACACAGTAGGTGTTGATAAATGTTTTCTGAACTAAATGTAATTGGGATCAATGCCCAAAAGGCAGATTCTCTCATTTCCATTGTTTAAAAATACCACGGATTTCCCCTTATGCATTATGTATCACAGAAATTAATTTATCCAGAACTGTTTTCCAATGCACAGTTTAGTTTCCAAAGGCTCTAGTCTGCATCCAACTGGAAATTTGCACTGGGAAGTCTGGCTAGTTTCTGGCTCTGTCTGTTAATCCCAAGCACCATGCCCAAGTTGGGTATGAGGGTCTAAGGGTCTGGGAGAAGTCATGTCAGAAACCAGGGTCTCCCAATCCTTATTTTCCTTGGCAAGGTCAAGACAGATGGACCTCATAGAACCAGGTCCAGTTTTCCTTAGTCTTTTCCCTCCAAACCCAGCCCCTTAGAGAAGGCCGCAGGACAAGTACTATAAAGTTGTGGTTTTAGACCAGGTTGTAGATTCAGGCATGCCATGTACTACCGATTGTGGGAAAGACACGAAGTCATGTCAACTCTCCAAACCTCAATTTCCTCATCTTAAAGAGAGGATCATCCACACTTGATGGCCATTTTGAAGGCTACATTGTAAAATAGTACCTCAAACTAGTAACAAAAGCTTACACACGTGCCTATCTATTACATATATATTATAAAGAGCTTTGGTAGATTCTTTGGTCATTTGATAGTTACTCCAACCCTGTGAGTTGGGCAGGGCATAGATCATTCTGTGTCCATTTGGAAGATGGGAAAACCAAGACTTAAAGTGTTTCCTTATCATGGCCCTCATAGACTGAATGACAATCACAGGCCACCCATAGTATAGACCTTTACCTGAAATACTTTGTGTTCACAAAAGCCCTGTGACTTAAGACAGTTATAGTCAGAAGGATGGACGCTCCAGGAGATTAAGTAACTTGCTTAGCTTGTTAAGCGATGGTAGAAGTAGGATTTGATTCAAGACAATCTGACACCATATTGGTGATCTTACTACCCCTGCGCTGAGTGGTTTGCATAGGCGAATGCCCTAACGGGAATGAGAACTGAAGACTTTCAGCTTTAACACTTTTTTCTCCCCATGGCACTATTCACTGTGACTCAAATACAGAAAACTCCCTATTTCAGACTAAACCTAAAACATTATCAATTAATTCCAGTCTGGCTGTCCAATTTTTAAAAGGGCACAGATTTAATATGTCAGAAATTCAGATTCAACTACATTTCGTTGCTTGTTTTCTATAGGCCAAGGGCTTCCTTGTAAATCAATCCATGTAAGAATCCCAGCTACTGCATGAAGTAAGCGGTATTCGGTCCATTTTAAAGATAAAGGAATAAAGGCTTGTATAATGATATATCTACCTGTCTCACAAGCACCTCTAAGTTCACACACACACACACACACACACACACACACACACACACACATTTTTATCTCAAATCCTTCTACTCTTTGGCAAATGATCCTCATGTCTATCAAGACTCAGCTTTATAAGAGTTGGCATTTACTCATGCCCAAACTTAAAGTCATCCTGGATCCTATCCACTTTCTTACATGCTACAGCCAACTCCTCGCCCAGACCGCACTAATGCATGCTGTCCTGTCCTGTTTAGACCGCTGCAGTAGCTCACTGCCTCCTCTTTCTGCCACCTCCCCCCTGCCCCTCGTTATTGTGTCCCTCTTATTCATGTCCCACGTTGCTGTCAGGTCACTCCTAAAATCTAGATCTCATCATACCATTCTCTTGCTTCAGATGCTCCACTGGCCTCGTTGTGTGAAGGGTGAATACACAAACCCTCAATCTGTCTTACGAGTCCTACAAGAGTGCTTCTGGCCACTTCTTCCTCGTTTGGGCTACCCCCTCCCTGCCTCTCCAGCCCGCCCCGTGGACATTCGTTCATTTGAATATGCCAAGTTCCTGCCAAAGGTGTGGTGTTACCAACCCACCCTACAGAGGATGAGACCACAAAAGCCCTGGTTTGTGTCATTGCCAATTTCCATGGAATAAGTATGCTCACTATCGCCATATCAGACTAACACGGCATCCTTGTCACGAGGGGAAGAAATGTGCACTCACGCATAACACCTATCCCTTTCCTTTCTGGCACCTTCTACAACTATGATTATTTAATTATGCAGGTGGGTTTTGTTTGTTCGTTTTCCATGTTTGGTCCTGGACTGTCACTTCCTCAGGGAGAATCCATGTCTGTCCTTCACTCTTGTATCTCCACGGCCTGACACTGTGCCTCTCATATAGCAGGAACTCAAGACACTTTCACAAATAAATAAATGACACACAATTCTGGAGTATCTACCTTATTCCAGGCACTGTGCTTGGCACCAAGAATAAAACAGACAAAGAAGGCACGGTGGCATCCGTATGGACTTCATAGCTTTATGGCAAAAATAAAGTTTTAAATTATTCTAAAATTATTGGATGTCACTGAATGGATTAATGCAGTTTTGACATATTGTCCAAATTCAGTAAACATTATTTTTGGATTTCAAAGGGGTGGATTCTCAAGCCATATGCAGCATGTCAAGGGGGCACCAACGATGATTTTGAGATGGTATCGTGAAATGGTTTACAGATGAACAGGAGATGGGAGTAAGGGTGGAGGTCTCACAGAACCTCCAGCAAAGGCGTTACCAATACTTCAGAATTTAATTCCAGCATGGAAGGTATCCCTTCCATCTGGCCTAGCTTCCTCCTGATGTCATGGAACCTGGGTCATTTTCAGACTATGCTGAGGTTTCAGAAACTGTTCTGATTGCCGAACTGCAATTTACTGCAAGATGCCTGGGAATGTGGCTCGCCAATATCACCACCGTGAATAAAGATGATGTGCACCGACTGCTTACATCTATGGAAACCTAAGTGACTGCGAAGGTAGACCCCAGGTTCCCAGGCACAGAAAGGGCCTGTGAGCCCAGCAACCCTGAGCTGGCCCAGGGAAATGATGGGAAATTCAATTTCAGAAGGGCTGTTTGCAAAGTAATCCAATACATCATGGTGTGTGCATTATTATTGTATTATATTGGGTAATATCACATTTAAAGAGATTTCATAGCATCATAGCCATGCACAAGGGAATATAAAAGCGGTTAATAAAATAGAGAAGTACAATTTCCCTTCAGTGTTAGTTATGCTCCTATTATACCCAGAATAATAATCAGAGGTCCACTTAGCTTGACTTGAGAAGTAACGGACGTGCAATTACCTCGCGTCTACAGTGTCATTATGAAGGGCTCAGCCCCACTGTCAGATGACTGTGCATCCTCAGGAAGCCTGCAGACTTGAAGCCCAAGCAGCAGGTGCCAAATCGCAGGGCCTCCTAAAGTCACATGCACGTCTCGGGGTGAGCTGAGGTGCCCGTGTAGCCCTGGCCGGGCTCCGTGCTGGAAGTCATCTGCCACACGGGACCCAGACCTGGTTAGCCAGAATCTCCCTCTGCCATGGGCATCTTCCTGCCCTTGGAGCCCTTATTTTTAAAAGAAAACAGGGCGTTCCCCACCCTCCAGTATCTCCCTCTGCTGAGCTTCTGAAGGCTAGCGGGCAAAAAGTATTCTCAGCGGGTCTTTTGAGAACCACGGAATCTTCTGTGACTGTTTATTGAAAACTGACCTTCAGTGCTGCTACTCAGGCCTCCAGAGGCTCTTGTTGGGATCAATTTTTCCAGCTGCAGAAGACTTGGCCCTGGGGCCCAACACATTGTGCATGTCAGCTCCGTGGCTGGGCATCAGTTGTCTACTTTGGTCAAGAGTTGGCTCCATTGATTGTGCCTTATAGCCTTAAAGAGCTGCCATGGCCTCTCAGAGCCATGCCTTTGCATCAGCCAGGACTGGGTTTGAGTTCTGTGCCCATCACTTCCTGAAGGTACCTCCGAGGGCTGTCTACATAACCTCTCTGGGTCTCTGTTTTCCTGACCTGGGAAATGGGGGCAATCCTCCCGGCCATCAGGTTTCGGATTAATGACCTTAAAGCCTGAATACATTGGCTGCCACTGTCATCATCAACCCTTTAATAATAACAACGGTGATATTCATTCCATGACCTCAGAAGAATATAACATTTACTAATCCAGCGTGGATTTAAATCAGAGAAGCAGTGATATAAGTTTTGATTCTTGAGAAAACAGGGGCTGTGTGTATGTGTGTGTGTGTGTGTGTGTGTGTGTGTGTGAGAGAGAGAGAGAGAGAGAGAGAGAGAGAGGGGTGTGACTACATATTAGGCGTAGGAGATGCTCTATTTCTGATAAAACTTTGGCATTCACTGAATTCTGACATTACACAAACATTTACTTTCTGCCAGAGTTCCACAGGGAAGGCCAATTTGATGAAGGAGAAAGAATAAAGGAAATGTAATTCACCGGCCAAGGGAGGAAGTAGAAATATTTGATTAAAAAAATTTTTTTTTTAATTTTTTTTTTTTTTAAGATTTTATTTATTTGACAGAGAGAAACACAGTGAGAGGGAACACAAGCAGAGGGAATGGTTGTGGGAGAAGCAGGCTTCCTGCCGAGCAGGGAGCCCGAGGCGGGGCTCGATCCCAGGACACTGGGATCATGACCTGAGCCGAAGGCAGCCGCTTAACGACTGAGCCACCCAGGCGCCACAATTAAAAAAAAATTTTTTAAAGACCCACTTGACACAGTCAAACTCAAATGCCTACCAAGACTAGTAAGCTTGATCAAATACTGTAGGGAGTGGTGGCAACCACAGCAAACAGCCTCGAGAGACAGCCCACCCTCAAGATTAGCACACCGCTGCTAAGTTCTGTTAAACGTTTCCATTTTTTCATCAGAGCCAGATTATACTGTGAAATCTCCCATTTTAAAATGGTGGCAATTCATTTCATTTGTGAACTCAACAAAACAGGCCTGAGGTCTAAATAAAGCCAGCAGGTCAACAATATATAAACTTTGGCCTAGATCAGGCATCGGCAAACATTTTAAGTAGAGGAAAATAGTAAGTACTGTCAGCTCACTGCGTTATATGTCTGTTGTAATTACTCAGCTCTGCAAAAGCAAAGCAGCGTAGACAATCCATGAATGAATTGGTGCAACTGTGTTCCAATAAAACTTTATTGACAAAAACAGGCAATGGGCCGGCATTGGCCCACTGGCACCAGCCCATTGGTCACAGTTTGCCAACTTTTGGCCTGATTTAACACTGATGCTAAAGGCCTGGGGAAGGTTGGAGAGAAGAGGAAAAAGGGGGTGCTGGCAAGGGGCTTCGGGTCCCATGGACAGCTGGATCAGGCAGAAAGACAGCCAAGGTTCCAAAGTCCAGGCAATGCTTGCAACTCCCTTTTTCAACCTCTGACCGGGTCCCCTCTAATCTTTGTCAAGAGTGCCAGTGGCTCAAAACAGGAGAAGGTCCCCAAATCCAAGGACTGATATAGCTTGCTTGCCTTCTGCCTCTGAACGTCCACTCCTAGAGTCAAGGAGACTCTTGTTCCCAAGCCCGCCCCACCCTCGTCTTCTCTTTCCCTTTGGGGAGGCCCGATGGGTGTCACCCAGAGACAGCGCCTGGAACCCCAGGCAATTCCTTGCATAACTGTGAACCCGGCTCCCACGTGCGATCTGGGTAGAGGGAAGGAGGGGATGGGACCCACCTCCTGTCATTCCTGTACTGCTGTTACCACTGCTTTTCTTAGTAAGAAAATGGTAGTTAATTTCTTCCCCTAAAAAAAAGGCCAGGGAACAATCTCCTTAAATTACAGTGTTACAATGCGAAGCAAAGATGCAGAAGTCAAATACGATTTGGGTTATAATTAGCGATTTCCTTGTAGCAAGTTTCTCTGGGAGATCCAGGCTTCCTTAGTCAGCTTGCCAATTGGTTTAAGGCCCTTTTCACTCCCTGGGGCCACTGGATGCCCTGGGGGTGTGGGTGGTGTTTAGGGGATGGGTGGAGAGGGGGGAGAGAGAAATGGTCTGTGTGTGTGTGTGTGTGTGTGTGTGTGTGTAAATTGAGGCAGTTTTGAGCTAAACACAGAATTATGGGGACAGAGATTATTAACACATTTGTCTGCTATAATATCATGATTAAAAGAGCAGAGAATGTCATTTAGTTAAAACAAACTACTTCTGATGGGAAGTCACACGATGTGGGTTTAGGAAATCTGCCAGACCTCTGCCTGCATTTACACCCCTCCCTTTATTAGCCGTACGGCCTTAGGGCAAGTGACTTAACATTTGCGCTTCTGTTTCCTCATCCATAATTCTGGTATCTTCACATCCATCCCTCCGTGGGTTGTGGAATGTGAAGAAAATGTGCCGTGTAGTGCTTGGCTCGTGGACTGAATAATGGAGTGGATTCTGGAGTCAGATTGGCTCCCTCTAAATCCCTGCTCTGCCCCACGGGCTTTGTGATGTGACCTTGGACAGTCTCTTTGATTTTTCTATGGTCTGGTTCTCTCACTTAGGAAAGAAGGCATCAGTTATGGTCCGTGTCTCCTCTGGATGCCGTAAGATTCACTCAGGTCATGCACATAAAGTTTGTAGCATCCTTGCACCGGGCATCTAGTGCGTGCTCACTAAACACTAGTTCCTGCTCCCCATACGTTATTACTAAATGACAGCTGACTTTTTAAAAAAATTATTTTCAGCCCCAAATTTTTTTTCTACCAATCAGGATGCACATTTATATTTTTCACTTTTAAAAGACCAGGGTAGCCCAAACTTTTTGGAATTGTATTATTTGCAACTCACTCTATAAATTTTTTTTAAAGGAAAAAGAAAACTGCCTTTTTACTCCCAAAACAAGTCTGCAACTGTTAAGGCTTTAACTCACCTTGGTCCCAATGGCCTGATTTGTTTAGGTCTCTACAGGCTACAAACCTTGGTCCATGGCAGAACAAATTGGCCCATGTGGCTTCGTCCCAAGGACACTGAGGTCACATAAAAAGCAGGTCCTGGAGCCTGACCCATTCCTGATGTAAGAGGGATGGCTTATTCTCTGGCTTGCAGTGACCTTCTCTCCAAAGTGCAGGAGTTGAAGAGTCCCTGGGATTTGTGGGATCTCCATTCTGCTTGGCTCACCAGCAGGCTCACCAGCCTCAGAGGGCTTTGGTTGGCCTTCCAAGGAAGGCAGAGCCCAGCCTTGGAGCTTCTGCCCCTCAGGGAGCTTGTGTGGCAACTCGGACATAGCTGTACATGAAAGCTTATAATCTGACAATCTGACAGCCTCTGTCCTCAACCAGTGATTCAGACTAGAGCTGGTTGGAATGCATAAAGCCCTGAATGAGCACAGCCCGCCTCGTCTAAACAAAAGGATCAGCAGGAGAAAAGGAGGGAAAATAATCTTTTTAGAAATCTGGAGGCCTTAGTGAGAGTAAGGCTCTGCAATCTCTGCCTAGGAACCAAAGTAAGATATCAAAGAGAAACGGAGCCCCAAGTTGCACAGTCTGACGGGCTTTCCAGATCACCATGGTGTCTCCACCAAGGGGTCACATAGCACCCTGCCTATGGTTTTCTCTTTCCCACGTTAATGGAGAAAATTAATGATTTCTTTTACCCAGGTCTCCATCATAAACCCGTCTTACTTTCCTGGACCTGAGAGTATTTGCACTTCAGCCCTTGATTTGTATGATCTATCTGCAGTGAGGAGATGGACCAAGTGGACTCTTCGGTTGCCTGTGGCTCTAATATGTCAAGAGTCGGACCAAAGCGCCCAGGAGCCCTCAGTTAAAAGACCAAAGTCACCTACCTTCTCCAGCCAAGAGTCCAAACAGAGCACAGAATTTCTATGAAGTCGCTATTGTAGAATATATGGCTGCCAATTAAGAGCACGAGCTACGGTTGGCTGATGAGTGATTCATATACTGCACACAAAATAGATGAGTGCCTGCTTCCTAAGTTCATTTAAAAACAAACAAAAACCATGCAAAAGCAACAAAACCACCTAATGGGGCTATGAGCCATGCAAAGGCAATTAGGTTCTTCAAACACCTAGACCAGCCGCTTGTACAGCTCATAGACAGCCCACTTCATCTTCAGATTATCCCATCATTAACCCAACTCTTTAGAACTCCACCGTGTGCTGATTCTTGCTCAAAGACTAACATCTTCATCAAGGGTAGAGACTGCCTAGTCATCCCGAGAGTGTAAAATTAATGACAGTGAGTATGGGTGTGAATAAGCACAAAACACCAGATGGAGAGAAAGCCAAGGTGAAACATTTCAAGGGCCTAGTAGACCTGTGACTCAAACACGACAATCAAGTCCCCCGAAGGAAACACCAAGTCACTCCCAGAGTATGTCTGATCTTTCCTCGTTTAGCAAAAGCAAGGTGGCTCTGAGCCCTACAATCAAAACGTCAAATGCGTATTTCTCTAATAAATCTTAGCCCCGTGTGTGCATGGCCAGGACCTAATTAGGTCAATGACGAGCTGCTACCCCTTAGTCGGACTCAGACACGAGTAGCTGGAAGCCATTCATATGAAAATCATTAAATGAAAGAATTGCTTGTAAAGGGTGCCTGGGTGGCTCAGTTGGTTGGGCAACTGCCTTCGGCTCAGGTTATGATCCTAGAGTCCCAGGATCGAGTCCCATATCGGGCTCCCTGCTCGGTGGGGAGCCTGCTTCTCCCTCTGACTTCTCCCTTCTCATGCTCTCGCTCTCTCTCTCTGTCTCAAGTAAATAACAAATCTTAAAAAAAAAAAAAAAAAAAAAAAAAGAATTGCTTGTAAAATAAATGTGGGGGTTCTTGAGTCTTGGTTTGGCTCTTAACACAGAAAGCTACACAATTCTTAGGATGAATTTATTCTCCTGAAGAATTCTGAGAATGAAAAATTCAGGACAGAAGAGAACACTCAGATTTCCCATTAGGAATGATGTGATTTTTTTTCTCCTAACAGTCATGGCTCAACATCTACCACGTGCCCGTCACTGTGAAGCCCTCTCTTGGCATTATCTCCTCAGGATGTCACTGCTGTTCTAAGCCTCAAACAGACAGAGTCAGCAAGTGAGGCTCAGAGTGGCGAGGTCACACACCAACGGTCCCACTCTGTGTCAGGAAGGGAGTGGGAACTTAAGGCTCTTCATTCAATTCTTCTCTGATGCTCTTGACAATCCCGAATGGTATTTATCTCTGATCTGTCACGAGAACCTTCACTTCCACTGGATTCCAAGGCCATAACCCTAGTCCTGTGACAGAACATGACACACATGGCTCCCTGATGCTCCTGGCCAGGCCGCCACTCTCAGACTTATCCTAACATGGGATTAATCATGCTTTTGGGCCCATGACTGAACAGGGGCTTTTGAATGGTAAAATGACCCCTGTATTGGGGAATGAAGGCCTTTTATTTATCCCGAAAGCCATGGGCCATTTATTTGAAAGCTATCCGGGAGACAGAAGCATAACACTTGGCCTCGTGAAGGAACAAGAGGCTGTTCCCATGTCCTTAAGGTAAATGTGAACCTTAGGCAAATAGAACCGGTGTGGACAAAACAGCTCAGCCACGCTGTCATCTGAAAAGACAATTGTGAAGCCACCGAAACGTGTTATTGGAGTTTGCTCAAGGCACAAGTCTCAGATAAGAGCACCCGCTAAGCCTGTAATATTGCACATGCTTGGGTCTGCTGGGGCCCTCCCCAGGGTAGGATGGGTGATTCCCAGGCAAAGCATTCTGTACAATTTACGCAGAGAAAGGCCTAACTTGAAGGCCTGGGCATGCCTGGGTTGCTTTCTGTGCTTCGAGCCCTCGTTAGGACTCGTTGGTCTTGAGTCTGCTTTGGAGCAGAAGCCCAGAGGAAGGGAACACTGGGGATAGTAAGAGCAGAGAGGGCAAATGCTCTCACTCAAATGGGGGAGCAGAAGGTCTAATCTCAACAAATCTGGAGTCCAGGTTCTTCACTGACCTGCTACTTTCAATTGGAGAGCAGGGCTGAAGAAACCAGAAGAATTCTAGATTGTTCACACTGGCCTAGGGCACTGGTCACCTATCCTGCGAGCTGGGAGCCCTTGTAGGGAATACCCTGCAGATGGAGGAAAGAGCCAGACTTGGACATGACACAGACCTGGGCGAGGCTCTCCACTCTGCCACTCACAAGTCTCCCAAACTCACAGCATCGTTGGCCTCTTTGTGCTTCTCTTTCCCCAGGGTAAAGTGGGAGTACGGCTATCCTTTAACGGGTTTGGTGTGGAGGTAAAACAAGATGAGGTGTGCACAGCCTCCATCATGGTCTGTGGACCACAGCAGGCCTCAGTCAATGGCAGCACACCTTCCCTGGCCTCCCTTGCCCGACAGCTGACAACTCTCACACTACTTTAATTCTGTTCTTTTGGGAAGAGGAATTAGAAATGCAGAGATCTGATTTAGAGATAGAAAGACGAGAGATCGAGAGAGACAGAGAGACAGACAGACACGCACAGAGAAGTAGACCAGCAGGCTGCTATAGATGGAAAGGTTTGTGTCCCCTAAAATTCTCGTGTGGAAATCCTAGCCCCCCAAGGTGATGATATTGGGAGATGGGGCATTTGGGAGCCGATCAGGTCATAAGGGTGGATCCCTCCTAGAGAAGCCCCAGAGAGCTCCTCATCCCCTTCCACCACGTGAAGACACAGTGGGAAGTGCGCCCTCACCAGACACGGCCACCACCATGGTCTCGGACTTGTCAGCCATATTTTTTGTTACAGCAGCCCGAATAGACCAAGACACGGGCATACGCGCCCACTGGCACAAGACAATTCTGGAAGGAAATATAAGGAATTGGTAACTATGATTTTTGGCAGGGAGATGGGAGAACTGGACTTGTGGGTACTAAGAAATTTTGGTTTTCATTATATACCTTTTTCTAAAGTGTGTGTGTGTGTGTGTTTTAACCATAAACCTGAGTTGCTTCAATATAATAGTAATTTAATTTATAATTTAGTAATTAAAACTAATTTAATATAATAATAATAATATCGATAATATCCACAGCAGCAGCAGCTAATGGACAAAAAGGAATGTACTGAGTTTCCCCCACATCTGGCTTCCACAGCAGAACCAGCCTTTAAAGGGGATGAGAATAGGAAGTCATCACCAGCCAATGTCTTCACTTCTTAAAGGTATTAAGGAAATCTGGAGACCCAGTTGACGCTGTAATTGGAAGCGACTGAGGGTCAGGGACTTGGCTCTTCAAGGTCCCTGTCCACAGAGCCCGGAGCTCGGGGACCTGGCTCTAGGACCCACATTCTTTCTCCCATCAGATCCCAGAGCTGGTAGGAGACTTTACACAGACTGTAGAGGGGTTAAAAATAGAAGTGAAGTTGCTATTGGAGATAACATGGAGAATTCACTACTTGCAAATCTCTAATTATAATATGTCAAGAGTAAAATACCTTGTCAGGAGTGGCAGCTAAGATAACAGAATATTGCCTCTGTCAACACAGTGATCTACGATGCGCTTGGAGGCCTACGTTGCATAGACGCCCAGCAGAAACACGTCCTCAGTCCTTGGGGAATGGAGAGGGATGACCTGGGAAGTCTTTTCTGTCTGTACTTTCCTCAGCTCTGGGTGCCTCCCGCTCCCCTTTTGCAGATTCTGCACTTTGTGTTAAATCATGTGCATATATTAGATGTTCTTGGAGCCTACCAGATGGATGGATGTTTTCTCCTACCCAAAACTACTTGGTTTCTCAAAGAAATGATGTCCTCGACAGTGCCCTCAGGCTGGCATTAAGAACCGTGCACAAGGACAGTTAGGGTGACTCCAGGCACAACGCGACCCTGTGGAAAATAACTTAGACAAGCTAATACGGGGCCATGGATCCCAGGGTTGGGAGAACATGGGTCTGACCCACTTGGAGGTGAAATTCCTTCCTCGGGTTAACGCAGAACCTGGAGGGAAGGGAAGGTATGCTCAATAAACATGTGAAGATGCAGAGATTTTGCAGTGCACTTGTCATAGACTGTGTTCTGCTTGGTTGGGTCAGCAAAGTACAACCGACAAGTAGGTCATGGACAGCAGAAGCAAGCACCTTCCATCTTGGACAAGAGAGAAAAGCTTGTGCAAGGAACCATGTGTAGTAGAAAACAAGATGGCCTCTTTTACGCTCCAGTCCATCCCTGAGGCCAGGTAAGCTCCCTCCTTCAGTCTAGAATGGTTCCCTTTGCTTTGAAACTTCTTGGGACAGTGTGTCTCACCCAAATGTTGCTGGAGAAGACAGAGGGGCCAGCTAACCAACCCTCCACAAATTCACGCTTTCCCGACTTGGAGAGGCGACTGCTGCCCCTCAGATACCCTAGGAATCATCTAAGCAGGATTCTTAGCAGGTCTGTCCAAACTCAGGAATCATTCTATTGCTCCCAAACTCCTCTGCTTCACTCTGTCCGTTGATGATGGTGATTTCATCCCTGAAAACATGAAAACAACAGAGAAGGAGCTCCTCACGGTGTTTCCTGACTTGGAGATTTCTCTGTATTCCTCACACATCCACTCCTTCTTCTTGCTGTGGTCTGAATGCTCGGGCCTCTCCCCCTGTGCCCCAATTCACATTTTGGAAACTGAAAGCCCCAGGGATGGTGTTAGGAGGTAGGGCTTTAGGGGGTGATCAGGTCATGAGGGGCAGCCCTCAGGAATGGGATTAGTGACCCAGAGAGCTCCCTGCCTCTCTGCCGTGTGAGGACACAGTGAGAAAGCCTAGCCGTTAACCAGGAAGGGGCCCTCACTCCACAACACTGGCACCTTGATCTAGGACTTACAGCCTCCAATCTGTGAGCAACAAATTCCTGCTCTTTATAAACCAGTCTGTGGGGCTGTATTAAGACATGTCTCCTCTATTTTCAAAACTGAAATGTTCCTCCAAATTTTGTAGGAACCTTATTTGTAGTGGTCCAAAGCTGGAAACAACCCAAACACCCAACCATGAGTCAACAGACTATGGAGCATCCACACAATGGACTTGCTACTTGGCCATGAAAAGCCGTGAGCTACTGATCTAAGAAGTCAGGAATCTAAAGGCAATAATGCTGAGTGCAAGAAGGGAGGCAAAAAGAGTGCACAATGTTTGACTGTGTTGCTCTAAACTTCTAGAAACTAAAAACTAAGCTATAGTGAAAGAAGCAGATCCTAGGAGATGAAGTAGAGGGCAGGGAGGAAAGATCAAAGACGGCTAGGAAAACGCTTTGGGGGTGATGAAAAGTTGGTTACACCATCTGCACGTATGTCATCCCTCATCTAATTGCACGCTCTCAATCTAAATACACGCAGGTTATTGTGTGTCAATTACATATTGATAAAAAAAAGTATACAGTATTTTTTTCTCCTTTCCTAGACTACCCGTTATATATGTACGTCCTTGGTCACCTTCTCTCCTGGGTCATCATTCCTCATCTCTTGTTCTCTGTCCCTCCACCTGCCCCATAGGTGCCTTTTCCTCAGCATAAAACAGGATCCCAAATCCACTCTCATCCCAGCTGCTTCCTCTGAACTCTTACGCTCCTCAGTTGCTGTCTCTTCTTCTCTTGACAGCAAGGGCTTAGGGTGCGTAGTGCACTCTAACCCCAACCGTCCCCATTTACTTCTCAAGTGCTGGCCCCCTGGTATCTCTCGTCAACACTCTAGGTGCACTGCTTTCTCCCTGTCTCCAGCGACGCCAGCTTCAATAATGTCTTCCAAGTTCACACCTGCCAGGCAGCCTTGACAGCACTCCCCCGGTTCAACCTTCAGTCTGGAGACCCCATTCATGTTTCACTCAGTAGCTCCTGGCCTTCCAAACCTTGCCACCTGTGTGGTTTTCAATAATCTGCCTGCCCTTCTCTCCATTCCCAACGCTTGGCAAATGTATCTCCATGCAAATGGCTCTCCATTAGCTCTAACTAGTTTCTTTCTGTTTAATATCACTAGTGAGAAGATCCAAAGCACCTTATTGTTGACTCTGGTGGACCCATCCTTGGTCTCTACATTTGGATATGGTGCTCCTCAGAGGCTGCAGGGCTGAGGCACCCAAGCTCAGCTTCAGCCCCTGAATGGACAGAATACTGTGCAAACCGGGCTTGTCTGCATGGGCCTCATCCAAGAGTCTTTCCCTAGGAATCTGGTATGATATCAGGAGGCTGAACTTGCAGGAACCATCACACAAAACTAGAGAATGGAGGTGAGCAAGAGGAAGAAGAGCCAGGGACGGATCCTGTTAGAACCTAGCACATGTATGCCAAGCACTAACCTGTGTCTAAAGCCCGCCCTCCTTCAAGATGTTTTGTTGTATAAACCAACATATTTCCTGCTAGATTTTCTGTTCTTAGCAGCAACCAGAAGAGGATGAAATGCATGTCCCCTCAAGCATGGTGTTGAGGCACATCCCTCAACAAGTGTTTCTTCCATCACCGAAATAAAGCCTTAAAAACCCATGCCATAGAACTTACCACATTACAATCACAACAGAACACATACACTATGTTCTCTAGTGGACCAAAAATCTCTCTAAGGAAAGACAGTATGTGTGCTCACCGTTTCAAGGCACTGCAGTGCCTAGGGCGCTCTGGACACCCAACACCCCGTTTAAATTTGTGTTGGTCTCTAAAGAGTTCTTTCCAGGAGAGAAGGATATTGAGCATTGCAACTTCCCACCTGGGTTAAGATCTATTTTTAGGTACTCATCGTTAAGCCTTGCTTTTAAGATTTCATTTTCCAACTCTCTTGGCTTAAACTTTTCCAGTGGCTCCCTATGGCTCCCAGTGTGGAATTTCACCCACTTATCAAACCCACCAGGTCTGTGGGATACGATCCTTCATGATTATTTCCATTCCATCCTTTGCTCCTGCAGCCCCGGGCCTTCTTCACATGCCCTGGATATACTGGCCTCTTTTTAGTTTTTTGGACAAGTCAAGATCTTTTCTACCTTGGGACCTTGACCTTGGTGTTCCTTCTGACTGGAGAGCTTGTCTTCTTATTCTAAATATCATCTTTTTGAAGAAAGAGTCCCAGACTACTCACCTGCAAGCAGCACTCTTGCCGGTCTTAACCCTCCATGGCACCTGTCTTTTCCTTAAAAGCACGTATCACAATTTGTGTTTATACAGCTGTTTGACTGACACACGCTCACTCTATGAATCTCACACTAAGTTATAAAAAGAAAGGATCATTTCTGCTCGGTTCAGCCACATCACCTAGTATGACTCGTGGCCATGGTAGAGGCTTAAAAATATGCATGAACAAACGGATCTTCCAAAGCAAGCTGGCTCATACTGAGGCTTAATAGATAATGTCCGCGTGGACATTATTAAATTCTTTTTCAGTCCTAAAATAACCTTCAGAGGCCCTGCCAACAATGACTGTCACAAAAAAACAAAAACAAATAAACACCAAGCTGGTAGTTAACGTAGCCGGTAACAGACACCTGCTAGACCAGCAAACCCATTTAATAAACTAGTCCCTAAGTTGGAACAGCCAGACGTAAACAGGCAATAGCAGCACTAGTCAAAAAACCCAAAGATGGAAACAACTCAAATGCCCATCAGTGAACGGACAGACAAACAAAAGTGGCATAGTCATACAATGGAATAGTAGTCAGCCATAAAAAGGAGACAGTGTGGATAAACCCTGCAAACAGTTTGTTAAGTGAAAGAAGCCAGAACCAAAAGGTCATATGCTGTATGATTCCATTTGTATGAGACATCTAGAATGGGCAGGTCCGTACAGACAGAGAAGGCATTCATTTACAGGAATGGGTGTGTCTCTGGAATGGGTACGGGGTTTCCTTCTGGGGTGATGAAAATGTTCTGAAACTGTGGTTATCGTCGCACTGAATCATATGCATTAAAGTAGTTAAAATGGTACAATGCACGTCATGTACGTATTTAACACAATAAAAAAGGTGAGCTAGGCAATGGACCATGGTAGAATATATACTAGTTTTCAAAACCCTCCATATCTGACCTTAAAATGAAGTACCAGGTAGCAAAGTGGTAAATGGTTACTTTTAGGGCCAAGAAATAATGTCCTGCTGTAACCCAAGAAATTCCCTCACAAATACTGGTTTTCCCGAGGCCGGGGGGCAGGAGGAGGAGGCACAGTTGCTTTCTACCCACAAAATGTTCTAGACTAGGAGCTTGGCGTGCCCGGGCTTCTAAAGAATCCCACAGAACAAGGTTTCTCAAATGAACATATACATCTTGTGATATGCATGGTTATTTTAGGTCACGCACAGACGAACAAGTGTTTAATTTTAATAACTATTTTTGTTTAGGCTTATCTTTGATTAATAGTCAACAATGCGAGTTTTTAATTTACGGTGGTGATAAAATGTTTCTTTTTTGTTTGTTTGCTTATTTTTAATCCACTGAATGCGATTCGCGTGCAATAAAATACACTCTTTTTGGTGCATAAACAGCCACCCTCAAAATACAGAACATTCCATGACCTTGGAAAATTCTCCCGTGCTGCCCCTTTGCAGCCCAGGCCTCCCCAACCCTATGGCTCACACAAAACACAGAACAACACAGGTAAATCTTAAAGGCATGAAGAAGGCTGAAGAAGCTGAAGGAGACAGGGACTGGGGTAGCGAGGAGCTGTAAAGGGGCCTGAGGTTTCTTTCTGGGTGACGGCAATACTCCGAAATTAGACTGCGCCCCTGGTGGCACAGCTCGGCAAGTATATTAGAAATCAGTGAGTGGTACACCAAAAATGGGTGAATTTCTGGTATACGAGTTATATCTCCACAAAGCTGTTAAAATTACATAGTGTATGATTCTACGGAGAGGACCTAATTCCAGAAAAGGCAATAGGAGCAGAACTGGGACGAGAGATTCCCTTTATGGATAGAGGCAGTTAAGGAAGAATGTGTTGATTTAAGTAAGTAATAGCAGAGGAGGCCTCTAGACAGGTGAACTTCGCGTGCTGCGGCGACAAGGGCCGCAGGAGCCCCAGTCGGGGGTTGGGGGGAGTGGTGCGTCCGGCCGCCACCCCCACCCACGCGCCCGCCCCCCGAGGACCCGCGCCCACTTACTGTGGCGGTGCCGGACACGGTCTGCGCACTGGTGTCCGCTGCGCTCTGCTCCGAGTGCGTCTGGGCGGGAGGGTACAGGTTTAACGTGTGCTCGGGAACGGTGGTCTGGCCCGTGTACTCTGGCGCGGGGTGCGGGTGAGGGGCCGTGTATTCCGCGGGGATGCCGTTCTGAGGGGGAGCGAACTGGGCCGAAGCGTAAGGCTGAGCCATTGTGTCCGGGGCAGCTGCTGCTTCCTGATTACCCTAAAAAAACCAGAGAGGAGGAGAGAGGGTGAGAACGCCATGAGAGGGCACCAGACAGAACCCTTCTCTGGGGCCCGAAGACGAGTGCCCCCCCAACAGTTTGCAGGAGCCAGCTCGGTGCCCGGAACCTGAGGTGGATGCTTTCCCCTTCATCTTCACCAGACTCCATAAGGAAATGGTGCTCAGCGTGTGCAGAGGCATAGCCCCCTGGTGCAGATGCAGAAACCGAGGCTCAGCAAGGTGCAGTCACTTTGCCCATGCCTTCCAGCCCCATAGCCAAAGACGGAGGGTCTGTACTCTGCCCGATGGGGTTTTTCTGGCAGATCCTCCTTATTTCATTCCCATTTTGGAACATGCGAGCATGCAGTTGTCTCCGGTGACAGCAGCGCCTTGATTTGATACTTAAAATGCCAAGAGAGATTAAATTGAACGTGTGTGTTCTTGAGAGGAGAGACAATTCATCTAAGCATTTGAATTTAATCAAAGTTTTATGTGACTTGGCTCACATAATGGGATGGGGGGGTCCTTTTAATGGTCAGAGTGTGTGTGTGTGTGTGTGTGTACACGCGCGCGCGTGTGTGTGTGTGTGTGTGTGTGATGTTCCCAGTGCCAATATGAAGCAGCCAATGGAAATTCAAGACCTAATTTGGACAAAGATGGCACTCTGTGATACTGTGTTCACCATTTTAAGTATCTTTATAAAATGCTGGACTTAATTCAACCTCATTAGTCAATGCCACCCCCCGCCCCCTCCCTTATTTTTTATAAGCACAGAGTATTATATAACAATTCACGCTTCCAATCTAGGCAAAACATGCAGTGTGATCACTACAGTCAGGTCAAAAGAATTAAAAAAAAACCCTGAATTCAAATGCATCCATTTCAGGAAACTTCTCTCTCTCTCTACCCCCACCAAGACCTTTGTAACGGTACTACCCTATCCTACACACACACACACACACACACACACACACACAGACATTGCATACACATGCACATTGCACCAGAAACTGTAACCCAGAGGTCCAATTTTTTCATGATTTCAGGAGATAGGACTGCACATTCAGAGAGAGAGACAGAGAGCAGAGCTTAGCAATTAAGCACACCCAATAGCTGCCTCTTCCCTTGTCTGTGGTCAATTAGATGTGACTTCAGCCCTCACAGAATGATACCAGGGCAAGAATGTCAGGATTGCTCATATCTCCTCGGTCCCCACCACCAACATTCAAGAGCCTCTCCAGCTGAAGCAACTTGAGTGCAGCAAAAACATTATGACAGAGAAGGGACCAAAGGGGAAAAAAAAAAGTTTATTCTCGGAGCCGCGCACAGAGTTTGTGCATTTGTTTAGAGGAGACCTTAATTAGAATCTTAAAGATGACACTCGGAGAGAACTAAGCTTAGGATAAGTTTAAAACATTTTACAAGTGAAAACATTCCCATCACGCTCTTTCCTCCCCCAGGCGAATGTCTCCAAATGTCTGTGCCATTGGAAAAGCAGAAATCTACAGCTATTGCCTGCTTTCTGTCTAACGTCTCTTCCTCATGTTTGGGGCTGTGCAGGGTCTGTCGGCGCCGTCGCTGGATCCCGCATGTGGAGGGTTAACCCTGAGCATCCTTGGGAAGCCACACTACCACTGATGCTTCGTGTCCAGCGGCCTTTTCATCAAGAGTAACACCTGGTTTCCTGGTAGGGGACAAGTCCCCTCCCAGCCCACAGAGTGCAGATGGGGGCTGAGCCCTGACTCAATTTACCTCCAGACATGGTCATGTGACCCTGGGTAAGGAGAGGGCTTCATGGTCACAGTCACAGAGACATGGATTCACGCCCATCTATCTAAGCCAGGTAGTGAGTTCACCTCTAGCAACCTCAAGCAACGCTTAATCCAGGAACCTCCGAGGAGTTTGGGAAAGAGGTTCTCTTTCCTCTCGGATTGGCAGCTGTAAAAATAACACAGCCCTGGAGCTGCCAACAACTGCCGCTTGAAGAGGACCCACCTAAAGCAGAAGCCAACCCAAAGGAAAACTGAGCCCAGAAACTGAGAAACAGCTCAACTGAGTCCTGGTGGTATCACATAAAGCCTCAGGTCCAGCTCTATGTGCATTTAATAACAGCACTGTTTGCTTTAGTTTCATGAATTAGGAAATGCCTCAGTTTGTGTCAGATAGTTTTATTTTCTGTTACTTACGACCCAAAGAGCCTGGACTAGTAAGAACAGAATCATCCCCTCCCATTTATAAGCCAACTAGCATCCTTCTCTTCTGCAGGGCTGCTCAAGGAACACAGACCTCGGTACACAAATTCCACGCGGAGCCACTTCTTTCTGGCTGATGAGAAGCCCCAGAAACTTTGGGACATGGAGAAGCCTCCAAAGGAAATTCATTTTGCCAGATTCTACTTCTGCCCAAAGGTCTGCTTTAGTCCCCCTCCTCCCCCCGCCCACCCACCTTCGACATGGCACTTCTTTGAATTGAAAGCCAGGCTTGTGAAAACTCCAGGTGTGGCCCCATGGAGGAAGCATGAAATGACCCATACGCAACAGCAGAGAGATGCTCACACAAAGAGAAAGCTTTCCCTCCTCTGTCTCCAGCAGAAAACACTTTGAGGGGGACGCAAAGGCCCATGTGGCCTTCCCACACAGAGCAATCGCAGGAAGAGTAACCTCTTCCCCACAGGTTCACAAGAAACTGCAAGGGCTTTCTGTTGGGATCTGAGCTCTCTCTGCACCAGGAGGAGAAAAGCCCGCCCTCAGGAAGCCAACAGTCACTCTATACCCTCCACACCAATCAAGTCTACCCATTCACTGCCCCTCTGCTTGGAAAACCCTCCCTACTCCCTTGCCTGGCTAGTCTTGACTGTCCTTTCAGGTCCCAGGCCAAGTCCTCCAGCAAGCCTTCCTTGACACTGAGCCCATTTCAGCTGTGTGTCCTCTATGCCCCATTGAGGCTTGTGGTCCCATCTCACGTAATTCCCAGTGCTGCCACTGCCTGCTTATTTGTCTGGGAGAGTCCTCAGGGCTGGGGACCGTGTCACATTCTCCATTCCATTTCTAGTGTCCCACGGCACACTAGCTGCAAAGTAGGCATTTATCAGTACTTGCTAAGTGACTACATGCTCTCTGGGCTCTGAGAAGCTTAACCTGGCAACAGGACATAGGGTGGTGGGGTAGGGGGGAAACGAGAGGGATTGGCAAATGATCCATGGGACAAATGTGGCCCACTGGTTGTTTTGTAAATAAAGTTTTATCGAGACATAGCCATGTTCATCATGCTATCATGACAGAGTTGAGTAGTTGTGAGACACCCACAATATCTAAACTATTTTACTATTGTGCCCCTTGGCAGAAAGTTTTTAAATCAAGGTGGCGGAGCTATCCCTAAATATGGGGACATCGAGTAAGAAGCCACCATTGCGGAAGTAATGGTAAGTTTGGGGAGGAAATAAAGTCGGCAGTAAAACCGGAAGAGAGAAAGGAGGGAAGCTCAGCCAGAGTTATGGACGGGTGGTGCCGAGGATGGTGCCCAACGGAGAAATCTTCTTCAGAAAGTGCTTTCCATCTTTGGACTCTTGTGCTGTAAGCACACATGAGCACACACAGGCTTCAGACTCAGTACAGTGGGCTCCCAAGGGGAACAGGTGGGATGGTCTCAGGCTTCTGTGCTCATGTGAAAGGCATCCCTTCTTCTCCCCGGTGCTCAGAAGGCACGCTGAGGGGCGCCTACAAGTTGCCAGGCCTTGTGCTGGGGGCTTGGCCTCAGTACTTCTTACACAGGGTGACGGCTCCCCCGGGGCACATCTGACAAAGTGTGCAGACACTTTTGGTTGTTCCCAGTGTGGGAAAAGGGTTGCTGCTCACTTCGAGTAGGGAGAGGCCAGGGATGGTGGTGCTAAACACCCTACGATGCATGGGATGGTGCCCACCACAAAGGATCACTCAGCCCCTGATGTTAATCTCGCCAAGACCTAGGATCCCTGCTTTGCATGCATTGCCTCTTTCATCCCGTGTTCCTTGGCTGGGAAGGAGACTGCAGTCCAGAACTAGGAAATGATTGTGCAAGGTCACAACAATAAGTGGCTCTTAGGGAAGCCAGGAGCCTAATGGATATCCAGGTGTCTCCGACCTCGAAAGACTATCACCTGGGGGAAAGGTTTGTTCCCATTTTGAAATAAACAAACCTCTTTTGGTCATTCATACACCATGGCCTCAAGACCTGCTACCCACCTGGTGGTGTGTTACACCCTACGGGGAGTCAGGTGTTGGGGCATTTGATGCAGAAATACCAGTGTTCCATTAGCCAGACGAGCCTCTGGTGCGTGTTAGAGCAGCAGCCTGGAAAATTTGTGCCATCTCAAGCCCAGAGTCTAGCTTCACAAGGTTCTGAGGCCGTCCCAGGAAAGGCAAGGGCCAACTGGGGACACAGCACCAATCTTTCCCAAACCTTGTGCTGTTTTGGCAAACCCAGGGCACCAAGCTCTAGGGAATGTGTCCATGGTTGCCAAGGAGCCCACAGGTAGAGTTTAAGTCCACGGGGCTTTGCACAGCACTCCTGCTCTGAAGTCCTCAAACAGATGTTAGGGGGACCCCCCACAGTTACTTATTAACACTGACAGCCGTTCCAGAGAGACCTTAATTAATATTCCCAACATTTGCACTTTGGGCTAATTACAGCTAATATTTAATTAAGATCACTGCACTTCCTATGGAATTCTTTTTCCCCTTCAGATGGCTTCAGAGATGTCTTTGTCCTCCCTAATGATGTTCCTGGATTCTTAGCTTGGCTGAAGTGTGTTTTCTGGAAAAACACATTCACATTAAGGGCATCTTTGGCACTCCAGGTCAAGGCAGATCTTAGGCACGTGAACAGGCTCCTGGTTGAAAGCTGAAGCCAACTTCACGTAGGTGACAGTGACAGACAAAAATTATTTGGAGCATTCCGGCTAGACATTCCCTCATTTGTAGAAGCTGCCTTCTTTCTTCTACTCCAATGCCAAAACCCCCACCTTTCCCTAAATAAGTGAGATGATCACAGAGAATCTGATATCTACTGAGTCAGGGTGCTTGTGGGTGTCCCGAGGTGGTGGGGAGGGTGATTCTGCTTCGCACAGAACCCCCACATCATCCAGCAAGTGCTGCAAGAGATTTTTAAACCCAACAGCAGACGTTCAGTGCCCGGACTTTCCTGGGTTGCTGATAAATACACAAAAGATGTTTTTGAAAAAAGCTGCGACCTTAGGTTTTCATGGCCACACTTGCTGCTGTGGAAATGGATAGAGACTTGCAATAGACAACAGTTATTAGGAATGGAGAGGAAACTTCCCTGTCCTCATGCCACAAGCCTCAATCAGAGCAGAGACTCAACAACAGCCAGATGATGTGGGACCCCATCATTACCCAAGATACCCCAGTGGGTGGCTCGGACTCTAGTTACAGAGAGCAAGAGCATTATTAAAATGCAACCAAGTCTGAGTCACCAAAGCAAAAAAAAAAAAAAATGCTGTTTCAATTTAAATATTTTACTGAAGCATGAAATAGCCAGGATATTATTGCTATTTTAAGACAAACACCGTAATCTGGCTATTAGCACAGTGTGCCGACTCTACTGCAGGCAGACGTTCAGAGAAGGGGGTCTTCAAACACGGGGGGATTGCTTCGGTCAAGGAAACATCCGGCACCTTTCACTTTCTCTCTGAGGTGGGCTCAGGAGACAGGAGTCAGGGAGAAAATGAGAGCCCCCCTCCCCCACACAACCCTCCAGGCACCTTCCTTCGCCCAATTCATTGCCCCAAGTGGTTTAATAAAGTCGTTTTTAGAAAGTAATAACAGAACAAAGGGTGGCAGCCCATCAGACTTTGCAAAATATTTTGGCCCCACATCTAATGCAAACCACATTGCAACGGAGAAATAGCCTTTACGTGGCAGAGCGCAAAGCGGGGATGTTCTTTTCAATGTAGCTGCCCGACTTGGACTGAGAGGGGAAGGTGCCTGATTTCAGAGCTGCCAAGGTGGAGTTTAAAATAATGAAGTCTGTTTTCCTGTGTACGAGCATGTGTTTCCCCAGCGGTGATAGTCAAACTTCTTGAATTATCCTTTCCCCTTTTGGTTCTGGAATTGATATGAACACCCCTCCTTCCCTCCTGCCCCCCTGCCCGGTCCCATTTCTTGCCCCCCAAAACCTCTTCTGGCCTAAACACAGTCCCTCTAATGAAGACACGCACAGGAATTGTCCGGCCCTGATAAACCAGGGATCATATCTGTCCACACAGCCAAGAAAAGCAGCCACTCCCCGGTGGGGGGGGGGGGATACCCCCCTGCCAATAGGGACTCCTGGAAGCAAGCCTCCCTTCTTGGTCGCCTGCAGTTTTCTGTCTTGCTGACTGTTTTACTTTAGTTTTGTAGCGTGGTCTGTTCTACTTCTCTGGCAAGAAATTGCGCATATTCAGAGAAAGCCTCCAGCGCCTGACTGAAAAGAGCTAAGCTGTATCATGCCCCAGGGGCACTGAGACAAAGAAGAAAATGCAAAATTACACCATTAACCTGCTGGTTCTAAGACCAGCTCAGTTAGACACATCAAGCACAAAGCTCGCTCTCTCTCTCTCTCTCTCTCTCTCTCACACACACACACACACACACACACACACACACACACACACACTTGGCTGAAATCCTCTCCTTTCCCCCCCCCACCACCCGGCAGGATGCAAGGAGCAGAGTACAGATCTCAGAGAGCAATAGAGACTGAACTGAACCCAAGGCAAGACTTCAGCTTCATTCAAATCACAATTTCGAGTGAAATATAAAATCGGGAAAAATACCTGCTGCACCATCCTGCTTCCTTTCTCCTCCATAAACTTAGCAGCTGTGCTAGCCCCACACCACAAAGCATCTGCCCAAAGCAAGCCTCGGTTACGAGCGAGGATTTGCGCTCTGTGCAACGTGTGGATGGCTGGATGGTGAAGGAGGGGAGCTGAGGCCGCCCGGCTGACCTCCCCCTCAACATCTGACTGCTCCCAAAACCAACCCCAGATGGGACTCTTTCCGCCAGCGCGGCCTGGCCCATCAATCACGGCTCGCCCCTCCTCTGGCTCCTGTTCTCAGTTTCAGGGTGCACACTGAGCAGATGATTATATAGAGGAGGCAGAAAACACACACACACGCACACACACACACACAGCGCTCGCCTACATTAATAGCTGTTTAAAAAACATTAGAAATGCTATCCTATGCATTGCCTGGAGCTGGAATTTTTCATTACTAAACTAAATATATGGTATGCAAAGTTATGAAATCCACTGGGGAGCTTGCTTACTATCCTATTTTGTTTTATATTTTTAAGAGGGGTGTGGAGGGGGTGCCCAGGGTAGCAAGGGAAGAGACAGGCAGGATGAAGAAAGAGCTCAGAGACAGGGGGATGGGGACAGGAAAATTTAAAGTAATGCCCTGAGAACAGAGGGAATGAATATATAACAAAGCCGTGTGGGTTAATTGTAAAATTGATCTTAAAATACTGTAACTGATAATGGTTTGGAGACTTGGAAGCCCGGCTCCTTTGCAGACTAGCTGTGTGACCTTAATGGTAGTAGGTGCAATGCTCTGGGCTTCCGTTTTTGCTTCTGCTTAGTTGGGATAATGATTGAGTGACTTCACAGTGTGACTGCAAGGATCAAAATACAAACCAAATCATAACAAACACACACAGGGCTTGGCTTATAGTATGCACTACATAAACAGACTCATTCATCACATGGCGACACAAAACTCAAGACCACCTTTGTCCCTGTGGACTATGTAGTCAAGAGGGAAGGCAAGCTCTCAAGAAAGGAACCCACAGATGATCCCCAAATCACCGTGGTGATCAATGCTACGAAGAACAAGTCTAGGGGTCTTGCTTTCTCCTTTTCCTGAACTTTTTCTCCTCTTAGTTCATTTTTTCCTTCCCTTTCAAACAAGCAAAAACAAAACTGCGTACAAAAAAATCCCCAGTGATTTCAATGCCAAATGCTGCATCAATGCCAAATGCTGCCTCTTCATTTAAAGCTACAAATACTTTGTTCTTTCTTTATTATTAAAACTACAACAAACAGAGTGAAATGTCAAAACAATTTCAGTTTTTATCTGGCCGTGTCTTTCCTGCTTGCCGAGGGAGAGTTTCAGGAGACCCATCCACCCTTCCCGTGGACAGCTGCTTATCACCAAGATGCCTTGCTAAGAAGAAGAGAGATCTTTCTACACTGGAGGGAATAGATGGGGTTTCTGAAATGATTAAACGTGTAATTAAATTGTATAACGGAGGAGGGGGTGAGGGCAGGAGAGGCTGCCTGGAAGAATTCAACCCTCCTGCTGGTCTGTCACTAGCTCAGGTAGCCCCTGGGTGATTTCTTTTTTTTTTTTTTTTTTAATTCCCAGTTCCCCAGGGTTGGAAAGAAAATCTGGATCAACAGTATCTGTGCCATCCTTCCATTTCCATTTCTAATCACACTCCCGGGACACCTCTGATGCAGAATTAAAATAAGCAGCCCGTGTAGGTTCCTTACAGGGACGCATCGGCCCCTGTCTCAGAGCTGTGTCAACACAGAGGACCAGGCCCCCTTCTTTCCCACGGCTCCAGCCCAACACAGGGATCCAGCAGTCACTCTCAGGAGCCATAAGCACCCTGGGCTCACAGATGACTGAAAAGCCATACTTCTGTCCTTCAACTTGGGAACAGGGATGAGATCAAGGCAAACAAAACCCCTGGTGAAGTATGTCCCTGGGTGTGATGGAGGAAATACTCAAAAAATCAAGCAACAAACCACTAAATAGAGAGGAGTATTTCAGGTGGGAACAACCAGAGAGATGCACCTGGACACTGGTCCTTAGCCAGTGGACCATCACTGGGTCCACTTGAGGGTATTCTTATTTCAAAAAAAAAAAAAAAATTAGACTCCAGGACTCCACCCTAGACCTACTACCTTCCGATCTCAGAGGGTGGGATCTGAGCATGGATGCTGCACAGAGCTGCCCCAGGTCATTCTGCTACCCTGGGGGAAAGTGTTCTGCATTTTCCAAATTATAGGTGGGATCCCTTGGGCTATAAAATCCATGTAGGGAGTTATCATGCCGACGTTCTTTAAATGAAACAAACTACACCACGCTGGAAAAGAATAGAATAGAATAAAATGGTAAGAGTTAGTATTGTTTCATGAAACTTTTATGTGGGTGAATTGGGTTGTGATGTAAAATCTTTTATGGATGGCCATAAAATACGTAAAATTAAAAACACTATGCTAGTAATTTCCAGCATGTGTTACCATTTAACCTTTTACTAGCACTGTGGCTATAGAGTTAAAGTCAAATGACCAGTAGTCAGGAGTATAATATTAGGATTATTGGTAAGTCATTCAATCTTTATGTGCCTCAGTTTCCTTATTTATAAATATAAGTAATATGTATTCTTCTTTCCAATGAGACTCTTGGAATATTTTAGGGCAAAATCTACAGGACTCTGTTTTATAATCTAAAAAGTCCCATCAGTACATTTCCTATTGTGGGGATGAAATCAGTCCTCCTTCTATCCAGCCAAGTGTACCGTCTGGAGTGCAAGTGGAGAAGTATGTCAGGTGCCACGTGCTGTGCTAGGCACTTCAATCCTCACAATCAGCCCCTTTTGATAGTAGTTGGTCCCTTTTAAAGATAAGGGAACCAAGGCTCCAAAAA
>CM053621.1:4749833-4777027 GCA_028646535.1 Procyon lotor | reverse complement strand
TGATGAAGATGGAGATGACAATGATGATGGTGGTGGTGGTGGTGATGATGAAGATGGAGATGGAGATGACGATGATGATGATGATGAAGATGGGGGTGATAGGTGATGATGATGATGGAGATGATGATGATAAGAACACTCTTCTTGAGCATTAACTATGTACCAGTCATTGTTCTAAGCACTGAGGATATAAAACTCAACAAAGGAGCTTTGCCTGCACTGCCCCTTCTAACTAGAACCCAATACTGTTACTCCCTTTCTAAGGGAGGGGGAGTTACTCCCTCACACTCACCCAACTGGGAAGTGCTAGTTGGCCCAATCTGTCAGACTCCTAAGCTCCATTTCTAAAGTAGCTGAGATGGGTTCGAATCTGACCTCAATTAGGTAACATATAAACCTTGGTTTGCCTAACTACACCAGCTTACAGAGCAGCATCTCTTGAAAAAAGAAATTCTGAGATTGCTCCGAGGCCGTAACTCACAAAAACAAACAAACAACAAAGATAACACAAATCCATGTCACAAATTCAAGTGAAAGCAATTTGTTTCATTTCACTTCCCTAGCCTCAACAGGGAAGCAAGAGGGAGAGGCCAGAAGCCATCTTTCTGTGGCTGACAAACACCAGCCCCAGAAATACAAACCAGCCGAGTGGGCGGCAGGCTTGCAGTGACGAGGTGTCATGTTTGCAAAATGTTCCATCCTGAGTTTCCAGTTGGAGTCACAGAAGGCAATGTAGAGGTTGTTTTTCTCAACTCCTTAAAAGTTAGCGATGATCAAATATTTATGGCACTTAGTGCAAGGCAGGAGCCTTGATATGGTTGCTCGTGAGGTGATATTTCCAAAGGGAAATGTGCTCGTCTCTTAAAAAATTAGCAGCCTCTGGAGCAAGTGAAGATCCCAACCAACAGCACCAGGCACTTAAAAAGATAGGTTCTCTCACCTTATTCACCATTGCCCCAGGTTCTCAGAGGACCCTGACTTGTTCCTTCAAACACTTACCCAAGTTTGTTACTCTATACATTTTGATTCTGACATACTATATATTTTATATGTTTTCTGAGATCTGTGTCTAAGGAGACTATAAACTCTATGAGGACAAGAACCTTATCTGTTTTTCTCATCATTGTTCCTCCAGCATTTCAAACAGTGGCATGTACACGTACATATTCAGAAGTTCTATTGAATGAATAATGAATCCTCAAGCTAGTCCCTTTGTCCTTTAGTCTTACTAGCAATGAGACATGATCCGACTCACCCAGCAACATAGGACACTGAAAAACAAGGTCAAACCATTAAATATTGCTCTGTACTGTTAAAAAAAAAATCTCCACTGGGACCTCCGCACACTGTACTGAAGGACTTCTTGTTGGATGGTTATGCAACATGGGGTTCACCTGTCTCTATATGAATTCTCTATGTGAATTCACCTGTCTCTATGTGAATTCACCTAGGTGTACAGGGGTTCACCTGTCTCTGTACATGAATTAGCTGTGAATGGCTAATTATTATTTCCAATCGCTAATAAAAAAAGTAACAGCCAGAGAGGCTGGTAGTCACTGAGTTCTTTCTGAGCATCGGGCAATGTTAGTCACTTTACACACACACATACACACACACACACACACACACACACACACACATTATTTAACTTCATCTCAATAGGAAGTATATTTGCAGTAAACTTTTTACCACACCCATTTCACAGATAAGAAAGAACAAGGTCTGAAGCTAGTACATGTTAAATGCAGACATCAAATCCAGGTCTTTCTCCAAAGTTGAGGTATTTTCAAATATGCTATGCTTGACCTCTTCATTGGCTAAGGTGAATGATACTTGAAAGGGCTAAGGTAGAACTCCTCAATCACAAAATATTTTCTGAGACTTTCTGGCAAATCCCAGAAGTATTCTAGTCCAAGTAAAAGTCTACCAGAAAGACATAGGATCTTTTTTTCCTGCTGTCCCAAGACTCAGAATCCAAGGGAGTACTGATAGGGTTAATTATGACAATGGTGATTATAACGATTGATAACAATAATAATATGACAAGAAGGGCTCATAATATGTAATTGCCACGGCCCTAAATGTTCTATAGATGTAATTCCCTAAATGCAACCCATAGGCCCGTGATGCAGTCACAATCTTTATCTTCATTGTATAAATGGGTGGCTTTGTAAGGTTAAGCAAATAATCCGAGGTCACTTCAATAGTGCGCGATGAAACTGGTATTTGTACCAACCCAATTCTGAACTCAAAGCAGGAAGTGGAAAAGAAATCAGAGGAAGTTCCTGTGTACCCTTTACACAGTTTCCCTCAATGGTAAGGGCTTGCATAACTACAGTACACTGTCAAAATTAGGAAATTGACATTGTAGGACCACGGTTTTACACTGCTGCCAACACAATGAGAACTTAGGGCAGCACAAGTCTGGCTGTTGTGAGTCCTTTGCTATGCAGGCCACGGCAAAGTGGCCACTGCCATCTACCCGTGAGAGACAGCTGGAACTGCCCACCCCATCACAGACAGAGTGACACAGACAGAGGGTGAATGAACAAGGAGAAAACCGACCAACCCAATAAATATTAGCAAGGACTGTTTTCATAAGGAAATGAACAGATAAATGCATTTTCAGTTATAATTCAATAGGGATTCTTTACCTCCTGGATATGGAGGAAAGCTTCAATCTGGAGCAGACTTTCATTTCCACACTCCATCTCCTCTGCCAGCTAGCTAGTTCCCAAAGAAGGGGAAAAAGCCCTCACCGCCATCACCACTCACCACCACCACCAGGGTAATATCAGTGTCGAATTCATATTCAAGGTGAATTTCAATGACTTGCCCCATTGCAACTACTCGTACCGTCAGCCTAATCCACAAAAAGAAAGGGATGAATTTTGTTCCCTTAAACAGCTTGCTTACAGGTACCCTGCAGATATGATTTGGGATGCTATCCCTGTTACCTATGCCATCATAGTTATCCAAAGGATCTCCGCCTGCTTCTAAAATGGAAAATTGATAGATCTGGGGTGAGGCAATTGTCTTTGAAAGAAGAGACATACAGACAGCACTTAGAGAGGTACCACTTCCTCGCGGATGTGGCTGAGGGAAGCAAAGCACCATGAATGTCACTGGGGGTCTGCCACTAGACTTAGAAAATTGAGAGCATTAAGTCACACTGCTAGAAAGAGATTCACACACCCTCCTTATTGGGCGGATGTTACAGATCATGAGATATTCTGGCAAAAAGCAAAGTAGGCGTTCTAGATAGAAACCCATGGGAGGAGCAGACACCATCGTCTTGTACATGGATGGGTTCAGATTCATGTCCTACAATTTGTACCACGTTATGAAAACTAAGCTTTCTATCCATCTGAAAAGTTTACCTTCCTGTGCTACTAATCAACATTTCCACTTCTTTGGTCCTCCCCAAAGCTGGATGCCTCAGCATAGCGGATAGAATGCCATGACCTTGAGGACACAGGGCACAGTTAAGACACAGAAAGTACCTACCGCTCGCACATGCCTTACTTGTAACGAATTTACAGAATCAAGCACTTGAATGTATCCTTAATTACCTAGTTTCCTCACATGAATATCACTGGCCTCTCCTAAGATTATAAACTCCTTCAGGGCAGGTATTTGTCGGATTCACCTTTAACGCTTCCCTCTTTGTCTTCCATATTTTGTAATCAGGTGTTTGACATGATAAATATCTGTTGGCTTGCATTCACCTCACTTGTAGAAAGATGTCTAATCTGGTTACAGCAACAGGCAAAGATGATAAAATATGACCTTGTCTTTCATGGTATATTGCATAAGTTTTAGCCTCTAATAGTTTGCCAACTGGAAAAAAAGGCTGTCATAAAATGAATTATACTTGGACTTGGAAGAAATGAAATTAGGAAAGACTGCCAGAAAGCAAGGGCGATGAACTACTCAAATAGGCAAAAGTGTCATAGTCAGGCAATTGTTTCAGCAGCTGGGTATTGGGCATCTTCTGGGTGGCAGGTCCTGCACTAGGTTCAAGGGCTACAGTGGTGACAAGGATAGACACAGTCCAGGTCCCTCTGTAGCTACCGGCTGGCAGGGCACACTGGATAGTCCAGGAATTTGCAGTGCAATGGGATATGTGCCATGAGAAGATAAATACAAGATACTAATGGGTCTCACCTATCCCCGATGGTCTATCAAGCAGGGCTTTCCAGAAGAACAGATGTCTAACCCGAGAGTTGAAGGTGAGCAGGAAATAACCAGGTGGTATCAAATTGGTTCGCAAAACAATACGTGGGAAGGTCAGTTGCACTGTTGCAGTAGGAGGACATACCTCATACCCGGAGTGGCAGAATCAATGAAAAGGGAGTAAAACAAAGTAAGGTGGATATTTTCAGAGCCGCAGGACCCACAAAATACGGGACTAAGATACTGGTCTGGAGGCTAATGGACTGAAAAGCCCTTGAGGGCAGAGACCCAGGGCTGTTTTACTGAGAACCATATTCCCAGCACTGACAGAATGGCATGCACGGAGGGAATGCTTATAAAATATTTTGGTTAAATTATGGAGTAAATGCAATGATGATACAAGCCAGGCTGAAGCTGGTCAAGGGAAGGAAGGGGAAAAGGAATTATAGAAAAGAAACTGAGCATTTGAAATAGACTCTTGGCATTCCTTTTCACTTTAAGCAACTCGAATGGTTGAAATAGAAGAAATAAACAGAGGAAATGGGTGGTCGTTTTAAGTAAATACGTAGGACAGAGACTCATCCTTCTTCTCATGATCATGCTTAATAATAGCTTAGCTGGTGTAAAGGTTACTGGGAGCACTTAAACAGTATCTGTTTGAGCCTCACATACCATACTGGAATGTAGGTAAGGCGGATCCCATCGATATTCATTTAACAGAAGAGAATGCTGAGGTGTGGGTAACCCAATGCTACGCCTAAGTTCGCACAGCTCCCTGACATTCTAGCTTGTATTTGAACTCTAGATATATTTTCCTTGTACCAAACCAATTCTTAAGGTTTCCATTTATATAACGTGACAGATCAAGCTATATCAATAGGTTTGATGGCATGAAGCATTTGTGGGCATCCTCCATCCTGATCTCATAAACTTTTACACAAAGAATAAGAAAACTGAATGTGGACGTTAGGGCCATTGCAACTATCATTAGAACAAAGAATTTGATTGTCCTAACAAATTCAATACAACTCAACTTATCATAAGCATGGCATTACTGAGGTTATTACTGTTTTTAAGTAAGTTCAGAGGGAATGAAACTAGTGATGTCCACTCACTGGCCTGTCCCAACACAGGAGTCTTTGAGCCTACGGTCCTCCACCAAAGTGCCACTTGAGACTGGAGAACTTTGAATTTCTCACATACACGTGATCAGTGCATAAATATTATTTTTCTGTACCTGAGGATGTGTGATATATTAGGGATGTCTTCTTAAAGATTTTATTTATTTTTGAGAGAGAGAGACAAAGACAGAGAGAATGAGCATGAGCAGATGGAGAAGCAGAATCCCCACTAAGCAGGGATCCCAATGTGGGACTCGATCCCAGGACCCTGAAATCATGACCTGAGCTGAAGGCAGACGCTTCACCGACTGAGCCACTGAGGTGTCCATAGGGATGTCTTCTTTATTGAATGCTGAGCTGAATGGGTCACAGAGTCTATAGTGGAACAGGGCCAGATGACTCAGAAAAAGAAATTTTGCAAAACATCAAGGTGGATTCAAGGAAGACTGTGGGTTTTCAGAAACATGGAAGAAGTTTGCCTTATTTGTATATTGAAGACAATTTTATCTAGCGGTAAGAAATTTTATTCAGATATTAACAGTGTGGAAGTCTGGCCAAATAAATTGTGTGATTACTCTCTGTACAACGTATGACGTTCAAGTTAATTTACCCAAACAACTCCCAGATAGCCACAGCTAAGAAAACTGACGCTGATGGAAGTCAAATAACCTTAATTCAAAAGGTTTTCAAGGAGCAGCCTGACGATATTTTCAAATGTGACTGCAAAGGATGTGTTTTTACAGTGTTGTTGCTGATTGGCAACATTCATCCTCTTCACTAACCAGTTTTCCTTAAATGATCTTTGGCATGCTTATCATCTTAAGACAGAGTAGAATACTCTTGGAATCTACCCCCAACAGACAAAAGGTGGTCCTCACACTCAAGTATTATTGACTTACATATCTGACTTATGCTTATTAAACACCTAGTGTTATGAGTTGAATTGTGTCTCTCCCAAACTTAAATGTTAAAGTCCCAGCTCCCAGCATCTCAGATTGTGACCTTACTTTGAGAAGAGAATAGTTGCAAATGTAATTAGTTAGGTTAAAATGAGTTCATACTGGAGTAGGCTGGGTCCCCTAATCCAATACAACTATTCTTATATAAAGGGGAAATGTGGACACAGACATGCACAGGAGGACTCCAAGTGAAGATGAAGGTAGAGATGAGGATGATGGTTCTACAGCCAAGGGATGCCAAAGATGGCCAACACACCACCCGAAGCAGAAGAGAAGCCTGGAAGCAGATTCTTCCTCACAGCCCTCAGAAGGACCAACTCTGTTGTCACCTTGATCTTCTGGCTTCTACAACTCTTGAGACAATAAATTTCTGTTCTTTAAGACATCCAGTTTGTGGTACTTGGTTACAGCAGCCCCAGGGAAATGATACACCTACTATGTGCTATCATGGGAGACACAGTGTTAAGTGAAGGGACCTCCCACCTTATGACCCTGAGGTCCAATGAAAGAAATACAACAATTCGGCACACCGGAATGATGCAATATCCTGTCCTCTCATTCCATTCTTTACACTTAAAAGGAGGATGCTGAACCATGTAACAATTTTCATGTGCTCTCATTTGATCTCTGTGAAGCACATCTTGTAATCCCAGTAGGATAAGCGTAAGAGCTTGAGAACTCTGCCCTGGCACTGCGGTTTCACCCTGGGTTGTCCTTATGTGGTAGCCATCAGCTACGTGTGGTCAGTGAGCAACTCCAACGTGGCTGATCCAGAATGAGGCAGGCTGTAAGTGTGGAAGGCACACAGGGTTTCAGAGACATGGTATAAGGAAAATAATGTAAAATAGCTCTGTAATAGTTTCACTCTGATGATGTTTTAAAATGATAATGGCGTGGACATACTGTGTTAAATAAAACATTCTTGGCTATATATTGAGACAGACTAGACTGGATTGGATAAAATATTGAAATTAAATTCACCTGCTTCTTTTTCACTTTGCTTAATGGGACTACCAGAAAATTACCAAAAAGAAAACCTACATATGTGATTCCTATTTGTGGCCCTCATTCTATTTCTGTTGGATAACACCGGCAATGCTCATTGATTTGAGGGTCATAGAGCTGGGGTGGATCCACATCTACCATAGACCAGCTGACGGGCAGAGATGGGGTTGAACTGAGACCATTGCACTTTGAAGCTCCAGCCCCTTCACAAAACCAAGCTACCATCTTGGCACCAAAGGTGAACATCTTTAGAGACATCCTTATGGAGATGAACCCAGAAAAAAGACACGTGGTTTCAAAGCCATGCCTCATCCAAGGTTTGTGATCTTAAAATTCTTTACTTTACCTGACCCTTTCTGCACAATTTCTGCATCAACCCCAAGACAGCCTTCACAGAAGGCTGCTTCTGAAAAGAACATAACTTTCACTTTACCAAATCCGACAAAGCTCCCAAGGCTCTGAGAATCTGTCTAAAGTACCTATTTGGGGACAGGAGAGGTAAAAGGCTTTTAAAAGCTTGTTTTAACTCTGTGTGAAATCAACTGACTAATATTTATACTGGGCAGCTTTCTGCAAAGATGAAATACACTCTCTACAAATAGCCTACAGAGCTCAGACATTCACTGTGTGTGAGGTCAGGGAAGAGCCCTTGAACACACTACAGTATGCAGGATGCTTAAGGCATCAGCAAACATTTTGCGTTAGATCTTATTCTGCAAGGTTATCCATTGGATTTGATCAGAAAGAAACTAGTTCTTTTTTAAATCTCACAGACATGTGGTAGGATGTCTTGCTTTCATTCACTCATTCACTCACTCAAGATGTACTTCTTGACTATGTTTTAGATGCAGTAGGGAGGCTCAAAATCAGCATTTTTTCCCCTATTACTATAAAATAAATTCAGACCTGAGAAAAGAGTCTCTGCTAAAAATATAGACAAATAGAGATAAATATATGGATAAAGAGAGATCTAGGAAAATAAATGAGGAAAGCAAGTGTCATGGGTTTTGTAAGTGTAAGGACAAGTTATTATGGGAACCAGAGAGGAAGCATCTGAAGCATCCCAATCCAGAGATGGAAGGTATATCAAATGCTTCTTGAAAGGTGCAATAGTCAAGAGGAGCCTTAAAGGAGAAGTTGGAGGGAGTTCGGTGGAAATCCAAAGAATAGGAAAAGCATAAATAGTAGCTTCAGGGCATAAAAGAGAACAGGATTATATGGCTAATATATTGTTTTGTGGGAATTTGGTGGAATTGGGTCTAGAAATAAGATGGAAGGTATGCATCCATCCATGATGGAAGGGAGTTTCATATAAAATAGTTTGGATTTGGTCCAGGAACAAGAGGCATTGAAGAGTTCCAGGAATGGGAATGGCCTGGTCAGATCTGTGTTAAATTAAGACTACTTTGGCCACAAAATGAATACTACATTGGTGAGAGAAACTGGTGGCAGCAAAGAGGGAAGAGCAAAGATGATGGTAGTCATCCATGAGAGGAATGACAATGCGGGACAGAGATGAAGAGCAGATGGATCAGAGTCCTCTTCTCTAGGCTATTTCTTTGCATCAGTAATGCCAAAGTCTCTAATCTTTCGCAATCTTTCCTGTGTTCAGTGCTAAATAACTGATTTATTTATTTTTAATAGGTATGATGAACATCTCTACCCTAAAAGATATTCAGAGCAGTTACACTAAATAAGAAGACTGTTTTTGTGCTCTGTAGTCTTATCTATAAGAAAACTGAAGAGGTCAAATAAAAAAAAAAAAAAACCCTCTCTGTGAAGGATTAAATTGTTGAAATATAAATGCATTCAAGAAAACCAAACCCAACTATGAATTTTAAGTGTGATAGGGTATTGAATATGTGCTATGGGTGGTAGAGATAAAGTTGATGATGGTGGCCATTTGTAAAGACTTAGATACCTTGAATGACCTACATTCATTACCTCATTAACTCTTCACAGGGACTCTGAGTTAGATATTACTATCCCCATTTAACAGATGAGAAAACTGAGGCTCAAGTCAAGGAGGGACTTACTCCTTACTGCTAAGGTCTTATTGCTAATAAGAGCTAGAGTCAAATATGAATCTAGCATGGTGTATTCCCACTATACCATGTTCCACAGCATTTCTCTGGGAGGTTTGCCTTATTGCCCTTCCCTCTATAGGAGTCCTTATTAATAATTTAGATATCCACATATAAATTTAAATGAGCAATTTCAATGGAGTTCTGGTGGTTTTCCAAGAAATGGTGTAGGCTCTTTGAGAGAATGGGAGAAAAAAGAAAATAGCATAAACCTTGACATTAAAGATCTTAAAGACTGAAAAGGGAATCTTTTGCTGAGGTTTAGAAGGCAAGCATCTCTGGAATAGGAGGCATGCTGTCCAAATTCTAGCCCTCTCACCAGGTATATGACCTTGAGTGAGTAGCATAACTTCTCCATGCTTTGGCTTCTCTCTGTTTTAATAGGGATACTAATAACATACCTGTATTAGGTTATTTGTGGAATAAATTAGTCGATGCATATAAATTTCCTATCACCATACTTAAATACATGTTCAACATATATTTGTTATAATAGTTATGGTATCTGTGTTATTATTGTCATTATTATTAATTAAAAGGGAAATAACTTGGATGGCAGTGTACAATGTATGAAGGAAATTTTTCCAGAAAAAAATAATCCATCAAAACCCAGCCTGGGAGGAAAGCAGGTTGGGGGAGTAGAGAATAGGTTTGACTCATCACACCCACAATTACACAGGGCTTGGAAAATAACATATAAGCCCCCAGTGGCAGGAAGGGCAGAAAAGATCTCTCCCCCAAGCTGTGCCTTCTGAATCTTGGGCTGAGCTTTGACTCTGGTTCACCGACGAATATTTAGTAGGATGGTCGTCTGTGCTCAAAACTAGCCCTGGAATTGAGAGACACCCCCAAACATCAGAAAGAATGGCTATGTAGGTGATCTCTTCTTACCTCAGCTGTTACAGCCCCCACGACCCCTTACTGACATCGTTAACTCAGAACATACTGGTTAAGTCTTCAATAATCGCTCTCAGAGAAGAAATCATTCACGAGTCAGTATGAATATCTCAAATGAAAAAGGCACCGTTGCTTATGAGCATGGTTCTTCAAATATCCAAGGGATTGTTTTGATTCTACTGGAGATGAAGGTAAAATTATAAGAATCCAAGATAAATGCAAGAATCTAGTGAATGGATAATGACGATTTTATCAGTTTCCTATTGTTGCTGTAATGAACTACCACAAACTCGGTGGCCTAAAACAAGGTGACTGTATTCCGCTAGAGTTCTGGAGGTTAGAAGTCTGAAATCAGTTTCATAACATAAAGTGACATAAAGTTAAGGTGTCAGCAGGGCTGGTTCTTTTTGAAGGCTCTGGGGGTGGGTGGGTAGGAGAATTAGGGTTTTTTTTTTTCCCTTTTTAGCTTCTAGTGGCCACCTGAATCCTTTGCCTTGTGGTCCCTTTATCCATCTTCAGAATGCAACACTCCAATCTGTGCTCCTCTTATCACATCTCTTTCTTCTCAACAATGATTCTGATGCATCTGTCTCCCTTCTATTATAAAGACCCTTGTGACTACATTGGCCCATTGGGATAATGACAGATAATCCCTCCACGTCAATATCTATCACCTAAAACCCCTATAGAGTCTCTTTCACCATACAAAGAACTCACATGTTCCAAGGATTAGGATGTGGATATGTTTGGGGGACATTATGGAGTTTACCACAATCATGATATTCCAGGGAAGCACTGTTGGATAAAACTTTCTAGATACGGAAGTATTCCCTATCTCTGATATCTAGTACCGTAACCACCAGCCACTTGTGGTACTGAGCACTTGAAAGGTGAATAGTGTGACTGAGAAACTGAATTTTAATATTATTTAAGCTTTAATACACATAAATAGCCACATGTGACTAGTGAAGGTCATGTGGAACAGGATCGTTCTGGGGTAGGCATTCGTGAGTTACCACTGTGTCATCAAGAGCATCTATAGTTCCAGGAAAATGAGATTAAAAGGATGAGTATAGAGAAATACATGATATCTTATACATACCCATTTAAGTACAGTCACATCATTACATTTACCTGGGACCCAGCCCAAGGGTCCCCTGCTTGGTTTTCAGCACCAAGGACAGAAACACAAAGTGTTTTTGTTGTTATTGTTTTTGTTTTGGAAGGGTTGGTTAGCATCCTCTCTTAATCTACATTCTTTGACTTGAGTTTTTACAGATGACTTTTACAGTATTCCTGATTGGTGAATAAATCCCAAAGAACTGAATTTTATGCATATTTAGATTGTGTTGTGAATCAGTGCCAAATGCAGAATGCAGACAAAATCATGCTAAGTAGTTTATTGTAGAGTCTTTATCCACCTTTGGCATGGTAAGTTTAATGCTGAAAATTGAGCTGGTTCCATGATATACAAGCATGAAACACAGGGTTCCAATGCCAGCAAAGTGAAATAAGTATACTGGGTAGAATTTTCTTAGCTTAGGGATTAGTAACATAGACTACCTTCCACAATATTTAGGATGATAAAGAAGAGACACTTAAGAGTGGTGGAATGGAAATTAACTAGATATGGAAGACTGGACAAAAAAATTACTGAATTTGAATTACTGAAATTTAAATTATTCCTGAAACTTTTGTTATATAAGAAACAATAAAATCCAATTTCTTTTTAAAATGTGAAAGAAATAAAACTATGGCTATAAGATTGTTACCTGTTAGGATGTGTCACTTTGGGGGGAAAGAAGCACAAGGTCTTAGTGCAACACAGACCCAAATATAGCAATAAGGAAATTACCTATTAAGAATAAAGAATCCAATAGAGGCATGTTAATACTACATAAAGCAGAAAACTTGAGAGAGAGAGAGAGTGAGAGAGAGCATCCAAAAACGTTGCTTTGTCCTCAGCCCAAGTATCAAGAAAGAAGGCCAACATGATCTCTCAAAAGAATTCTGAAAATCAGAGAGAACATGCCATCAGTCTGTTGGATGTTTAGTTTGTCTGGTCCATCCCTCAAGGGTTATTATCTGTTCAGGATGGAGGCATATGCTTTGAGCAGAGTGAATCTTAAGGTAAAACCTAAGGAGAGCCCTTTACTAGAATACCAAGTCAAATCGAAGGCAAGCATAGGATAATAAGTTGCAGTAAAGCTGAAGTGATGAATTGAGAATAAACCAAATGGTCACAGACTGGAAAAGAAAGAGACAGGGCATCACTAGGTAAGCAAACCTGGAGTGCTAGAGGGTTCAGGAATCGGTTTCAGAACAAATAGAATGATCTGAATATCTCGTTAACAGTTAGAGAGCTAGTCACTTTACTTCAGAGCCAGATGGGATATAGGGAATATGAGAAGTGTGGACTACTTCTTGGCTTCTTCAGAGCGGCCCACTCATGGAACTCTAGACCAACGACAGCACAATAATTCAACTACCTGGATGAATCCTTAAGCCCTCAAATACACTTTATTGTCACCATTAAAGTAGTTCAGCGGTATATTTTTAGACTTTTCCAAGTATGGAAAAGATATGTGCAGTATTCATTTTTAGGATACCATATCAAGAAAGGATACTGATTTAAGTCTCCATGGCTTCTTAGGGCAGGCATCTTCACTATGGCAACATGAGAAAGCCCATTTCACCAAGGCTAGAAGATCATGAACAATTCGAGGTTTACTGAAGGTTACTGAAAATCACACCTTTCACAAGACTTGAACTCGGACTTGCGAGCTACTATGGACCATGGTTTTCAAACTCCTGGTTCGCTCATTGTTCCTTCTCTAAAGTAGAATTTTCTAACTCAAGTTAATGTAGGAGTGGAAAAAGTCATACTTTATTTTAATTCTTCCCTGTTGATAGATAAAAATCGAGTGTGGGAATGTTATCCATTCCTTTCCTGTCAGACTCAGCCCCTCCAACTCTGAAGGCAGCCTTGCTGGATGAAAGAATTTCACACAGTGAAAACAGAATCACAGACCAGTCCACTCCAGGGAGTGGCTACACGTTCTAAAAGACACCCTGCAAGCCTAATCTCACCAGGGAAAGAGCTTGGCAGAACACCGCAGCCTCCCTAGCCTACCAGAGTTGGCAGCTCCAAGATCAGAAACTGCATGGCTATTATTATGATCATCTGAGCTCTTGGAGAGACAAAGTGTCATTCTTCTCTCAGTAATGAGAAAAGCATCTGCCTTGAAGAAGGAGAAAAAGTCAAATCAGACATTTCTGCCAATGTATTCTGGCCCCGAAAACTGCTGGGAGTTCTGCAGCCTTCTGTATGCAGATGCTGGTCCCTTGGCCACATGGCAGTCATGTTCAATACACACAACCAGGACACAGATGTGAAAGGAGAGAGAAAAGAGAAACACTGGGAGCCACAAGCACACCTTCTGGTCTATTCAAAGGAGCACTTTAGAGAGAGACACATCTGGAGTAAGATCCCAAGATTTCATTCTTCAAGCTCTCTGACCCCAGATGATTCATTTCACCTTTTAAACTGCTACATATGCATCATTCAAAGGTAGAAATAAAGTCTTATTTTGGTGTACTAAAGTGTGGATTAAGGATAATATGCATATTTTTCTCTCTAAGGCTCTTTTTTTTCCATCTCCCAAACTTGAATGGTGAGAGGAGCTACTACAAAGGATTATTTTGAAGATTAAATGGGATTAGATACAAAGAGTCTTAGCATTAGGACCTGGCACACATTACGAGATTAATCAATGTTAGCTATTATAAGAGCAATTATTAAATAATTGTCCAAAGGTACCCTCAGGCAGTTCCTGGCATTTAGTAGATGTTTGACCAAAGGTAGCTTCTAAATTACTCCAACAATAATACTGCTGAATAAAAAAGATTTCAGTTAGAGGCTCCCCAATATTACCTCATAGGGCAGTCTTAGGAGAGACAAAAGGACATAAAGGTACACAGAGACAGACAGAGGCAGATCGACAGAGAGATCTGGACAGAGAAAGAAAAGCAGACATAAAGACAGATACATAGAGAGAGGAGACACTGAGATTTCCAGCGAGGTTTTAGATAGATTGACAGACATAGATATAGCTACATATGGATGTATACATAACCATGCATATCTGTGTAAAGCTATATAGTTGTGTTTATCTATCTGCCTGCCTATCTATCTACCTACCTACTTATCATTTTATTAGCTATCATCTCTGTACATATCTACCCGTCATCTTTCTATCCATCCATCCATCCATCCATCCATCCATCCATCCATCAGATAAAGGAAAGGAGGAGGAGAAAAAAGCAGGGTGTGGAAAGGAACTGCCCAGCCAGCCCTCCTGCCAACCTCGCACTCCGGCAGCCTCCATTCCTGTGTGGAGTCAGAGCCCCTCTGCCTGCAGGTGTTAGCGTGCACTGCAGATAAAGATGTAGGGGACCAGCTCATCAATCACAATCACACAGGGACATGGGAGAAGGGCAGGAGGATTAGCACTGCAGCCTGCTCAGGCCTCTTCCCCTCTCACAGCGTTGCTTTAATTAAACATCACCTCCAGCGCTTACTTCCGGCTGAAGTGCCCCTCCATTCCCAAGGCTGGCCTCCTGTAATCTAGGTTCCAGAGTTAATTAGAAAAGAAGCGCTGAAAAAAAAAAAAAAAATCCATTCCAAAGGGTGGGAATCCCCAAACAGAAATTATCGGATGCTGGTAATAAAGATTTGCTTTTCCTTGGAATCAAGATGGACTGTTAAATGGCCTTCATTAAGCCGTAGCTTCTTTCTGGCTGGACCTCTCTAATAAAGCTATTCAGGATCTCACTGAAGAGGCTGTTAGCTTCTCCGAGTGGTGATCGAGGGGGCACTTTTAAAGTCTGCGTCCAGATCGCTCAGGAGAATGTTCGTGTCTGCCTGAAGAGGTCTGAGGGCGTCTGAGTGTCTGTGTGCCCCGTGTTTATACTGGGATGTGATTTTTGCATGGGTGTGAATGGGACTAGGAGGGTGTTTTCGTGTCCTGTTTGTCTTTGGGTTTAAAAAGGGGAGGGAGGGGAGAGATGGCAGGTGAGAATCCTGCAGCACCAAAGGAAGTTCTCACGTTCAGGAATGTTCACCCACCCACTCATCTACTCAACCAATATTTATTGATTTCCTGTTTTATGTCAGGCCAAGGTCTCTGTGCCGGGCACAAAGCAAGATGAATTCCTCCATTGCCTGAGGGATGCTCTTGACTACAGAAGACAGGAAACTGACCCATGAACACAAAGATAATACAATGACCTAGAAGTGTGATGAGGACAAAGGCGTGGAGCTAGAGAATGAAGAGGCCTGCTCTCTGAGATAAAGGAGCCAGGGAAGGAGTAAGCCATGTGGACATCTTGGGGAAAATATGGCACCAGTAACTGCAAGTCCAATGCTTCGAACTGGGGAATATGTTCGGAATGAGTAGGAGCAGCATCAGGGAAGTGGGACAAAGTGGAAGGGGAAGGCGAAGGCCTGGATGCTGAAACCCAGACTCTTGCCTGGTTTGTCTCTTAGGAAAAGACATGGGTGGCCGAGCCCCCTTGGCCTCAGCTGAAGGGTTGACTGCTCAGCCTCTGATCTGCAGTAGCAGGGAATACCACCCAGAATGTGATGGATGCCTCCTATGTTCATAGCAGGCCTGGCTGCCATGCAGTGAGCTCGGCTGATGTGAACAGGACTCTGTGTGTGCCGGGCATTTTACTAGTCTCCCCCCTCCCGCCCCCTCAAATCCTCAAACAATTCTGTAGGGAAGATGCAGCTATTCTGCTCATTTTATGGAGGTGGGCATGAAAGTCAGAGAACTTAGATGACTGGCCCAACGTAAGAGCAAATGGACAAATATAACCTACCTATACACAACAGAGACACACATAAAGACACATAAACAGTATGCTGATGTTGCGGAAACATAAAGTAATACTATAGAGAAGGTGGCAATTTTTTTCTGAAAAGAGCCAGACAGAAAACACTTTCAGCTTGGTCCTATGTATATCACCTCTGCAACAGCTATTGAAGTCTGCCACTGTGGCCAGAAAGCACCACGGGCAATATGTATATGAATAGGCATGGCTGTGTGCCGATAAAACTTTATTTACTAAAGTAAATGGTGGGCCAGATTTGGCCCACAGGCCACAGTTTGCTGATGTTTGCTCTTGAATGGCCATAAATTGAGAACCCAGACAGACCGATTTGGGGAACGGCAGGTGATATTCAAGGGACTTCATATTCATGTGATCAGCAAGTAGACATTAGTTAGACGCGTGCAAACACAGAGCAGTCTTCTATTTATTTTAAACCTCTCCTTATAATCCCTTGCCTGGGGGAGTGGGAACACCCCATCTGGGGGTTGAGAGCTGCCTCACCCAAGACAAAGGGCACATCCGCAGTGCATTCACCTCATTCCCTGTCATGTCTTAAGACCAAAAAAAGCACATGTGGGAGGTTAAGGCATCCAGCTGGATTTGAGGAAAATCTATTAGGAAAACCCATTTGTAATTCAACAAGAAGAAAATAAAAGTACAAGGCCAAGCACAGAAGATGGGAAAATGTCTTCCAGAAATGTACAAGCAACAGAGTGAAGCAGGGCAGACCGTTAAAGAGTAGCCACGTGGTCCGCCTTGGAAAATGGTAAAGGAAACACGTGTGTGCATTTGTGTGTGTGCATATAGAAGTCATTAGTATATATGCTAATTATTCATTAGCATATAGAGCTAATTAGTCATTACAGCAGTAAAACAGATCACAGCAAACACCGCATGTAACAGCAAACACACATGTCCTTTGTTCATTAACTAACCTGTCTATTTTTGGGTGGGAACACGTTCTTACATGGGTAAGTCAGACTTCTCTATATATCTAGGATGAATTTAGGGTGAATCCTCTGATATTATTTTATTTTATTTTTTTAATTTTTAAAAAATATTTTATTTATTTATTTATTTGACAGAGGAGAGATCACAAGTAGGCAGAGAGGCAGACAGAGAGAAAGGAGGAAGCAGGCTTCCTGAGGAGCAGAGAGCCTGACGCAGGGCTCGATCCCAGGACCCTGAGAGCATGACCCGAGCTGAAGGCAGAGGCTTCAACACACTGAACCACCCAGGCACCCCCCCCCCGATATTATTTTTAAAAAATGATGATTTAGTGCTAAGGAACTTAAGCCTGCGTACAAATTCTAATACACAAGACATATAAAAAGTCACCTCAGCTGTGAAAATCCAGACAGTGCCTCACTCCCCAGGACTATTGAGCAAGTCAGAACATTTCAGTTGGGACTGATGTCTTTATTGTCCTGATACTCACATCATCCTTACTTATCTGACAGTCCAAAGTGGGCCGTCAAACCAGAGAAAGCAAAGACCAGAGGGGCTTAACGCTGGATCTATATAAAGGATGCTGGGACTTGTTAAAAAATAAAAAATAAACAAAAAATAAAACACCCGATGCCACATCGCTGGGGGGAACGCAAAACAGGACAGCCAACTTTGGATAACAGGAGAGCAGTGTCTTAGAAAAAGTTAAACTTACACTTGCCCTATCATCCAGATATTCTACTTCTACGGATTTACCCAAGTAAAATGAAATCATGTGTCCACAGGGACATGGGCTCAGATTTCAGAGCATTCGTAATCACCAAAAACTGAGATCAAATGTTCATCGAGTGATGAAAGAAAAAACAAACTGTGGTATATTCCCACCACGGGACACTACTTAGCAAGGAACGAGATGTTGTTAATACTCACAACATCATGGATGAATCTTGAAAACAGTACGCTAAGAAAGTCAAACACAAAAAGCTTTGTATAGTAAGAGTCTATTTATATGAAGTACAAAATAACAGAGAGAGAAAGCAGAGCCCTGGTTGCCAGGGGTTGGGAATAGGGGACACAGTAGACTGAAAATAGGTTTAAGGGAACTTTTTAGGATGAAGGAACTGTTTTATATTTTGGTTATAGTGGAAATTATAAGATTGCATACATTTACCAAGATTCATTGAAATGTAGACTTAAATGAAATGAATTTTATTGTACATAAATATTAACTTAATAAAAGTTGTGCAGACCAGTTAAAGTAGAATCTTCCAGGAGGTAAATTAATTAATAATTAATAATTAATTATTTTAATAGTCTCCAGGCCCATTTCTCAGCTCTGGCTACACAACCATGTGGCACCAGTAACCTGTTTTCTCGGCAAGTTGGACTCCAGGAAAAACATCTTTAAAATGTCAACATTTCCCAATCTACAGGACACTGGATAAATACTCTCATATCAGCCATTGCAGTAAGACCACTGTCCTTTTATGTGACTAACTATGTGAGGTACATAAGTAGATGACCAAGTTGACATCATGGGCAGGACCTGGATATAAATGACACAGACACAATGTCTGCCATCTATAGAATGCTCATTACGTAAAAGTCTCTGTGTTAAAGACTTATCTAATATAACATATTTTTATTTTCACAAGAACTCCATGGGATACATGTCACTGTCCTCCTGTTACAGATGAGGGAAAGGAAGGTCACAGAAGAGAAATAACTTGTTCAAGTCCATGTGTTTAGTGGGGCCGAGCTGACCTACGCAGTTAGGTCTGCCATATATTCTAAACTCCACCCTTTTAATCAACAACCCGTGTTGCTCCGTTTGACTTCAAGTCTCTCACTAAGTCCAGCAGGGACCCAAAGTAGTTGACCAATCTATGCCCGCAGATGCACAGTACATGATTAGCAAGTGTGTGCACTGCTTCTGGAATTACAACACAGCCCTGTTACAGTTGGAGGGACTCTGTTCCACCGACTCACAGAGGGTGAAAAACAGGGTAGCACTTTTTAGCGTGGGTATGGCTTCCTTCTCCTCCCACCACCTTCCAGGCTGAGCGGTCCAGGTCATGACCTGGGAAAGTACACGTCGAGAGGTAAACACACTGGCAGATCTCACATCCAGGGAAGGCCTTTTCCAACCCAGGGTAAAATCTATAAAGAGACAATTGGAGGCAAAAGCTGTCCTCCTCTCAAATCTTGCTTCTGCAACAGCCAAGCCCTTCTCCTGTACACAGTGTTCAGGATTTGGGGACAGAACATCCCAAGCATGTGGGAGGACTCATTTGCATAGAGGTGGGTAGGCAGGGGCTTACTAGCACATCCAAGAACACAAGCAAATACACCCAGGAAGGAAAATTCCTTCATCGCTGCAGGCTCTAACCTCGAGCAGGGTACCTCTCCCTGTTTAGACAGGGGTTACCTGTTCCAGCGTGTTCTCCACTGGGGTTCTCTACTGAAGCAGACCCAGAATTTGTGTCTCTGGGGCTCAGCACTGTGTTCAATGACTGCTTCCCCAAACAAACCCAGGCAGCGAGAGGCAAGAGACAAGCAACGCTCGGAAGTGATTCTCGATAAAAAAGAACCAGAGGGAAATTGAGGGAAGGGCCGAAGAGGTACAGGAGAAGGTCAGGCTTCTGCTGGTCATGAAGCCAACATCACTACTAGCTATGTGGAGCCCCATACTCCTCACCTGTAAGGTGGGACTTTAACCCTACCTAATGCACCTGGAAAGGTTACTCTAAACACGGAACAGATGACAGTGATGGTAGCTGACATCTTGGGAGGTCTTAGACTCCGCCAGCATTGTATCATGTGTTCTGTGTGTAGGAGACCATACAATTCTCTTTGCTACATTATGGTAGATGCTACAAAATATTATTGCTACAACCATAAAACGGGAGGGTTTGGTGCTATTAGGACCATTACTAGTCCTTGCTGTGCGAACACACCAAACCAATGGACTTCTTTTTTTTAAAGATTGTATTTATTTATTTGATAGAGGGAGAGAGATCACAAGTGGGCAGAGAGAGAGGGAAGCAGGCTCCCTGCTGAGCAAGAGCCCAATGAGGGGCTCGATCCCAGGACCCTGGGATCATGACCTGAGCTGAAGGCAGAGGCTTAACCCACTGAGCCACTCAGGTGCCCCAAACCAATGGACTTCTAAGTACTATTTCATGTGTGCTCGCTTCGGCAGCACATATACTAAGTACTATTTCATGTAATATTCAAAGCAGTCTTAAAAGGTTAGTACAAGGAATACCAAATAGGTTTTACCAAACAGGAGACATTCACTACTGTTGCTGAGTTCAGGGTCTCATTCAGGGATTTAATAGCCCATAGTCATTTGAGGGGGTAAGTTAACTTCCAAAAAACAGCCCAGCAGCAAGCAGGATCACATTAAGGTTTAACAGATTCTTGCTGACTCATTAAAAGAGGGTAACTTACACAAGAGAGGCATCTCAATATGTCACCAAAGAAAAATCATTTGTATTTTAAATATATAGAGATACAGATACATAATTCAGCAGCAATTTATAGCTAAAACCATTAGAAATGTGTGCATAAATTCTACAGAAATATCTACCAGATATCTACAAGCCTACATGTTATGTAGTTACAGGTAATATGACTTCTATTATCCACAAAACTGTAAGCACCCTGAAGATGGGGGCTATGTCTGCTGGTTTATTATTTTAACCTTAGCACTTTTGAGGCCCTACTATATGCCATTTATATTATTATTCAATTTCTAATCCAAACAGCCTTGCACAGTATGTGGCACTAATCCCATTTTCTAGATGGGCAAGACTGAGGTTCAGAAAATGAATGAAACATGCCCAGATGTAACAAGGAATTCAAGCCCAGGACCTTTGGTCTCAAGTGCCAGGGTTCTTGGCTTGCACCCCTCTGTTACCATGCTGAACAAGCAAAGGAGTTACAGCCCCGAGAGCCAGGGCCGCAGAGAAAAGAGGAGCCCCTCTAGTCTCCTCCTGCCCCTCCCAGGATCTGCCACCTCCCCGAGGAGAGAGCAGAGATGCAGCCCCAGGAGGAGGACTTTTATCCAAGAGGCTGCTCCAGTTCCCGGCAGCTTTCTGCTTCCTCGGTAAGTGCCAAGACCTAGCAGATCATTAATTACGACTTCTCACAAATGGTTCCCCACATCCCCTTGCAGGCACGCCTGTGCCCTCGGAGGGAAGAGTATTTCTCAGCAGCAGAAAGTGGCTTGCACTTCTGGCTCGACACACAGCTCTCAGCACGGAAGCTGCTCATGCAGCACCAAGGCCTTCGGGCAAGAGGGAATCTGCAACCGAAAAAGTCTGTGCTTGAAACTGATGAGGGTGATGAAAACAGGGCTTGCAGCTTTCAAGAAGTAAAGAGCAGAGGAGAAAAAAAAGAAATAAGGGAAAAGAAAAGCCAGTGATACTTAGAGCCAAGGACTAATGTGTGGATTACATTCATTTTCCCCAAAGGACTACTGTATTCATTTGCTCATTCCAGGAATTGGGGATGAAATATCTGCTGAGCATCAGTCTGTACTCAGTATTATCTCCCTTAATCCTCCAAATGGCACAACAAAGTCACCAGCCTCATTGTACAGATAGGGAAACTGAGGTCCCCAGAAACTAGAAAGATTGGATTTCAGATGTCACACCCCAAATTTCTTGCTCTGGCCAGGACCCCACGCTGCTGCACAAAGACCCAACGGGAGTGGACAGGGGAGACGAAGGTTCCCACTTGAAGCTCAAGACAGCTGAAACTCTGAGCATTTTTGTGGTTCTCCCAAGACCGGCAGCCTTAAAGAGTAGTCAAAGACCCAAGATAACCTGTCATTCCTCTAGAAGATGATAATGAGCAGTTTAAGTAGACAAGTCAAGCCAGAGGCTCAGTTTTCTAGGCACGGTCATCAAGGGAACAATACCAGGCTTATGAGTCTTATCTACCTGTGAGCCTCACTTCTGACCACGCCCCGGCATCTGCATTTTCCACGTGGATTCAATACAACTTTGTGGGCACAAAAGGAGGCGGGCAAAATCTCAGACAAAACCTCACATCAAAGCTGCAATTGTCTATTATGAAAATGAATGATCAAAGACCGTTCGGGAGAATACTTCTCCCCTAGAGCTCTACTAAACAGCGGGCGTGCTGGGGAGTTGGTGGAGTCAATGCCACCCAGACACCAAAGAAAAGAAACTCCAGTGAGAGTCAGTTCCGTAGGCTAGACCTAGTGTGAACAGCAGAGAACCACAGTGCTCTCGCCAATCAACTGCGATCGGCTACACGAGGAGGCTCATTTGACACTCCAGACCCCAGACTGGCCTGGCTGCTTTCACCCAGAAGTAAGACAATACCCTGGTCCTTTGCTGCAGACCATGGCTGAAAGGCTGGTGGGGCTGAAGAAAGGGCAAACACAGTAGAGTCAGATAACTGGACTTGAATCAGCTTTTTCCACTACTACCTGAGTGAGGTCCTGTAGATCACATCACTTCCATGTCTTAGAATTTGGGGACAATCACGTTATCTCTTTTGCTTTTGCACATTGGTTGTGAGATTTAAATGAGATAATATATGTGAACAGGAGAATATAATGTCTGGCTTATCACAGGGACCACGTAAGTGATGGTTCTCTTCACCTTTATTCAGAGAATTAACATATTAAGCCCCTGAGAGAGGCAACATGAAGGTATTTTGAGGTATTGATTCCAGGGACAGGAAACCACACAAAGAAGTTTCCAAAATCCCTATGATGTCTTTGGTATTGACATGGGGTCCATTTATTTAGCAAGTAGGACACAAATAAATATAGCAATAACAGAGAAAACTCTTTTTCACGTCTCTATTTCACAGAGAGGCTAAGGATCAGAGAGTTGGCAATGCTGACCCACATTCATTCAACTGGTCAGTTTTGGAAGCTAGAGAATTATCTCAGTGACCCTCAAGTGATAAAATTTAACCAATACTTATCCTTGAGTCTGGCATGAAGACCTCATGCTGAATGACTCTTGGAGATGTCCTGGAGACCCCATCATTGTCTCATGTCTACTTGTCCAGCCTTTTCCTTCTAGCTGTCCCCTTCTCTACATTCCCCCATCTTGGCAAAACAATGCTGCCACATTCCCCCACACTCCCCACCTGTCTTCACATAATCTCCTTGCTTAGAAACCCTTTATACTTCTCTGCTCTGTCAGTCAATCAATCAACTCCTCAAACTTCAAGGCTAACCTGAACGGAAGCATTCTTGAAGAAGGCTTTCCTGCTTCTCCCCTCCCCCCACTGCAGTAGGAAGGAGTACCCACTCCTCCTTTAATCACGGCACCTGAAATCTCAGCTGCCCTTCATTTTCCCTGGTCTTTTATCCTTGTGCAACTGGGTCTTGCTGTAGTTGGAGATCCTATTTTGAAGACATAATATGAAAGAAGGGGATATATAATAGGTACTGAATCCACTGCTAAATATATGAATAAATTCATAGATGAATACATAATGGGCATTATTTTCCTGGCTAAAGGAAACCCTAAAATATTAAGCTTACTTCTTGGTACACATTTCTCCCCACCCAGTTTTACTGAGGATCTCCTCTGTACATGTCACACCAACCATCCCACAGAACTTATCGAATTTAAAAATTTGCAAATGGGGTTAAACGGATGAGACACCCAGAAGCACAAGGGGTCATCAAAGTGAGAGCTTATTTGAACAGGAGCTTGAGACTAAGGTTGCTAACCCCTACGACAGAAGATTCCCCGAGAAAAGTCTGGTAGCAGCCGTCTTTACCTGTGAGCCTGGGAAAAATATACAGATGGGCAAAGAGATCACCTCCAAATTCTGAAGCTGAGACTCAGAGAGCAATCTCACTTTCCACCAACAGGAAACCGTCACCAGGCCCTCCCATATCTGCAAGACCTCTCTGAGACATTGAGGTAACAGTGATCTGTAATCCTCATACCCTCTAAGAAATCATTGAAATGATTCAATGAGTAATAATTCTTTGTGAGACAGTTGGCACAACATTTGGTTCATAAGCATTCACAAACTAAAGTGACCTTTTCATTATCATGATTACCTTGATCCATCAACAACTCCAAGTCCCCCAAAGAAAACCCTAAGGGTTTGAAAAGGGAATCCCAAGAGTTTGAAAACATTAATGGATGTCTCTTTTATACCACATGAAGGAGGGAGGAGGACACTACAACTTGCTAAGGTCTGAGCATAGGAATCTCGGCAGAGTATTGACTGAAAAGAATCCCTTCTGCTGAAATTTAAGAAGAGGTCCACTATCATAGGAATTAGATGGATTTCCATGGCAGATATTATCTGCAAATTGCTCAGGATAGACCCAGTGTTGCTGATAGAACTCCAGTTTTTTTCAGGTAAAGGGATGATCCTGCTTGGTCTCAGGGAAGGTGGGCCCAATTACCCATTTTTAATGGAAGAATAATGATTGATCTCAACTGGTAAAAAACCACCCAATTAGCTTTTATACACATGCCATCCAGTTCTGGCTAAAAAGATGTAACTTGGTTTCTCCTTGATAGTTTGCCTTCTTGGATAAAAAGGCAAAAAAAAAAAACCCACAAAAAACAACCTTGTAAAAATTGTTTTATCCTTGTCCTTTTATGCTTCTGTAAGGACACAGTGTTTAGAGCTTTAGTGACTATCTTGCCATCATGAGGAGAAATAAAGGCTAAATGTCAACACACATGAATGGCAAGGTAACGAACGTCAGGAATCTGACTCTTTAATGATGACACAAAGCCAATTAACCAACTCTAAGACCATTTACTTTAAGGTGTCTTGTCAAATAAAAAACAAATGTGCTTTTGATTTTGTGCTTTCGACTTACTAGTAGTCAGTTTTTGGTTATTTTTAGCAAAAAGAAGTGCAAGTGATTCAACTTCCCAAAAGTAGAGATTGGAGATTTTTGTTGCATTTGGCAAAAGGCTGGCAAAATGGCTTCTAAAATCACCAGAATCATCTGTACCTATGATCGATTTAGCCTGCACTGGAAATCATCTCACTACGGGTGTACCAATGCCCAGAATCTGGGAACTTCAGAAGTGGAAGCAAGTTTTAGGCATTCTAAAGGGACTTCCTCTCTCTCTCCACCGCAAGCCCGGTCCCGCTCCTGAGCACTTGAGCATCTTCTCCAGCTGGACAGCCCCAGGTGTTAGACGATTTCTGAGTCTAGCTTCCCCCTTCCTCGTAGAGCCCCCCTCCCCCAGAAGAGTCTTCCTTTTGGATGCATTTTCTGCTTGAGCCACCTGAAGTACATGGCATTCCTCTGTCAACTGCTCTCCCTTAGTTATTTGAATAAGGTGGTGCTCTGCTCTAATGATACTCTCTTCTCTGTTCTATTTAACCATGGTGCTCTCAGGATATGGAAACGCAAGCTACATAAAGGCCGCACAATGTGTAAATAAAAATAAAAGTGTCGAATACTAGATGCTGTTCGCCTGAAACTAATATAAAATTGGGTGTCAACTATCCTTAAAAAAAAAAAAAGTAAGAAACTCTCACTGTGTATCCTGGGTAAAGTGAAAAGCTACCAGACCCATTATGGTAAATTCCTACTCTTTAAGAAGATGTGGGATTCTATCCCAGCCCTTAATCATTGAGCTCAAGGGCTCATCCATTTGAAATGCAACTGATTAGATTTGGAGTTAATTTTCTCTGTGTCTCTAAAACCACGTCGGGGGCGGGAGGGGGGGTGTCGGTGAGGAGGAAAGAGCGCAAATTATATACTCAGGAATCAAAGTCAAAGTCTCAATTATGTGTAGGAGTCCAAAGGTCCAGACAGTACAGATCAAGCAGTAAACATAATATTGAGATGTCTTTGCTAGACTCTGCTGGAAGCCCTAAGATAGCTCTCTGACCTCATCTCCACGTTTTCCTAGGGTTTTTCTGAGTTCCACTTTTCACCTACCTTCTTCCCAGCTGTGGGTTCAGAAAGGGAAGGAAAAGGTCAGATTTACAGTACATCCTATTCCACCTTGCAGGCTGAGGCTGGTCTCCAGAGCCCAGAGAATTAAAACCAATGCAGTGAACCTGACTTGCATGTAGTTACTGCCATCTTAATAAGGTGAGAGCAGCTTGGGGATCCCAGGAACATGTAACTCAGGCCTTGCCATATGGAGCCAGCCTGGGATCTGTCAAGTTCACTTAGCACTGTTTCTCTTTGGGGAGTCAGCCAGGCAATCATGTTCTGGGGGCAGGAGGGAGAGGCAGAGAACACGGGGAGAAAGGGCTGTTGAAATATGGAAGCCAATGCTGATGTCAAGCCAGATGTAACCACCTCCCCCGTCCCCCCTCCGGTAAACTCTCTCCTCGTAGACCCAAGCTGGAGCTCGCGCACTGACAGTGATTTAGGGCTGTTTAGGGAAAAGAACTGAAATAGCTGGTATGAATATATGTATTTCAGGAAGGAGTAATAAGCATGTTTTCTCAGAGTCAGTGGATGAACCACATTTGCATCAATGTCTTATTTCTGCCCTGAACAACCCAAGAGACAGATATACCAATTTTAGCATCTACAAGAAGAACACCATTTTTTTTTTTTTTTTTTTTTTTTTTTTTTGGTGGTTGGTTTTGTGATCCTCCTATGCAATAGATCTTAAGAACAAAAAGGAGAAAGAGGCAGAGATTTGGGGGAAGAGGGATAAAGGAAGGAGCTGTTAAGGAGAGCGTCGCCCACTGCTGCGGTCTGACAGCAAGCGTGGAAGACACCTCCCAGCAAGGGGACAAGAGTCTGGGACTCCGTACTGATGCAATTCTGCTCTGATGGATGGGAACGAGGGCATCTCTGCAGAGCTTTGGGAAAAAAGCCCGAATTGGAAATGTAATCTCCATTTCATACTTTTCACTGATATTCAGCATAAAAGGAATGCTAGCCCATGGCTGGCCGAATTCAATGCAATTTATATGCAGCTTCATATGTCTTTGTGGGGATTTTGTAGGGAGACCAAATCCTACTAACATCCCCTTCGCCCCCACGGTACAGATTTGCGGGGGTACAGAGCGAAGCTGCAGAGGGGTCTTTCTGGGGGAAATGAAGTGAGGGATTTAATTCTGTACAGTTTATAGAATGTGCCCCAGAGGTGACATTT
>CM053621.1:4702042-4749333 GCA_028646535.1 Procyon lotor | reverse complement strand
TCAATGCAATTTATATGCAGCTTCATATGTCTTTGTGGGGATTTTGTAGGGAGACCAAATCCTACTAACATCCCCTTCGCCCCCACGGTACAGATTTGCGGGGGTACAGAGCGAAGCTGCAGAGGGGTCTTTCTGGGGGAAATGAAGTGAGGGATTTAATTCTGTACAGTTTATAGAATGTGCCCCAGAGGTGACATTTCCAAGGACAAGTGGGCGTCATTATCCCTTGGAGAGGAGGGAGACTTCATCTTCAGGGTGGTGCTCGCTGAGCCCCCACTCTCCCAGAGGAACTGCCAAAAACAACTCAAGTTTGCTCCTTGCATCTCATGAGTCATATGCACCTGGGCAGGCGACTTAATTGCTCTGGGTTGACTCACTGTGGCTAAAACCATCAAACAGTTGTGTGGTTACACATGACAAGAATAACTAATATTTATTAACTGTTCCATACGTGTCTGGCACTTTTCAAAGTGCTTCACATACATAATCCCACTGAATTCTCAAACGTTACAGATGAAGGATATCAAGAAAACAAAAGGTTGAGGAGACTGATTAAGATCACAGCTTAGAACTGCTGGGGTGAGGATTCAAACTCAAACAGTCTGACTCCAGAGCCCCTTTTAGGAGTTACTAGACTGCAGCTGCTTCTCTGGCAGAGTTCTCAACGTAGTTCCTGGAGTAACAGTAAGCGCTCTATAAATGCTACCCCATGTCTGTAGAAGCAATTACCAGAATGCAGAGACATTAATATGTTTCTGGTGTTATATTAGCTGCTTTAATGTCTTAGGAATGATTCAATTCTCCTTTTCAAATGGGGAAACTGAGACCCAAATCAGTTTCACAGCTTGTCCCAGGTCAGCCAGGTGGTAGGCCCATCCTATCGAATCCTGCCTTGGCTCCTCTGGTGAGTGATTCCTCTCCCACAGTCCTGCATGAAACACCTCTTGAGGAGAGCCCGGGGTCATGAAGGAGGTATCTATCTGCATCCATCTTTTCTAAGCTCTTATGAACTCTTGAAGACTCCCTGACTTTGTGAACAATCTTTCTTCCTGCTACAAATACTGGGACAGTGTGGAAATCACTTGGAACAATCCTAGGGTGTGCAGGAATCGCAGGGGAAGGTGGAGGCTCAGCAGTGGTACCCAGAAGAGCACAGGCTCGCCATAAATAATGGGTGCATGAAGGAGCGGACAGGGACGAATAGGTTTGGCTAAGCAACCAGGATTAAATTACAGCTGACACACGAAGAATGCTCCTGTGCTAAATGATTAGAATCCTTTTCCTAAATACGTCTATACTCATCATCTCACTTAATCCTTCCCAGAAATCAGACGAGTTTATTTCTACTATCATGACCACTGTACAGACATGGAAATGAAGAATTGGAAAGGCAAAGCATTATGACTTGTCCAAAGTCATACCAGTGATAGGAGTGAAGCTAGTCTGATTCAAGGGGCAGGTCCTTAGAGCCGGCTGTTTACCTGACTGGGAGCACTGTCCAGTCACATTAAATTAGCCTAAAAGGAGAATCCAACCTGAATTGTAAAGCATTAGAGGCATGAACAGATTCTCTCCATCATGAAGTTTAAGTGCACTAGGAAACCCAAAGAGGGCACCATTTGTTGACCAGCATAACAGGTGGGCGTGATTTGGGGGGAGGGGGGCTAATGAAAAGATAATACTGATTTCTAATTAACATCTCAACTGTTTGCCAGTTAAAAGATGGTTCAAAAGGTGCTTGAGGAGGATTAGAAAAAGTCTGAGAGCCGGAAGGTGTTTGGCATTTAACCTATCTTCTAGAATCACCGGCTTCTAAATCACTAGACAGGAAGAAAGCCAATGTGATGCAAGGATGAAGATCCACCACATTCTCCTTTCACTTATGGAGGCAGCAAAGTAAGGGGGGGGGTGCTGAAAAATCTGAAGAAACTACTCCTGGATTACATAATGCATCTTCAACTTCTCTCTCTATTAAACTGAGAGAAATAGAGCATAAAAAGATATTATCATTTGAGGAGTTGTCCTAATAAATTGTGATACAGGGAGCCAAAGAGGAAAATAAGCAATTCACTATGAATGATTATTGATTATGTTCCAGGTCCTTCATAACTTACCATTTTCACTTTTGGCAAAAACCCTTGGATGTAGGCATTCTTCTCCTCATGATCAGATAAGGACTGTGAGGTTCAGAGGAGTTAAGACAGCTAGTAAAAGGGACAGCCAAATCCCTGTCTTCTCACACCTCCGAACCTGTGATCTTAATATTGTGTTTTCTCTCAATAAAAGAATATAAACTTAGGAGAAATACCACACCATATTCAGGGATTTGCCTTAGGATTCTAAAATTTTTAAAAGACTTTATCTATCTATCTATCTATCTATCTATCTATCTATCTATCTATCTATCTAGGGAGTGATAGAGGACAAGCAGGGGGAGCAGCAGAGGGAGAGGGAGAAGCAGGACTCGATCCTAGGACCCCGGGATCATGACCTGAGCCAAAGGCAGACTTTTAACCAACTGAGCCACCCAGGCGCCCCCATTCTAATATTTTTATCTAATAAATTCTGTAGAACAAGTATTCCTTTCTGTGCCCTTTATTTTTAATTAAATAATTTTGCCATCACTCCAGACTTGGTTCTAATATAATGTGACCGCATGCTATTGTTTATATGAATATGCCTGTATATTAATTGCTTAGCTCTGGAATGACGCACAAAAATAGGAATAGTGGCCCCGGCTGCTGGGGAGCCAAAGTGAGTTGCTAGAGAGAAAGGTGGAAGGAGGCATTTTGCAATAAAGCACATATTGTATGTTTGTATTGTGTACTGCATAAACATAATATTCTAAAAATGAAGTATTTTATATCAAAATAATGTAATGTTTTCTTTGCATGTTTCATAACACTGGTTTCCAGACTCACAATGCAGCGACGGTGGAGAAAACTGACTTGCAGATGAGTTAACCCATAAAGAATCGGGTGTGACAGTTGCAAGAAGGTGCTACGTTAATGAGAAGTTTATGTTGCTTACCTAGACTCTCCCCCCATAGAACCACATACTTAGAATGAAATTTTATGGAAGATCAGCCACATTTATCCTAAGGAGCAAAATGGCATATATCTATGTCTTTCTCCCCCTCTTTCTGTCTCTGATTTGAAAGAGAAGCTACTTGTGTTCTCCCATTGCCCTATAGAGAGAAAGAAGATATCAGCAACATTACATGTGCTTTGATTTTTTTTTTCTTTTTTAATGTCAAATATCAGGCAGGATGTGTGGAAGGAGAGATGCCAGGCATAGCAGTCAAGTTGTAGAAAACATATGCTCAACTATTTTCACCACTGTTTCTACTACTGCTTCATCTGTACTCTGGGAGAGAGTCAGCCCCGAACTCCTTTCCATCAGCTTCTTCTGCCCATACTGAAGGGCACTGGCATTTGACCCGTGGAAGCAGGAAAAAGCATGGAATTAGGGCATGCCAAACCGGTGACACTTCTTCCCAGTAGCAGTGACAGCCAAGCTGTGGGTCAGACCCCGGAGCTCCCCGACAGAAGAGAATCACACATCACTCTTAAGAGAAGGAGACTGAAGGTCTTAACCTCTCCTGTCTCTTCCACTTTAAATACATCCATTGAGGACAGGAAAATGGACAGAACTTCAAATCATGTTTGAGTTCGACATCTCTGGATTCTCCCCTTTTTTGATCTGATGTGCACAGCTTCTGTGTAAAGAAGCCATCTCCTCTGCCTTTCAGAATTCTTTGTAAATGAGAGAATATCATGACTTGTTCTTTAAAAAGTCCTATTAACACTCACAGGTAAACTGAACTAAAGGCTCTAACCTTCCATCTTCTCACCGGGGTGGCTCACTTGTGTTAATGTGACTGATGGCAGTAAGAACACGTCACAGTAACGTAAGCTAGCTCCAGCTTTCAGCAGAGGCACATGGTGAAATCTACCAAAATGCAAAGTGTATATACTTTTAAAAATTTAGCCCAGTGGGTCTCCATCAAAGAACTGACCTCATGGACACACAAACATACTCCAAGAGGCTGCAGTTCTGTTGGGAGACAGCTGAAGGCTAAATGTTCTCCCCGGTGAGGGAAAAGAAGTTCAATAATTCTATCTCTATACAATGGGTAGACACCAGTTAAAGGGAGCATGGTGGATGTAAACTCACTGATTATAGGAAGTCTCCCAAAAATGGTTGTAAACACATTGTTGTAAAAATGTTGCTGTAAAAATGTAATTGCCGTGGTTACTATTGTAGGAGAGAATTACTGGAAAGATAATTTTTCAATTTTCACCTTATTCCTTCCTTTCCCCTATGAACTATAGGTGTGTCTATTATTTTTATATTTAAAATAACTAGGATCCATTTAGGCAGTAAGACCATGAAAAAGTTTTTCACTGATTTATTTTGTTAAAATACTAGGAAAAATATTTTTAAGTTAAAAAAAATGTAAAGCAAAATATATTCTCCCACCCACCCTGGGTTCCACTCTTGCTCTCTATCAGTTTAGTCCCTTTGCTCTGAAATCTTATTTTATAACCACATATTCACCCATTGGGCTTGAAGGCTGGAATGAAATTATACACCTAGAGGCATCTGGACATCTCTGGATATCCCATCCTCTGGATATCTCCATCTTTTTATGGATCCACCCATCTCTGCATCTGTCCATCCACCATCCATCCATCCACTCACTCATCTACTCATCCATCCTATGAGTCACTTGTTTCAAATCTTTGCTGAGTACCTCCTGTGAGCCAGCCACCCTCACAGGTGATGGAGAAACAATGGCGGACACCTCACTGGCATGGACCCTGCACCTAAGAGGTGGTAACCTAGTGTGAAAGGTAAGACAGGGAAATAAGCACTTACATTCCTGTGAGAGAAGCACCATGATAGACATCGGGATGTACTCGGTAATATGGCTAAGTCAAGAAAGACTCTGTGGGCAGCATTATTCACAAGAGCCAAAAGGAACTAAAAATTACTCAGTCTGGCAGGAGCCGTGCTTTCAAGGACCCCAATTCCTGACTAAGGTTCTTGGTGGGGACCCAGAGCTCCAGCAACATCCTCACCCTTGACTTTGGCTTGAGTACCAGTGGGATCTAGCAAGGGAAAGACTTTATTCATGACACTTGGAGAAACAAGAAGGAGGAGCTGGAGAGCCTCTTTAATCTCTGCCCAGGCGCTGGCCTGATATCATTTGCCACAGTTTACAACAATTCATCTTTGGGAGACTTTCAGGCATCCTGAATGCACACGTGTCATCTGACATTTTTACTGACAAACACACTCCTTGGATTCTAAATGGTTCACTCTGGGATCGACATCACACATCAAGAGGAAAGCTCTCAGACCTCGAAAGTTCCATGAGTATCAATGTTAATCACTCAATAGAGAAATAGAAGGAAAGAAACTCCAATGTTATTTGCGAGTTGTCATGTAAAAAACACCATCGGAGGGATTCAAAAGTAAGCGGTGTGGTGAGTGCAAGCACCAGCGTGAGTTTATCTTCCTAACAGCTTGACACAGTGTCAACAATCTAATCTGGATACACGCAGGGGAGAAGAATTTATTGTTTTAATTATAATCTAAAGCTCAGCCTTATTTTTTGATAAGACGCCAAAGCACGCACTCTTCGGGGTGTTCCTAATGGTAAAGGTTGGGTGGTGTGCAGAAGGGAACTTACTCATTGTCTCTCTCCCTTTGCAGCTCTTTTGATCCTGTGCACCAAGCAATTTTGCTGTGGAGATTTAATCCCAGGGTTTTCATACACAGCTTGTTACCTTCTTGCCAGCTCAACCAAGTTCTGTGATGCTCGCTTATTTGCAAGCGGCTAAGCTGATTCTGTTCTCAGAAGCTCAGCGGCTAACAAGCCGGAATTAGGCATTTTCCTCCTGCTTCACTTGCTGTGAATGTATTGGATTCAGCTAAAGGTTTTCCCTCTCAGCAATAACCTGTTATCCAAAATGTACAAATTATGGACACACCAAGTCAAGTTCAATGACCAGAGTTCTTGGGTTGAATCAGATCAGGCTCATTACTTTGGCTTTAGATTGAGCTCTCAGGAAACAAAGGAGGACCCTTTAGAGACTGAAGTCAGGCAGGACAACAGTGGTTTCCAAAGAGCTGTAGTGGGGGTCGCAGAGAGGCTGCCTGTGCACTATGAGGTATGCAATCTCATCGAACCCTCAGACACCCTAGCAAGGTCTCTCTTACTATACCATATTTATATATACATATATGTATATTGCATATGTATTTATATATAATATATATTATTTTATGTATATATACACACATATACATAATATACACATAAATTATGTATATGTACATTTTATACATAATAATGTATAATAATGCACAATTTATATGTAATAAATTATGTATATGTACATATACTAAAGATGTATATTTAGTATATGTACATACAATACATACATATATATGTATATGTATGTATATATATATATATATATATATTTTTTTTTTTTTTTTTTTTTTTTTAGAAAGAGAGAAAGCAGAGGGAGGGGCAGAGGGAGAAGGAGAGAATCTCAAGCAGACTCCCTGCTAAGTGTGGAGCCCGACGCCCAGCTCAGCTCTCCCTGTCCTGAGATCATGACCTGAACCTAAATCAAGAGTTGGATGCTTCACCGACCGAGCTACCCAGGCGTCCCTGAGCATAACACATTTTAACCACTGAATTATCTCGCCCAAGGTCCCACTGCCAGTAAATGACAGAGCTGGGATGTGAACCGGCATTTATTTGATTCCAAAATCCATGTTCTCACCTATTATGTTATACTGCCTTCTCTAACATTCTAAGGGCCGAATGTCCTCTCTGGGCATTTGGGGTTTTCAACCACTGTGGTTGTTCCGTCCCATCACCCTCTTCATTTAAAGCACATGCGTTTAAGGAAACACTAGAAAGGCTTAATGTCGATGGCCATCAAACCTGAGACGTGAGGTTTTAGAGGGGCAGGACTGGGCTGGTCATATCGGCAGTTATGTGTCTTCGGTATTTGTTCCTCACCTGAGGTAGCCTCGCAGGTCACGGGGATCGCTGGAAAGGTCTTCTCGCTTTGCTAACTGTGCCCAAGTCAGAATTCTTATTCTAGCCCTTAGGGGCTTGGGCAGGTCCGATGTCCTCTCCGGGAGACACACCTTCCATTGCCTCTGTTCTACCCTTGTGCCTCCAATTACCCTCCACGTCACAATCTTTAAATTACCAGCATAGTTATATGCACTGTTTGCCAAATGTGTTGAAGTTACACAGAAACCCGGAAACCGTATCCATCCTGCTCACTGTGTGTGCCGAGTGCCCGCACTGTCCCTGGAGCACGGTGGTTGCTCAGTTCACAGTTGAGGACTGCATGGGTCCCCTTTGCAGCTATGGATTCTAGCCGTCCACTGTCCTAGCCCTGCCCTGGTGCACATGAGTTCCTATCACTCTGCCATCCTGGCCTCTCCCCTGCTCCAGACTGTCCTCGTTCCTTCAGAAGTGTGGGGTCCCGAACTGAGCACTCTGTGTACAAGCAGGACAGCTCCGAGGAACAGCACGTTTCCCTGTGAACTAAGCGTTGCTCCTGCAGTATGTGGCTACTTGAGTCCCACCCCTAAACGCGTCCCACAGAGAAGTCCTGCTGCTCCCATTTTACAGGTATGGAAACGGAGATTCAGAAGGCAGTGTGCCCCGTGAAGGACACAAACAGCTATTGTGTGCAGAGTTGGGATCCATAGTGATGACACTTTCTGAATAATCCAGGCCCTATCTTCTTGGTGAGGCTCGGATGAAGGCAAAACAGCCTAAGGTTTAAAGCAAACTTCACATCCAGGCTCCCTTACCCGCCCTACGATCTAAACTAGGCCCCACTTTTCTTGTTCATCAAATGGTAACATCAGTGCCTGCCTCACAGGGCTGTCTGAGAATTAAATGAGGTAATGCAATTAGAAGGGTTAGCCTGGTGCAGAATAAGCACTCACTTAATTTAACCTTTATTATCATTATTAGAGAGCAGAGGTCTGGTATACCTCAAAGAGCACTGGCATTATTTCTATACATGATTCCGCAGAGTGGGACTAAGGAAGCTTTTTGTTCTATAAATCCTACTTTTATTGGATGCAAATTACAACTGTGGCAGCTTTAATTCGACTACTGACCCAAACAGACTTGACTGCAGGTTCAAACCAGGAGCCTCTTGCCTGGTGCTTAGCCCCAGGGCTCGCTAAGCCTGGAGAAAGTCCCTGGGCAAGCTTATTCCAGCCTAAGCTTGGGATCAGAAATGGAGCCGATGCATTTTCTGCTTAAAATTGGAACGAGATTTGTTAGAGAGATGTCTGCCTCCTGCTATCCAGGCTGTCATTTTTTCTGCTTAGATGAACACCAAGAGATGTTTTCGTTGGGCAAGAGGATACATTTATGGACAGATAACAGGTAACATGAAACACTCTACATCCAGGATTTTGAAAAAGCAAACAAGACAGGCAAGGTCACTGCCTTCATGGAGCTTACAGATTCACAGACATCCCACTCAAGACAAGAAGACAGGCAAAAATAAAAAATCAACTCATGACATACTGTGATGAGTCTGTACCTCAATTAGGGTTGGCAGAGAAGGATTCTATGGCATATCAGCTGAGAGTTAGTTGAAAAGATTAAGTGAGGTTCGAGTGTTGAAAGAAGGATTCCAGGCAGAAGGAGCAAACTGTGCAAAGGCCCTGAGGCAGGGAAGACTTGCGGTTCTCAAGAAACCGCATGGAATCCAGTGTTAGTGTAACATGGTGGATGCTGGGGTAAGAGGTGGGCAGGGGCCCCAATCAGACCCTGGCAGAGCAAACATTCTAGCCTAAAGCAATCCCAAGGCACAGGAGAGAGAGGATTCAAGATGTATTTGGGGAAACAGATCAACAGGAGGAAGAAGACATTATAGGTATCGCCTCATTTAGCAGAAGAAGAAATTGAGAACCAATCATTCAGGGATTCTTAACAATGGCTTTAGCATTTGCTGCCTGCGTATATCCCTGAAAGTGGAGGAGATTCCTGAGAAAGAGAGGACCTTGGCTATCCCAAATGCCATTCCACCCTTAGAGCATTCAAAAGCCTCCTGCTCCATATTTTAGACGGGACCAGCATCTCCAGTGGCCCATATCTAGCTTGATCTTGAATGTCACTGTTTTCCATGATACTCCTTTGGAAAAAGAAGAGTGAGCGTTCAGCAGCAATGGTGATCATCTCACTGCATTTCTGGACATATTTAAGTAACCTCACAGACTTCTACCGGCGGAGAGCCCTAGGTGCCTGATGGGAGCATGTTTGAAAAGGAGCCATTTCCAATGCTGCCAGGAGCGAGGCTGGGGAGAGAATTTGGAGCTGCCCAGGGAGGAATGATCCAGCCCTCGCTGGGCACGATGCATACACCCATCTGCACGCATATATACACTCGCATCTGTCATGGAGCCACGGGCACTGCCTGTTTTGGGCTATTTCACCCCGATACCTAAACAGTCCACTGCTAGAGATATTTGCACAGGTGCATGTATACCAATGATTCATCACGCACCGATGACAAATCTTGGACTGGGATACTTGATGCATGATGATGTCCTAACTTCAAGGAAATCAGAGCCCAAGGGGCTCAGGGAGGGAGTGGCGACCGACAAGCAGATCGTAACAGAGGGCATGGGGGAGAAAGGGGCTTGGGTATTGCAACAGCAGCATGAACAGTCTGGTGGGCAACACCTGTTAACATTTATTATTACTATGAGATCATTTTTGAAGGCGGAACGGTCCCTCAAAGATGCCCACGCTCCAGTCCCTGGGAGCCTGGAATATGTTACGTTTCACGGCAAAAGAGGCTTTAGAGACGTGATCAAGGTTATGGGTCTAGAGATGGGGAGATATCACGGATTAGAATGTAGGTGGGCCCAGCTGAATCAAATCTCTCAAAAGCAGAGAGCTTTCTCCAGCAGCGGCCTGGGAAACGTAGTAGAAGAACTTAGAGAGGAGGTTGGAAGCATAAAAATGATCCTCGTGACCTGACCCACTGTGCTGGGGGCCGGGGCACATGAGAAGCACTAGGAGGAAAGCAGCAGCTCCTAGAGCAAGGCCCGTCTCTCTGCCGACAGTCCCCAAGGAGAGTTGGGCTCAGTCTCAGAACGGCCAGGAACTGGAATCAGCTGACAACATGAGTGAGCCTGGAAGTGGGTTCCTTCTCAGAGCTTCCAGAAAGGAACGCAGCCCTTAGCACTTAATGTTGGCCTCATGAAATCCTCAGCAGAGGGTCCGGCTGAGCCACACTGAGCACGGACTTCCAAGGACCAGAGACGTGAGCCGACCAGGGGACGCTGGTTTGTTGTGCTAAATGTGCCAAGTGGGCACCGGGGCAGGGAATCCAATCGAGCAAACTTGGAAAACTCGCTTCATGACCAGTGACTTCCCTCCAAAGGCTGCGGGCGAGCCTTCCACGCCCTCGTGGATGTGGGGGCCTCTGGGTCTGCGGCAGGCCCGACACCAGGAAGAGACCCCAAGAGAAGACGCCCCTGGCTCTATTTCACCCATAGCTCACCGGCATGTCCTCGGGCACGTGAGTGGGAAAAACAAACATATTTCCTTCCCTGAGCCTTCCAGACAGCTGTCTTCCTCACAGGTGGCTGAGGAAGCCAGTGAGCAGAAGAAAAGGGGGCAGGAGGCCTCCTGGATGCTTGCTGGGGGACAGAAGGCGGCGTGGGCGGAAGCCCCAAAGCCAGCACTCACTGCTGGCGAGGAGCAGAAGATCCGAACCTCTGTGAGCCCTGGCTTTCCCACCTGCCAGGGGCTGTCACCACATCACCTTCCAAAGTATCTGCTCAGCCCCATGGAGACAGTGGCTGTGAGTTCAAATGGGACTTAGGGTTCTTGGAAATAGAAAGACAGACGCACAAGTCAACAAACAAAATGGGAATATTGCAGTGAGCTGAAGGTAAGCGCTAAGTCCTTTGATGGCGGCACAGGCACCTTTAGACAATTCAGTCTCCAAATTCAAGTTCACCCTCAGTCGACTTGTCCTAATCACGTGAAATATCAAATTATTGCCTTAAGATGTCACTTGTGTCAGCTGCCGCTGGCTAACTAAACAACAGGTAATTTTCTGGCTGACAGAAATCCAAATATTTCACTCACCTCCTGACAACCCAGGTTCCTCAAGGAAGCTGAGCTTCTCCCTGATGCCAAGGGGATACATCTGTATTGCTCTGGGTTCATGGGTCTTGAAATGTTGCCCTGGGGACCAGCAGCAACAGCATCACCTGGGACCTTAGACATGCAGGATCTCAGGCCCTGCCCCGGACCTACTGAATCAGGAATTCTGAGAGTGGGGCCCAGCATTCTGTGCTTTTGCAAGCCATTCAGGAGATCCCGAAGCACATTCAGGTATGAGAATCACTGCTCTAAATTAATCTTGGGGATCGCATATATTCTGCTAAATGAGTAAGGCAAATGATATAATCTAGCTAATGAGATGTGGGTAGAAGTTTCTGGGAAAGGTAAATGGGCTGCTAGGGAGCTTTTCTTGAGGAGGAAAAATCCTAAAAGGGAACTTCCTATTCTTTTTCTGAGTGTTGTCATCTCTGTGTGATGTCTGGAGCAATGGCAGCTATCTTAGGACTGGGGGGGGGGACAGATGCCAGCCGAAGAAGATAAACAAAGGCAATATAGAACGGCAGAATGGCAGAGCAGAAATATAGCAAAAACCTGAAACTTTACTGATGTTGTTGATTTGCTGTATTTGAATTAGCTAGCCCTAGAACTCCTCATCCTTGTGAGGTTTTGTTCAGTAAAACCTTCTTATGTCCTTCTTAAACTACTTTAAGTTCAGTTTTCAATGACTGGCTGCCAGAGGGACCCAACCAATATGGTTTTTAAACACAATGCCAATCTTTACCAAGTTGTCAGAAGGACACCAAAAATCACTCAATGGAGTGAAAAGTAATAATAACTGTGAGTCTTCCATGGCCTGTCGTAGTTTAAAAGAAGATAGACTAGAATAAAAGAAAAGTCCCAAAACTATGCTGATTATATTTCTAAACAAAACCGTATTTGGGAAAGATTTTTCTCTTCTATTTCCAGGTGCAAGCAATAATCTGGAAAGCCAAAATATTGCCATCCTAGGTCATTCCTGTGATTTACAGACATAACACAGTAGAATATCTGAAACTAGAACTTTCCACCCAAATCCAAGCTGAGTGGCTGCCATGTCAATAACTTTTCTAATTAAAACTGGAATTTTAAGTGGTCCCACAAACAAGAGGCAATGCTTTAATCTGGTAGTGTGGAATGCACAATCATTCATGGCTTGGGTTTTATATGCTCTTCTACTCCATCGGTTCTTAAATCTAAGAATTTCTTTGGAAATTCTTACTTCAGCCATGATATTCAGCTGGTCAGAGAAGGAAATAATAAGAGAAGCAAACATCTTTTTGCACACAGCAGCAACTGAAATAAATGGGTCTCTGGACTTGCCCCCAGAAAGTTTGTCCCAAAGTATAATTATTGACTTCCATCCAAACACCAAGGTCTAGAAAGCAGAGATTACTGCTGACATTAAAACCCAAGTCCAAATCTATCCATTCTTCTATTCATCCTTCCATCCATCCATCCATCTATCCACCCACCCACTCACCCATCCATCCACCCATATACCCACGCATTGTTTTCATCATTCGACAAATAGGTAATAAATGCCTACTCTGTGACAGAAACTCCAAGGATGAAGCAACAAACAAAACAGACTAAAATATCCATCCTGGTAGAGCTTACATATTAGTAGGGAAAGACAGACACAGGCAAATGAATAAATAAAACATACGATGTCAGTTGGTGACAAGTGATATGGCAAACGTCAGACAGAGAAGGAAAACAAGGGTGCACGGGAGTGAGAATGAGGTCTAATTTTAACGGAGGGGTGAGCAGAGTCCTGTCTGAAAAGAGAAATGCATGAAGCCGAGAGAAGCAGAAGGAGTGAACTTGAATATCAGACACTCTCTGTATTTCCCAGAAGATGGAGAAGGGGGATTTGAGGATGGATGTTCCAGGACAGTGCGGGGAAGTACGCAGCCAGGCACAGAATGGACTGAACCAGTGGCACAGTAGTACGTGGGGGAAGGTGGCATGTCACAGAATCAGACGGTTCCTGCATTCATGGGACTGTTAGAGACAGGTCCTTGTAGGTGTTTAGTATTCACTAGGGCACTAAAGACACGTGGCTCCTGCCTTTATAATGTACATGGTCTGGTAGAAGAGACATGTGGTGCACACCACAAAGATAAGTATGGAAAATCAGCACCAGAAACGGAATCTTGCCCTAACTAAGAGAGTTAACCAGGCTTATGTCCCTGGAGAAATGATGTCTGACCGGAGGAAGGTTGAATATAAGAGCCACCAGGAACTAGAAGGGATACCGGGGATTATAGAATCCCAGGAAGCAGAAATAGTATGAGCAAAGGTCCTGTGGCAGGAAGATCATGATTACTGGAGGGACTGAGGAGTATTTGCTTGGCTGGCTGTGAAAAGGTGGGGAGAAGGGGAGGCTTCCTATGGCTTAGGAAGCCATAGAGATCTACTGGGTCACAGCAAAGGTATTGATCTTAACCACTGAGAGTTATTGGAATTTGTTTTTTTTTAAGATCATCATGGCTGCCAGTGGGAGGCTACATTTTTTTTTTTAAAGATTTTATTTATTTGATAGAGAGAAACACAGCGAGAGAGGGAACACAAGCAGAGGGAATGGGAGCGGGAGAAGCAGGCTCCCTGCCGCACAGAGTGCCGGATGTGGGACTCGATCCCAGGACCCTGGGATCATGACCTGAGCCGAAGGCAGACGCTTAACGACTGAGCCACTCAGGCGCCCCGAGGCTACATGTTTATAAGGAGAACCAAGTGGACTGCAGCCAAGGAAAGAGGGGTCTGCTTTCAGACATCCCTAGGAGATCTGGAAGGACCCTAAGAGGCTGAAAATATGAGGGCAACAGAGACAAGTCTCTCAAACCAGGGACAAGGAGATCTGATCCCTGCCATTGAAAAATGCTTCAAAGAATGTGCAGGATGAAAAACAGGTTGAAAGTGATGAATCAGAGTTCCAGAGAGCTGCAGGGACTTCCCCAAGGTCCAGGAAATCTGGCCCTCTTTCCATTGAAGTAAACAGGAGAGAAGAGTAAAAGGTGAGGCCTATTTATACAAGATTAGGGATGTGTGTGTGTACGTGTGTGTGTTCCACTCATACAATGCTAACGCCATGAAAATGAGATTGACAAACAAACTCTATTTAGAAATTGTCATCTGAGAACTAAGAACTAGGTCACCCTTTGTCAGGAGGCCCAGGACCCAGGAAATGGACCTGAAGATAGCACTGGCTATTCGGGGACCCAATAGCACGTTGCCTGGCCTCCTGGATATCCTGGGCTACTTACTGCTGGCATGCACAGTATCACCGTCTGAATTATAAAAAGGCAAGGCCTCCTAGTGGATGAATCATGAACGTGAGCCCCTTCCTCCAGGCTGATGTAGCCCTGCACCAGGGACGGGACTTGCTACCTCTGTGGCCGCCCCCGGAGCAGAGAGCACCCTCACAGGTGGCCATACTTTGGACACCCATTACAATCAGGAAGGCAATCTTCCCGGGATGACCATCCAGGGGCCCCAAGGCAGGCAAAGGAGGTAGAACGCACACTGAGGTGTGTTCTCCCAGCTGCAACACCCTTGCCTGCAGATCTTAACATAAATCTGGAAATTACTGCTCAAGCAGATGACACAAAGGTTTTGTTATACCAAACAGGATAAAGCAGAGAGGGAATCGGGCCCTTGGCAAACAGAGCTGGGAGTCGAGGACGCACGTCGTGTCTTGTGTTTACAGCTTTTCAGCTGAGTACTTAGTGTTTACTTTGGAATTAATCCAGGCCCATAAAATGAGGGATATATCAACACAGCAGATGTACTTGAGCGACTATATATTAGAAGGTGATTCACTTGACAATGAGAATCCACCTACAGCTCGGAGACTGAAGCAGTCATCTCCCAGTTTCCCTGAGAGAGGTCCTTCCTGACATGAAATACTGAGGAGGGGGTACTAATATAGGGAAGCCATTAAGGGACCAGATTTTGTGGTTAGGTCAGCCCTGTACAGAGCTCTGCTCTTGCCCCTTGGTCAGGACCGACTACATAATTTCCAGGGCCAGTGCAAAAGGAAAACATAGGGCCCCTTATATAATTAAATATGTATTAAGAATACTCGAATTCTTTTAATTATTAAGAACTCAAAAATTATTAAGAATTGCAAGCATAGCATTAATGCATATCTGGAAACCTTCAAAGCATGGATCTCTGCGTGGCCATCCAGAGCATGTGGCCGTGAAGCTGGTCCTGCCCTCAATAAAAGGGATTCAGTTTGACATTTCCGAAATGGAGATGTTAATAGTATTGACTTAATAAGGCTATTGTAAGACTCAAAAGAGAGAATGGATCTTAAACTCCAGACTGGTCCATAGTCTCAGTGATACTGCTTATTATCCTTAGTTAGCACGTGAATAAGATTTCTTGTATCATCTCAACAAAAGGGCCATATCTGTGTAAATATTTAATATGTTCTCTCCAACAGGCTTGGGGTCTATTAAATCCTTATAGAGAAAACAAGACTGGATAGAAAACAACGCACGTTCCAAAGAGCTGAAAGAGAATGAAGCTGTTGAAATGCAGCTGAATATGAAGAGGGTTAAGTATCTAAGGAAAACACATTTGGGTGCTACAAAGGAAAAAAATATATTTATAGCTAAAACCAAACCACTTTGTGAGTTGAGGGACTCAGAGAATTTGTAGCCAAAATGTAACCGTTCCTAATAATGTTCCATTCCAGCTGTTCGTTTGGAAGATCTTCCCCATTTCAATCACAAACTAAAATTATCCTTTCTAGATCGATCTTTCACTCCAAGATGTCAGAGATGACAACGGTCATGTTCACTGTCAAGTTCTCAGTGCCCAGCCTTGCATCTGTCATATACTTTGTGCCCCTTAAATAGCTGTTGAATAAATGAATGAACCCACAAGCAAAACATGGAAAGATAGACTTTATTACGGGAAGAGCTGACTACATACAGTGTTGGGAGAAGACATCATTCTCCAACACTCTGGTCCCTGGTGTAACTGCCCTGCATCCATCCTTGTCCCTAGGAACTCCTTGGTCAGAATGAAGGCCAAAAAGGAAAGGAAATACAGATTGGCAATTACATGTCTTTACGGTAGAAATGCTTAGTCAAAATGGCGGGATCTAGGCTGAAGCAAAACACATTCCTCTATCATATCTTTTCTCAAATTCTACACAGAGGTTTGCTATCACCTAGAGTTATGAATGGTATTTTATCTTTTTAATTTCTTGATCTAACCAGTAGATTTCCTACATCTCTGTGTAGCTTGCCTTCATGCACCAATGCAGAGGGTCCAAAAGGTGGCTTTAATTCACACTTTCCCACATGCATGGGGATTCTGTACTATATGAATCCAACTTGATCATATCTATAATAGCCTATAAAACGCACAGGATTAGAAAATAGGAGAAGGGGCAAAGGGTAAAGCATGAGTTTGACTTAAAAGCTTGGGAGACTACCTTCCAGCAATAGGATTAAATTTTAGGAGGCTCCAGCAAGACACCGGTCCAAGGAGGTCCATCTGGGAGCAATGGGTCTTCCCATGTCCTTCACCAGCACTCTATTGGCCCTGAGAGTCCTCCCCACTTTGCCATTGACTGTGGCTTTCTTAATCATACCATTCCCCCTGCCAAGAAATCAACCCTTCCTAATACAACATAACAACAAAAAAATATATAAAAAAGAAAGAAAGAAAGAGAAAGAAATCAACCCTCCCTCTATTCCTTCTTTGCCCAGACAATTTCTGTCCTCCCTTGAAGGCCCCGTTCAGGGACATTCACTCCAGGAAGCTATTGTTAAGGGCTAAATTTCTGTGCCTTGAAATTCCATCGAAGTGCCTGACACCTAACGTCACTGGTTGATATGACTTCCACCTCATTGGTCTGTGAGTTTCTCAAGGGCAAAGATGCTGTCTCACACGTATGTGACCTCAGTGCTTTGAACAGTGCTTGGCACAAAATGGATGCTTATTAGGTGTTTATGACATCATATGCAGTCCCTGCTGAACAAAGCAGCTTCTGTCCTCCTAGAGTTCCTATTAGACTGCGGTATGAACACAAGAACTCCTAGGGCGCTAGTCCCAATCCTGGGGCTATACTGCTCACTACTCTTTAAAGGATCACTATTTCTAAGTCACAATTCCTGATCATGGCCTGAAAGACCCTGTTTGGGTTGTCCCTGCCTAATATGTTTGAACTTGACTTGGGCCACTCTCTACCTCACCAGCTCCACCATGGGGACAACAATCTCTTTCCATCTTTCACACTCATGAATGTTCTTGCCTCAGGCCCTTTGCACTTGCCAATCTCACTGCCTAGAGGGCTCTTCTTATTCCTCGTTAGCTGCTCAATCTCTTTTCACCCTTCAATGTCAATTCAAGCATTCCTTTCTCTAGAAAGCCCTCCCTGATGAACCCACCTAAAGCATGCAGAGTGTATCACTACTGCAATTCTACATGTATTTCCCCGCTTATTTTATTCAGGTCTTTTCCCCCCTGCCAGACAAAAAGATTCTATGTAGCCCAAGATAACACATATCATTGTTCATTTCTAGATCCTCACTTACACAGAAAAGTGCTCAGTATATTTCACTGAGCGAATAAATAAATAAGGTGATCCACAACTTGTCACAGGTAAGACCCCAGGTCTGGTACATTGATCATATATTTATGTATTTACTTAATGTTACTGGTAATAGAGTAATAGGAAAAAACAGACATTTGCCTTCCAATGACAGAGATTGGCTTTTGTTAACCTCATGTAATATGAAGCAACTGACCATTCCAGGTAGGATGGGGACATACCAGGCACCCCGGGCTGTTGAAGATCTTAGTGCAATTCTGATCACCTATACACTAATGGGAGCTGATTCGTTCTCAAATGATATATTTTTGTATTTTTCGTGGAAATTGTCAAGCTACATTGTTACCGTAAATAGAATATTACTAAAGTGCTTTAACCAAGCCAGCTGGAAGCCCTGACATTTCATCCATATTGTTATTTATATACATATTTGCAGCTGCCACCTGCCTGTTACTTGGCTGTGTCATAAAGCAGTGCTGTTCCTGTTTCATTACACTTTGACATTTTACTATAACTGCACTGCTTCCCATTCCTTAGTTTCCAATTGCTCTGCAGCCACTCTTGAATTATATTGCCTTGGTAATATAATAAGAATCCTTCTCTGTGGTAGTACTAGTCTCTCTCTTTCTCTGTCTCTTCCCCCTCCCCTATCCCTCCATACCCAGATGGTACAGATCGTTGCTGGCTCATGTAACAATTATAGCAGCTTCTGCTGCTTAAATGAACCCCCACAAACCCCACTGAGTTAGATTGGATTAGGGAATTGGGAGGTGAGCAGGAGGGCTGGCCAGTGGTCTCGGCTGAAGCCGGTGGCTATTTGGTTGTGCCTCTGTGAGATGGGAAATAAATGTTTCTTGCCCCCAGAATGGTGCTGGGAGCCCCCACCTCAGAAAGGGAATACAGGAAGGAAAGCCGACAACTCAATTAAAGGAAGGTAGTTCTCATTTCAAAGGGGTAGCGCAGTCCAATCTAAGAAAATCTGGATTCCGAGAGCAAGGGGAAAGAATGGGCATGGGGATCCCTTCCGCCACTGCTCCTACATCAAGGCCCCGAGTTGTGCTATCAGGTGCTGAGGACTCACACTTTGGTCTCCAGTGAAAGAAGCATAGAAGAGCTGGCCCACCCGGGTTAGCTTCTCGGCTGCCTCGGACAGCCAGGCTGAGGGAACAGGGTTTTCTCTCTGCTTCAATTTCCTAAACTCTCAGCCAAAAGAAAGGACTTTTTGCATTCCTTACGAGAAGAAGCATGCTGTCGAGACATCCCCCGTGGCGTTTGCACAGAATAAGCACATAGTAAAAACTCCTAGAACAGAGGACTGAGTCGCTTTGAACATATAAAGGTCCCACCCAAAAGTCTCCCTAGAAATCCTAGAAACGGGGTGTCCCCCGTCGGCATGTGCATGCCCATCGCCCCGGAAGTTGCACTCAGCGCGCTTCCCCTCCTCCAGTGCACAAGTGCTCAGCCTGTCCTTCCCGGCAGGTCGGTCTCCTCCCTGTCACTCAGGGACTCCCAGCTGCCTCTGAGTTTAGCCCTCAGAAGCAAAGCCCAGGTCTTATCTCATCAGAGCCATAATTGGAGGAGGCAGTCGCCTCTCTGCTTCACATGGAGAGGACCCTTCATCTGCTGGCCTTTGAGCTACCAAACCACACTCTAAATTCATGCCCTAGAAGCCACCTGCTCTGCGCTCTCTCACTGTGGATGCCGGACTCCACTGAACAGCAAGACCAGGTCCTTGGACCCTACTGCTGTCACTGAGCCTCATCAATATGTAGTTGGATCTCCAGGTTCTGCCCCCACCCCGGAACCTACTCCAACAGCCCGAAGACCTAAGCATTAATATCCATGCCTGGCACCCAGTAGGTAATTAATGATGCCAATGCCCTTCTCCTTACTCGAAATGCACAAGAAGTGGAGATGAGCATTCAAGGCCCAGCCATGCCAGCAACTCATTTTTTTGCCTTAAGAAATTGACCCCGGGGTTTGCTATGGACTGAGTGTGTACGCACCCCTGCAAATTCACACGTCGAAATGCAACCCCTGATGTGACAGCATTCAGAGGTGGGGCCTTTCCGGGGCGGGGGCGGGGGGGGTTAGGTCATGAAGATGGAGCCCTCATGAATGCGGTTGGTGCCCTCATAGGAGAGACCCAGAGAGCACCCTTACCCCCTTCCACTTTGAGAAGGATGCGGCCCAAAGGCAAAAAGATACTCTCTGTTAACTAGGAAGGACGTCCTCACCGGAAGACGAATATGCCTGCTCCTTAATCTTGGACTTCCCAGCCTCCAGCACCCGTGATAAATAAATGTCTGTTGTTACAAGGCACCCAGACTGTGGAGCGTCCCAGCAGCCCAGACAGACCAAGACAGGCTCCCCGAGCCGTCTCTTCGTCTGTAACCTGAGGGAGACTATCTTCCAGTTCTTAGAGCCAGGTTTATTCTCTACAGTCCCTTCTTTTTGAATTTGTTCTTTCTTCTGCTCTCCTTTTATTCACACTTTAGATTAGTGCCTTCTCCCTCCCTCCCTCCCTCCCTCTGATTTCCCTCCCTCGCTTCCTTCCTTTTTACTTTCTTCCCTTCCTGCTCAATTTTGACAGCACACTCAGGGTTCTCCAAACACAATACTCTCTGCTGTTAGATCTTCCTCTTCCATCTTTCAGCCCAATCCCAGCCTGTCAGCAGGATGATAGGGTCTGAAGTCCACACCCAGACAGGCTCCAGCAGCAAGGCTGGTCCCCAACGCCCCCGGTTTGCCTTTTCAAATGCCTTCACCCTAGACTTTCAGTCTTAGATGTCATCAGAACAAACCCCCAAGCCTTTGTCTTTATGGCCCAGAGACAGTGTTTCCAAGTGCTGGAGGAAAAAACACATTCTTTCTCCTCAGCTAAAAGCATCATGGCTGAGAACCGACTATGTACCAGCCACTGTCCTAGGCATGGGCGGTACACAGGCCTGTGTCCAGTGGAGGTTTGAAGTCTCCTGAGGGGGAGGTGAAGAGATTGTGATAAACGAGGAGATGCACAAACAGGGAAATTTTGGAACACGGCAACAACACAGCATAGGGTGATGCGACAGATCACGACTCAGGGCGCCATGTCTACTTGGCAAGGGGCTCTGTGAGTGAGACACGCATGGCAACAAAGAAGGACTCACTCTTTGCAAGATCTGAGTGAAGAACACTCCAGGCAGGAGTCTGTAGAGACCTACAGACAGCATCAACACAGGTGGGATCAAGGAATCAAAAGAAAAGCACCATGACTGGTCCCTCCTACGATCTTAAGAATAAGTGGAGAGTATCTATATATGATTCCAGAAATACGGTATTTCAGAAAGAAAGCATTTTCCCTGGAGGACAGAATTTCATGGCTTTGACGTGATGACTTCTACAACACAGCCTCTGAGCACTGAGTGAAGGAAGAAGGAATGGTGAGTCCCCATATCTCTGGATTATGTTCCTTTTTTAAGTCTGCAAGTATTTTCTTCCCCAGGTTCATCTTAGATTATCCTCCCAAATGTTTGGCTCAGGACTCTCCGGGCTTAGGGGATTCACCAGAATGTTATGGAAACCCTGAGGGCTGGCATACAAATCTCCCTCTGGCTGTCTTCGCTATTTTTCTTCAATATCTCATGCGTCCCCCACTCTGAGTTCTTTCCAAGTCACACAATCAAATCCCACCCACTAAGGGAGGGAAGCACGCGTCCCACACTTCTTACGTTCCCTTTCTCTAGTCCAGGAACTGACACAGGAAACCATTTCTAGCCAGTGTTATAAAGTCTGGGAAGACAACCCATTTGCTCTTTAAGTCAACATCTTGAGCTTTTGCTTGGTTCTAAGTTCTTCCATCTTCTTTCACTGCCCCTCTCCGCCATTCACCACCTTTACGTGCTATACTGGGTTGAAGTCTTTCCTCCCAGAAATTCATGTCCACCTAGAACCTCACTCAGAGTGGGACCTTATTTGAAAATAGGATCTTTGTAGATCTCATTAAGATGAGATCATGCTGGATTAGGGTGGGCTCTAAACCCAAGGACTAGGGTCCTCATAAGAGGCCATGTGAAGATGCAGTGATATAGCGATGAGCCTAGGAGCCCCAGGGATTGCTGGCAGCCACCAGAAGAAGCTAAGAAAGAGGCACGGGAACAAATTCCTCCTCAGAGCTCTCAGACAGAACAAATCCTGTGTACCCCTTGGTTTCAGACTTTGATCTTCCAGGACTGGGAGAGAACACATTTCCGGTGTTCTAAGCCACCCTGAGTGTAGTAATTTGCTATGGCAACCCTGGGAAACTACTCCAGTTGGCTACATCCATATATCCTTTAATTCTTAGGTCAATGTCCCATCTTAAGAGTGGCCCCCAGTGATCTTGAGAGCCAGAGTCTTCAAACTTTCACATGCCTCAGAATCATGAGGATGGATGGTTCTTAAAGATGGAAATCTTTGCATCCCAACCCCAGAGATTCTGACTTGGTAGTTGTGAAGTGGCCAGGAACCTACATGTCTAACAAGCTGTCTGTAGCCTGGGTGATGCTAACACAGGTGGTCTATAGAAGGTACACTGAGAAATCTGCAGCAATTAGGACAATTCAACTACATTTCACTCTGGCCTTCCCTAAGCACCATGATCTTGAACCAATGTATTTAGTTCTCTTTAGACTTGACTCTTAACCAATACTTTTTTTTTTTTAATGGAGGAGGAGGGCAACGAGAAAATTAGTCCAACTGAGGCAAGGAAAAGCAGGAGATCCAAGGTGGGGCTTGAAGCACAGTTCATGACCACTTTGGAAAATCAGCTTCTTTACTGCACAATTTCATCTGGGAACAGGGCAGATAAGTGGAAGGTGGCAGAGCTGAAATTTCAGAGAGCATCACTTACAGCAGTGTGTTTTCAAGAACACGTCTCACTTTGCACTCATAATTTTGTATCTCTACCCTATAGAGGGCTCTTAAATTGTGTATGTTTCACATTTTATAAAACCTAGATCCTCCTCTGCTGGGGAAATATAAAGAGATGAGTTTAGATTGATGTGGAGCGCTTTGATTACTGGGATAAGAATTCTGGAGTTCTGCAGTCTGTTCTGTGGGATGGCCTGAAAGGGAGCTACTGGGTTTCTGGCCTAAGGGCAGGCATAGTCCTGTGCTTCAGTCTTGGTCTGATGGAATTGGGCAGCACTTAGAATCCTGGGAAAAGATTCATTTGGAAGGATGCTCAGATTATGTCTGCACATTGCTTAGTCTGTGGTTGAAATACAGTAAATGTCAATCTTTACTCCCCAACTCAATTTTAGCTCAATCATTGGCAAACATGGGTATTTATCCCACGCCATTCAGGGAGAAGCTGCTGGAAACCTCTCGTCTGGTTACACTAGAAAAACATGGGCTCATCTGTTCTATATTTCTCGATCTTCTGAAACTAGGACCATGCAATTATCTATCCCAGGGCAGCTTGGGTGAGGTGACTCCTGAGTTTACAAACTCAAGTGACAAGCAACTTATTCATGAGGGGAAGACAAGTCTTCCTTCCTCTAGATTCCCCACAAGGACCTAGGGAGACTCAAGTGCTGGGCAAACACTTGCCCAGAACTGCTGGTTGCTAAAAGCCCTATTTGTCAATGACAATTGTATCTCCTTCTCTACTCTTAAATAGTCATTTCACACAGCATCTTTGACAAGGAGTTAAGTCCCAGTTAACCCAGATTTCAGACAAGATGGAGTGGCAAATGAGGAAAGTAAGACTAACAGTACGAAACTGTTAGTCAGCCTGAGATTAGAAGGAGAAAACTCCTGACTCTTGAGATGGCCTTGTTTAGGCAAGAAAAGGGCAAGTGTAGGAAGGAAAACCCAGCTTGATAGCTAAGTAATTCAGTAAATTAAAATGGAAAATATCCACCACCCATTTGAGAGCATTCATTCCACAAGTGTTTATTAGACCACGTCCATGAGTGAGGACTTGGATAAAATGCCAAAAGAATATTTGTAGTTGTAGACTAGGTTCTTTTGGATCATCACTCTTGGGGGATCTCCAGGATCTCCTCATGTTCTGAATTTCTCAGGGATGAGGGAAACACCCTCTGTATTCTGTGAAGGGCTTCATGAGGATGGGCTTGCTGGGGAGAAGATGTTTTATATTCTGAATGAGAAAGCCACGATCCCACTTGATTTATGGACCTGTCACTATTATTTGATGTTGTATCAAATACGTTTTGAGAAGTTCACTTGATGAGCCTCTTTAACTCTCAAAGGCTTGTCCTAATTATGCAGATCTGGGGCAAATACTATGATTCCTGCTTTCATTTCCTCTAATGGAGCTGGTGCACAGAGAGGTCAGGGACCCGTGGGCCTCCAGGTTGGTGAGGGAGGAGAAGTGGAGGATCTTGCTGTTATTGAGGTAAGGTTACAAGAGGCCTGATCCATGCTGAAGTGCATGCCATCACGCTTTTTTTTCTTCTGTTATCCATTTTTCTTCTATATTTATAATACTCATACTAATGCAGGCACTAACACTGTCTTTAATATGTTTAATCTCTTTTAACCATCAGGTGCTATGATCAACTCTTTCCCCACCCAGCACATTGCTTGAATCCAGCACCAGCACCCACAGGTGATAAGACAGTATTTCTCTGCGCAGTAAAGAATGTTGCTCATTTTTACTCGTCAAAGAAAAACTTTAAAGTGAGGCTTAGCAACAGAGTTGAAGAAAGTTCTTCATGTGACACATCATGATTATGGATTTGCTGAGACTCAGAAATGATGGTCAACTTTTATGGGTAGTGTGATAGATAATTTTATGTGTCAGGTTGACAAGGCCAGGAATGCCCAGAATAACATAGTATCTGGGTATGTCTGTGAGGGTGTTTCTAGATGAGATTAGCATTGAAATTTGTGGGTTCAGCCAAGCAGAACACGTACTCCAATGTAGTTGGGCACCGCCCAATCTATGGAGAGCCTGAACAGAGCAAATAGATGCAGGGAGGGAGGATTCATCCCCTATCTGCCTGCTTGAGCTAGGACATCTGATCCCATCTTCTCTTGACCTTGGACTGAGATGTGCACCATTGACACCTCTGGCTCTCAAGCCAATGGACCAGGATGGGAACTACATAGCCAGGCTTTCCTGGGTCACCAGCTTGCAGACTTTGGGACTTCTCAGCCTCCATAACCACTTGAGCCAATTCCCTATAATAAACATATACATATTTATATGCCTATACATATCTCCTAATCTCTGATTGGTCCGATTCCTTTAGAGAACCCTGACTAATGCAGGTACTCCTATCTTGATATCTACACTCACCCCAGACCCTTCCAATATGGGTCAGGATGAAGAGTGAGAAGCCTATGCTGACCAGTCAGAACCTGGTTCTTGCAGAACGTCCTCCTTACTTATAGCAGCTGTCTTTGCATTTCATTTCTCCCCAGATCTTTAAGACTCTGACTCTGTCATCTGTTCCCAATACTGCTAACAGCATCCCTCACTAGCCCTTTCTTTAAATTCTGCAATCTCATAACTCATTTTGGAAGATGTACATCTCCGTAAAACAATGACCCTGCCCTGATCCCAGGGACTCTATACCAAGCAGACCACACCCGCGTTTGTAAGTTTACCCTTTACGAGAAAAGTCAGGATATAGGGTAAGCTCCTGGGCAGGGTATTTCCCCGACACTTAACACTGAAGACCCGCATAACTATAATCTGAAATAATAACCCTAGCCAATGTTGGTTTAGTAGTTTGTGATTCATCAAGTGTTTTGCATAGGAATGGTCTTGTTTGACTTAAATATATATCATATTAACAAGTGTAACTTAAAACAACTACAGAAAACAATTCCAACTACTCCCTGATAGACAAACTAGAAGTATTCTCTTGAAGACAAATATGTATAGCTTTTGTTTCAACCCGGAGAAAGGACGCCTAAGGCGACGAAGGGATACAAAAATAGCAATGTCTCATTGCAGGCAGTTTGGAAGTCAACATTTTCACCCCATGCACATGACTAACTAGTTACAAGGTCTTAAACAAGTCAGTTCACCTCTCTGCACATCAGTTTCCTTGTTTATAAGATAGGGGTAATAGATCTCTCCTGGCTCAGTCTCAGAATTTTCAGAGAAGACCCCACATGGGAAATGCTCTCTAGTTGGCGAAGTACTACCCCTCAAAACTACAGGTAGACAGAAGCAGACTGAACATTTTATGACCTTTACATGTGATTAATGAAACAGCTTCCAAAAAATAAGTGTAAGAGAGCCACAGAAAGATAAGATGAGGGTATTTATTATACAAACCAGGCTGTTGGATTTCATGCCTGGCAAAATTCATGGGCCTTACTTAGCCTGCCTACCCGTCAGATGCTGAACTGAAAACCTTATGGGGAGAAGAGAAAGAAGAGAGGGGGAGAAAGGTTCTTGAAGTCAGAGCTTATTAAATCAATTACATGATTAATGTGAAAGAGTGTGTGTGAACCGGAAGGGGGAGGGGGCAGGAGCTCACTCAGTGCAGTAAAGGCCGCTGATCAAGCATTTTTTGTAACCTTTTAAGCCACCAAGAAAATTGCCTCTTGGTGGATGAATCAAACCGGAGAAATATATTTGTTGGCAACTTTTCATATTAAGAAAAAAAAAAGAAGGTGGGAGTATATGAAATTTCCTGTACTGCTCCATGCCAGAATTGACAAATATTAGAACGTCAGAAACATCTCCATAGGGATCCAGAATGACATTCTATCCTTGGTCAGAGTGTCCTCATGCAATAGAAAGGGAGACGTCTTGCGATTTTGATAGGAATGGGGCTGCCCCAAAGAAGAAAGGATGCTGATTGGACTGCTGGGTGGATTTTTCCTCCCAGCGCACCATGGGAAACACGTGCAAACCCCCCAAGATGAGTGTAGTTCCATGAAAGATCGTTAGGAAAGGGTGATGACTCAAGTCCTCTCTTTGATGGGGATTGAAGATGGATTCTTGGAGGCCATGAGCCAGGTCCTGACTCAGAAGGGGGGAAAAAAAAGGAAAAAAAAAAAAGGAAAAAAAAAAAACACCCAAACCTCCCCCAAACCCCCAAAACCCCCCAAAACACTCGCAGGCACCCCAACCAAATTAACTGATTTGGTGAGTGACTACAGCGGGTTGAGGCCAGGGTTTCCATTAGCAACCAGGGCTTTCCCGTTCCGGTTGACAAGATGGACAACCATCCACCCTCGTAAAAGATTCATGACCCAACTTTGCACTCTCGACTGCTTGCTTTCTCATAAAACCAGTGCAAATCCTATCAAAAATTTAGCAGAATCCCTGCCTCATCTGTTTAGGCCTGAAGCTAGTTGCAGGGACAACTCATTAGGGACAGGCTCATTAAAACCAGCCCTTGGGCAAAAGCAGTTTGCGGGCTCTCTCATTTTCATTCGCTCTCACCTCCCTGCCTAACCTCCGTGAGCCCTCAGACACGGGGCTTCTAATGATTTTGTACAGTGTGCAGGTCTGTTCGAGGAGGTGCAGGGCCCAGGGTTCGACAAATACTGCTCCTTGTGTCTGCCAAAGATAATCTGCGTCTTCTCCTTTGTGTGCATAGGGAGGGCTGTGCCCGAGAGGGAGGTGCGCCAGGCAAAGGGAGGAGGGAATCCTGAAGGCGGGCCAGCTTCTCACCTGGGGACGGCCGGGATAACACCTGGCATTGGAGCGGTCACAGGAGCCCTGAGGACCAAACCAGAGCTCTGGCAGAATGAGGGCTAAAAGGTAAAATCTTCGGGGTCCCATTCATGCATCCTGCTCAGCCCAGTACTCAGACCCTTGGGCACCTGGATCCTGCGCAACAGCCTGGCTAATGGATTCATTACCAGATGTTTTCTGCTATGTGCCAGGGATGCCATTCTCTACGTGAACTAAAGAAGAAGCTTATTTGTGCTGAGAAAGAGCTGTTGGATCCTCCAGGCATGGCTGCAAAGAAGAGGCGGTGCCAAGACAGATGCAAAGCCCTCCTGCTGCCAATGTCTCTGGGCGAGTTTATTTTTCAAGGGGTCAGAGGAAAGGGCTCTCCACTCACGCGCTTGTGGGGGCTGGCGGGTAGTTAAGCAGGCTGAGTCCGGTCAACGGTGAGCGACGGAGACTGTGCTGAGCCGGAAAGCTCATGCCCCACTGAAGGGACCGGATGCTGCGGAGCCCCCACGGACGGCTGAAAGGTAGGGATGTTGTCTGCTACGCCAAGAGTCCGATTTTTCACAAGAAGCCAAAGAACTGGATTTTAAGTGAAATCTGTAGGCATTTGAAGGTTGGCCGCAAGTCACAGAAAGTGAAAACTATAGCTGGACGGAATAAAGAAAAGCGTAGCTTTCAGGTATGTAACACCTGATCTAAGAAAGACACTGCATTAGGAGGAGCCTAGGTGCTCCCGTGACCTTTACAACCACCTGATCACGTCAGCACATCCAAGAACCCGTACGGGCCCCTCTCCGCTCTTCCACAAAGTGAGGGGCCCTCCTTCTGACAGACCAACCTTCTGTGCCTCTGAGCCTTTCAAAGTAAACCATATTAAGTAGGAAAGGGTGATGATTTCACCATCTCAGATGGAACTAATATGCTAATAGCTCCCACCACTGTCAAAGGCACGGATGCTGATGGTTCTCAAAACCTAGATTATTAGCCTCATAGAGCTTCCAGAATTGCCAAGTCAGGTGCAGGTGGCATTGAGACCCTGACCACGCTGGGCAATGGTGAAATAAGGGGGGTCGGTTTCCAGGGCCCATGACCGAGGGGCAGAGCCCCTGTGCCAGCCCCATGTCACAGGGACCAGGCAGGTCGCTCCCTCCACCCCTCCCGTAAGAGGATGCACTTGGACTTAACTAGAAACCCACACACTTGTGTCATCCTGGACTCTTCAGTTTGGGGCAGCCCCTCGGACACCACTGAAGGTGGGAACAATAGCACAACAGGTGATGTCATGTTGAGGAGCCCAAGCCCTGGGTTTTGTTTCTTTCCTCCTACCCAGACCCAAACGGTCGCCTCCATTTGGCCAGTCTTGTTCCGAGCGTTCACCTGAGGCTTCGAGCCCAATGTGTGGAGCAAAAATAAATAAATTAATGAATTCATTTAAGCATTCTCCAAATGCAAGGTGTGCAAGTCACAGCAGGACCTCTAAGCCCAAATTTTCTAGAAGCCCGAGGATTTGATGAAACCAGCTGGGCCGCTTACCATCTAACACCGGCCATTATTACTCGGGTTCCCTGTGCCTCTTCCCCATCAGCTATCGGGGTTCAGGGTACACAAGGGGACTTCTCTCCCTAAAATCGTCATATTCTTCTTCCCTCCCTTTGCCTCACCTCGAAAGCTTACCACAAAATCAGTAAACCTGCCTTTCCCCCCCGCTGCTGATTCTCCGATCCCTCCCAGTTCTCCCCTTCACAGACGGTGGCTGGGGTCAAACACACTGGCTGCTGCTTAGGTGGGGAGACCAGAAAGCCACAGGGCCGTGATTTCCCTCATCAGAAACGATTTGGTTGTTCTGTGGTTGAGGAAAGCAGGCGTCTACACCACGAATCTATTCCACTGCAGTGGTTTTCTATTAGCCTTTAACACATCGCCGCTTCTCTTTTCCATCTGCATTATTGCCACCTCTTCCACAAACCCCAATTTGACAAGCAAGTAATCTGTAAATTTGGGGGTGGATGCTCAGGAAAGACTACGCGTGAGGAAAAGACATGTCCATTAGCAATGCAAATACGGTCACAAATGAGACAGCCCTTGCATGAATAGTGCCTTTAAAACAGTTATTTAATCCAGCTAAAATTTATCTTCGGGAAAAACTGAGCAGCATTGGGACTCAAGACATTTTGCATTTAAAACATGGATTACGTGCTCTCCTAGTGGCCTTTTTTAGGGGAGATATTTGCAAATCTCATTTATGCCGATTTGCAAGGCTTGAAGATGGCAGGGGCTAGGCGGATCATTCTGGGTTAAAAATCATGCCCAGACGGGAAGAACACAAACGATTTGTTGTTCTCTTTTTAGCGCCAATGGGTGGTTTTCCTTTATCTAAGAAGAGAGGTGAGGCTGTGGCTCTTAATACTCTTATAAGACTGCCTTTCACGGGACCCTTGAGGCACCACTGACTCGGGCTGCTCTGCGAGAGGAAGTGGGAAGCTTCCGACAGCTTCCACGGACATGTGGGGACGGACATGTGGGGAAGGCGACGTCTCAGTGTAATCATGACATTAGTATCTTCTGCTCCCTCGACTGTACCTATGGGTTCAAGGTCTCCTACAACACTGAAGACAAGCACAGTGCAGGCGCCTGCATAAAGGACCCTCAACCAGAAGGACATCCCAACCTGCCCGGCGACACGCAGGTGCTCCTCCGGGTACCCTGAGCACACATGGGGAGACCCCACGCTGCCTCAACAAAACAAAACACAATGGCTCCCGCGGAACTTCACTCCACCAGGCGCGACCTGCCCTCATTAGAGATTCTCTACAAACAGGTGCTTCTCACTGGGCTGACTTCTGAAATGGCTTTCTTTTTCTTCCCAGGGACACATCAAGAACTGAGGGGGGATTCATGCAGTATAGATCAGTCGGCCATTGACAGCGCATCAGGCTTTGACAAGCTGCTTGGCTTGGTTGAAAGTCTAGGTTGGGCTTGGGCCCGTCAAGGCTACGCTATTGAATTATTGACAGGCGCTCACCGTGTTGCAAGGGGAGAGCGAACCATAGCCTCAGCTCAATAAAGATGAAATGGAAACCCTCTCTGAAGCCGACTTTAGCACGTTAAAGGAGTTTTAATGGGCTGGTTTAAAATTCAGTAAGAGAATGCATTAGGCTGATTATATTTTCAATGGATAAACGCAGGCACGCACACAAGTTTGGGATTCTGAAGGGCTTACAAATGAGTGGGGAGCCTGTCAGGACAAATTATGCCCTTCTAAAGGAAAGCCAGAGTCCATGTATGCCCCAGCCTGGTCTCAAGAGCAGCTCTCTTCCTGCCCTCTCTCTTAGATTCCCTCCTTCTGCCATCCCAGCATAGCGCTAAACTCCCAGCACGATGCCACGGGAGGACCCTGCAGTGTCATTCTGGCCACTTTGGCCTCGAAGGACCCAAACCGTGGACTGCTGCTAGCACTTTTTAACCCCTTCCTAACCTCCATCCCCATTCCCGGCAAGCCCAAGGCATTCCTCATATCAGCATCCCATGAGAAGACACGAAGAGCTATTGGTAGCCAGTGTCCCCTGGTTAGCAAATTATTATTAACAATTCTGATTTTTCTTATATAATCTCTTTTCTTCTTTAAATTTCCACCTGCCAAGATTTACTTGTATTTTAATAGCTGATGTCAGACAAGCAGCGTGGAGCAAGTCCCATTTCAGAACTATAATTTTAAATACAATGAGACGCACATCAACTGTCGCATTGACATGCAGGGAATTATTCCACGTGGACTTCTAAAGTGCATCCTAAAAGCTTCAAAGACCGAGCACATTTTAAAAGAATTTAAATTGATGATCACGGTGTGCTTTTTTTTTTTTTTAAGCAATTTGTCTAATGTGACCCTATATTCATTTTTTTTCTGACTTCTCTTCCAATGGGCTGCCTCCTGTCAAATTGCAGAAAGGGCCAACCAGCACATCTAAATCTGTGTTCATTTGCCTTCTGCAGGATTATCTTTGCCACGTTGAGCAGTATAAGTAAATCAAAGATGCTTCTTAGGGCTGCAGGAGTAGGCTAATCTCCAGACAAATATTTAGAAGGCAGCTTTGCCTACTCTGGCCTTAATCGTTTCCAACTGATTTGACTTATTCTAATTACAGCCTTTATGTTATAAAAGCCATTTTTATGTTGCCGGGGAGCAGTTTCATTGCAAATACATGAAATTTTGCTGAGTTTCCGTTCCCATGTTGATTATGGAAATAGTACTCTGCAGCTTGGCTCTAATTAGAAAAACACACTGCATGGAACGTCAACAATTTTTAACATTAATAACGCACCGGCAGTGTCCTTTTGTCTCTCTTAACATCCTTTCCACAAAGGCTGCCACACCGGAGAGGCTGGGATCTACTGTGCTGAAGAAGTAACACTCCGTTCACCCAGGTCTGATGGCCAAGACCTCCTTCCCCATCCCCCCGCACTCCCCCCGACCAAAGTGGGAATTGCCAATTTGGAGCAGAAGGACACTAATTTAATAGAACAGAAAAGCGAGGGGAAAAAAAGATAATTAAATTCCAGCACAATTTAGGGTAATGCATTTGTTTCATGACTGTGAACTTGGAAAATTCTAGCACAGTATCATAATGCAGATTAAATGGGTCCGACAGTAAATCGGAGCAATGTGTCTATGCCAGGCCTTTTTTGGCAGATGAGGTTTTTATATGTTGGGAGGATCTCAGTAAGGAAAGCAAATGATTTTCTAGATATTTCACTTGGATTGGAGGTAAGCCAGGGCCAGCCCTTTAACCTCGCTGGGCCTGAGCATTGTCCTCTTTGAAATGGGAATGATGACGACTGCCTTGTGAGGTTACGGTGAGGAGAAGGTATCATGTTGCGAATACACATTCATCCAGCCGTTTTGTTGGACTCATCTGATGGATCTTATAACAATTTTGGATGTCCCTAACTTCTGAACAGGCAATTCCATTCCCTATAAAATATCTGACACGAAGCTACACGCTTAAGTCCAAACACATTATTCCAGTTTTCCCACCAAAATGCTTTGGAATACAAATAAAGAGCACAGAAAAACAAACTGGAGATAACAGAAGCAGTGATCAAAAGGAAAGATCATAAAAAAAAAAAACAAAAAAAAAACAAAAAAACCCAGTAAGAATAGTATAATTCCACTGAAAATACACATATTGCTTGGCCAAGACACAGGAGCATTTTAAGTGGGAAGGCACTACCAATCTGCCCACCAAAAAAGCTGTCTTGAGTTACACTGTTATCGGCAGAGCTGGTTGTATGTGGGGAGAGGACTTCTGTGATGTGAAAGGTTCAGGCCACACCGTCCCAGAAAAGTGCGCCAGACAAGGAAGAAGAAATGTGGGACTGAAGATCACAGTGGAGAGGGAAGAAAAGAAGTTGCTGTGTAACAGAGGAAAGAATCTGCTGCAGTGATGTCCAAGGACTTCAACAAGCATTGCCTTCTTGGGTCTTTCCATGGGAAAACACACACACACACACACACACACACACACACACACACACACACACACACTCTCTCTCTCTCTCTCTCTCTCTCTCTCTCTCTCTCTCTCTGGAGCAACTCCTGAGGTTAAAATACAACCTTCTGCATGGAAGAATGAGACTGACTCTCTTTCAGGCAAGATCTGAAGTGGTGGCTATGATTTTTACACCTGTCGGATGGAGATCTTTAAATAGTCTTTTTCATCCATGCACTAACCCCACTCAAATGCCAAAACCCACAACCGAACAGTCTTAGAGGGTAGACACTTTGTAGTAAGCCCGTTCTGCTTCATGTGGGCTGATAACAGTTCTCCTTGCATTTTCTGCCCGACGGTCCTTAAACCAGGTCCCTCTTCTGCTTCAAAGTGGCTGTGGGGGGGCACCTGGGTGGCTCCGTGGGTTAAAGCCTCTGCCTTTGGCTCAGGTCATGGTCTCAGGGTCCTGGGATCGAGCCCCATATCGGGCTCTCTGCTCAGCGGGGAGTCTGCTTCGCCCCCCCTCTCTGCCCGCCTCTCTGCCTACTTGTGATCTCTCCCTCTCTGTCAAATAAATAAATAAAATCTTTAAAAAAAAAAAAGTGTCCGTGGGTACGCATGCTGCCATCTCTGGAAGGTAATCCTTATGTTAAGTGTGGGCTACATCTAGCGACTTCATAGTGACTTTGTCGTGGAGAAACCTGACCAATGTTACCTCAGCCAGGTGATCAAGGCAAACATCAACAGTGATTAACCTGACAGCATGTTGCCGTGATGGCCAGGGCACTTGACCTCTGTGGTCTTCCTCCCTAAACTGATAACCTCAGTCTAACCGTGAGAAAAACATCAGATAAGCCTTCAACTGCAGGACACCCTACAAAATACTTGGCAGGCACGCCTCAAGATCATCAAAGTGAGAAACAAGGCACGTCAAAAAAACTGTCACAGACCACAGGGGCCTAAAGAGACATGACAGCTGAATGTCATGTGGTGTCTTGGATGGGATCCAGGAACAGAAAAGGGACATTAAATAAAAATTAAGGAAATCTGAATAAAAGATGGACTTTAGTTAACAACAATGCATCAATGTTGGTTCATTAGTTCGGATAAATGTGCCATAGCAATGAAAGATGTTAACAGTAGGGAAAGTGGGTGCAGGGTACACGGGAACTCTCTGCACTCTCTTTGCAACTTTTGTGTAAACCTAAAACTATTCTAAAAACAAACCATTTATTACAAATAGCAAACTTCAGTGGCTCACTGGAACCTCTGAAACATGGGGGCCTGTACGGCACGTTGGCCCAGGCTCATCTCAACTGTCTTCACTCCCGCAGCACCAGTGTCAGAGTGTCTCTCATGGCGTTCCTGTTCTCTGCTCCCGTGCTCTCCTCTCCTAGAACCATCCCTGACCTTCTGATTTTTCTTCCTTTTTACCTGGCTGGCGTCTGTTAGTGTCTTTAAGATCATTCAGTCTCGACCTCTGCAAGAGCAGCTTCCAACAGTATTAATTGTTCCCCCTCAACACTGTCCAAAATTCCACTTACCTCTTCAGTGTATAATTAATTGTCTAATATACCTGTCTACCGCACTTCTCTGAACTCCTCCGGAATTGGCCTCCTTTGCCTTTTTCTGTCTGACACTTGGCTCAGTGCTTGGTACAGAGCACATGTTAAATAAGTATTTTTAGAATGGATGGATGGATGGATGGGTGGATGGATAGATGGATAGATGGGTGGGTGGATAGGTAGATGGATGAATTATTTTCTCTCTGCTCTTATAGAAACTGATGGTGTCTCTCTCAGACAATTCCTCAAACATTTGAAATCAGATGGGTTTACTTACATTATATGAACCCCATAAGGCCCAGCTCAGAAGACCCAACTCCTTTGGGCAGTCTTTCAGTGTGACTGTATCACTCATTCATCTGGTTTATACAGAGCAATATGCATTCATTTCACTGCTCTGTAATGGACCTAGGAGCATCTTCCCTATTAGATTTTAAATCCCTTAGGACACAAGTCATGCCTTCTTTGTATGATAACATATGGGCAGGAGAAAGTACTAGTCAGAATTCCTTTAGGGAGAGCATTGTTTTTACTGAGGAGAGGGCCTGGGTAACAGCTTGGTGCCTAAAGTAGGACTGGACCCTTGCCCATCACTGTACCCCCACCCTCTATTCAAAGACCTCTATGTTGATCTGTGCCCAGCTGAGAGAACACAAGAAACTCTTCTGAATACTAAAAACACAGGGATTCAGAATTTCCAAAGAAGTCGCAGGAGGAAAGAGGAGAAGTAGCGAAGAGACACACTTTGTTGGAGGAAGGCTAAAGGCACCCGCACTCCACTCTCCCTACTTCCCACCTCCATGGTTGCCTAAGAAGGAATTCTGGGAAAATAGAAATGACTATGTGGTATTTTTGCATATTGTTTGCTGAGGGATATGAGATCCTTTTGCCCACCACAGAAGTTGCAAAGAAGTCTTCTACACTGTTCACAAATGCTGCTTGAAAGAATGGATTCCCTGGGGGAAACTCCAAAGAACTTTTGGTTGTGTCTTGTTCTGGCCAGAAAAGAGTGGCCAGGCAAGCAAATACCGGGACTGAGCAGGATTGAGAAGGCAAACAAGCAGTATTTCCTGCGAATCAGCAAAAATCTTGGGGGAGGTTCCATATATCACAGAACACAGAGTTAGCTGGGGTCAAGGATAGGGGTCTCAAACTAAAGCCCATGGACCAAATTCAGCCTACCACCTGTTTTTGCAAATAAAGTTTTATTGGAACATAGTCACGCCCATCTGTTTATATATTCTCTATGGCTGCTTTCACACTAAGACAGCAGAGTTGAGTAACTGTGACAAAACCCTTAATAGTCACTATCTGGTCCTTCACACACACACACACACACATAATGTTTGTGAACTCCTGGTCTGAGATGAAGAATCTCATACCTTTAAGGAGTAGTGTGCCTTGGGTGATGGCTACCCCAAACAGCCTCAGTAAAGAGCTGGAAGCATTAGCTAAATTCATAAAAATTCTCTCTTTTGGGTCTGAGATCCTAAATATTTCTGAAGACCAAAGACAAATGATGCAACAGATTAGCCTTTTCCTTGGAAGTCATTTTTGCAGATATTTCTAAGGGAATCTCAGAGGTCACTTCTCTCCCAGAATTCTGTCCCACCTTACTAGTCATACCTCACCTGTAAGACAAGGACTCAAATGGAGAAAGGTGGGCATGTTGTCTGAAAGCCATAATCCTGCCCCAGATAAAGGCCTTGGACTGGCCTCAAGCATATCTTCTGACCTGGCAATTTCCTTGGAGACCAAGAAATTATGGGGACCTCCTGCCCGGCCTGAGGACTCATTTTCCCCCAGCTGCTGGAATGACATTCTCCTCTCTATTGGATCAGGCAAAGAAAAAGCAGATGGAGGGAGGGGGGCCCTCCAGGTGACATAGGCTTCCCACTGGTGGGAATGGTATGAACTTTCTAAGGAAGCCTTAGGGGAAGTCATCTTTTGTGTCAACTAGAAACAACTAGACAGTGTGAATTGGATGGTGGAGAAAAGGTCCCTCCAATGGGGAACTAATTTACTTAGCGGTTAAAGGCTCTACGCTGGGATGGGTGGGCTTCCTCTCCTTAAATATCAGCTCTACCACTCACTCGAGTGGATACAAAGCAGGCCAGTTAACTTCTCTCTTTGTTCGACAGCTACTGTCAGGGGCTAAGGAGCGGGGGAGGGGGGGACGGAGAGTGACAGCTGAATGGATATGGAGGTTCCTTATGGGGTTACAGGAACGTTCCAGAACTAGATGGTGTTAGTGGTTGCATACCACTGTGAATGTACTCATCGCCACTAATGATAAATTGTAGGCTATGTGTATTTTACCAGAATTCACTTAAAAGGACAACAAAATAAGTCTGTTATTAGAGTTAAGGAAAAGGATTAAATGAGATAATCATGGAAAACACCGGGCCAGGGCATGGCACACAGATAACTGGTAATGTCCATTTGTGGCTGGGGTTGTTGTTATGGAGAGCCGAGCACTGCCCATATCTTTGGAGCTACTAGAGTACCAAGGAGGGGCTTGAACTCCTGTTTGATGATGGTGAAAGCAAACCCTTCACTCAACATGGATTCAAACACATGTGTTTCTGTTTATCTGAGTCCAAGAAATAAGCATGTCACATTCTCTGAGGTGAACCTATGGTAGATTCTTTTCCAGACGTGTTACACACACATCACTCTACCTCATGATCAAGACAGCTTGGTCCCATTATGGGCCCCCTTGCACATGAGCATCCTGCTAACAGGTGGGCCAGAGTTCAAATGGGGACCCCGGGCATTGAACTTATAGTCCAGGGCCCTGTCCCATACAATACCACAATTATTACGAAGACACAGAATGACTGGGTGCCATTTTGAATCCAAAGGGGAAGTAGTTTTGTACTATTCTCAACAGTGAGATATTGCACTTTTGCCATTGGGAATGCATAAACAAGAACAAAATAATAAACACCTTTCCAAATGGGGGATGATATGGACTAAAGACATCTAAAGACCTGAGGCTATGGAACATTATTTATTCAAAAATATTTAAGTGTGCTAGGTTAAAGATGAGCCTCTTTGGCTGGATATTAGTGGGAAAAAAGTTAAAAAAAAATTAAAGGATCCATTAATTCAGCCAATTTCTATTGATTGTCTACTCTTTGGAAAGAATCAGATTAGGAGCTAGGACAAAACCATGGTAGCAAAGTAATTAGGTAACTGTAACACTGTGAAATAAATTTTGCAAGACATTTTGTGAAAATTATAGGGTTTTTTAAAGTATATTTTGTTTATTACTATCTCCCAGTTTCTAGAAGAGTGCCCAACTTATAGTAGGTCTCAGTAATTATTGGTTGGAGTAATAAAAGAAGGAGGGAAGGAGACTATGGGTCTAGGGTAAGAGCAGGGTCTAGGGAAGCACAGAAGAGAGATAGCCGACCAGTGCCATGTCAGTGGCCTTTTTCAACAATGAAGACAGTGTAGTCCCCAAGGGAAAAGATCCATTACCCTTTGCCTTGACTCTCAGCAGGTGTGTGTGCGTGTATCTATATATATATATATCCACTTTGATCACTTCTTCTCATAACTCCTTCATCCATGTAATGGCTCTTTACTTCTCACTTCCTGTGTCAGGCACTGTACTAGGTTCTGAGAACAAAAAAGAGGACAAAATAGGTGGCTTCCTGCCTTCCCAGAGCTCACTGCAGAGTAAGAGAAGGAAACGTTCAAAGCACGTACTACCTCTCCATTCTGCTCAGGGCTCTGAGGTACCGGGTGCTGGCAGAGAAAATAAAAGCTGGCTGGGGAGAGGCTACTTTTGACGGGCTGGCCAAGAAAGGCTTCTCAGAGGAGGTGGTATTTGCATTGGCCCCTGAAGAATGAGAAGGGGGTCGGGGAAGGAGAGGAAGGATGGCTTGGGCAAAGTCCTTGGGGGTCCCAGAGCGCTCCGGTATGAGAAAGAAGCCAGGGTAACTGCGGAAAGAGCAGAGAGAAGATATGGCTCTGCCTTCTGTTCTCAAGAAGTTCTCTCTTCCAGGGGCTCTTCCAAGGTTTTACTCAGAATATTGACATCAGGGGATGCCAGGAAAAGCATCCCCTTGCTCACTGCCCTGCCACTCCTGTGTGGTCTCCCTTCCACTTCATCTACTCATTTCCACTGGTCCAATCCTCCTCCTCCAGTGTGGATGTCCCAGTAGGAAAAACAAAATAAGAAAAACCTTCCTATGCATTGAATTTCTGCTACACGTCCGGTGCTGGGCTGTGCATTTTATTACTTACATGTGAAGGAGGTAGTGATATGGCTATCATTGTTACGACTACTCCCACTATTACTACAATTACTACCATTATTAATATTCCCATTTATAAAGATGGATCAACCTCTCGGGTGGAGGAAGCGAACTGTCTCCTAAGCAAAAAAATATCATCCTAGGTTGCATGAAAATTCAAGCACAGGTCATCTGACTCCATTAGGTAATAATTCCCATCAATTGGATTTGTCTCACTCAAGACTTTATGTGTTCCACAAAAATTCTACTACATAATGACCATGCGTCAGGCACAATGCCAGGTGTGCAAAAATAAGATGAATAAAAGGGACCCCCTTTTTAAGCAGAAAGACACAGGGACACCATCATACAACATGATATATCCATTGGGCAAGTATATAAGCAGCTATGGAAATTCAGATATGGGGAGAGTGACAAAGTCAGAAGGGGCAATGATTGGGCACAAACTTAACAGATGGGGAAGAAATCTCCAGATGAGGAAATGGGAGGAGGAGTATGCTCAGAATGTAAAAACTCATTTGCAGTTGAGTAGCCTGGGCAAAGGGGAGCTAAGACTCCAGGAGGAGTGGCCAGATTATAAAGGGTCTCAGAAGTCAGGTGAGAATTTGGGCCTTTTCTCTAAGACAATGGGGAGGCACACATGGATGTAAAGCAGAGAGACCGGAGGCACACTCCAGAGCTAGCAGAGACCAAGTCTGTCGAGCTATGCCACCGGTTCTCAAAGTTTGACTTGGGCCGGCAGCATCGGTATCCCCTGGGTATCCGTATCCTACTGAATTAGAAACTCCTTATTTTTTTTTTTTAAGATTTTATTTATTTATTTGACAGAGAGAGAGAGAGATCACAAGCAGGCAGAGAGGGAGGCAAAGAGAGAGGGGGAAGCAGGCTCCCTGCTGAGCAGAAAGCCGGATTTGGGGCTCGATCCCAGGACCCTGAGATCATGACCTGAGCCGAAGGCAGAGGCTTTAACCCACTGAGCCACCCAGGTGCCCAGAAACTCCTTAGCTTTAACAAGCTCTCGAGGGGATGCTGAAGCACGCTGAGGTATGGGAACCACGGACTACCCTCTGCTCAGCTGGCTTCTGCTTATACCTGCAGTGCACTCGGTATCTGCGGGTTCTGCTTCATGCTAGCTTCGAACCCGAGATACGGTCCCGTGGCTACTCCCATGTCCTGACAGAGGGCAGGCGACACGTGCCATGTGTCTTGTCCCCTTCTCGGGGCCAACCCGCAACCCCCAGATAACTGCCCAGCACAGCGTCCAACTAACTTTCTTGGGAGAGGGTCCCTGTCCTGGCTGATCTCTCTGGTTGTGGTTGAAGAACAACTGGGCTTCTCTCCTTCCAGCTTCCCTGCCTGCCTGGGGAACGGATAACTGAGAGCGGATGCTGGTCGGGAATTCCGGCTGGCGCTCGAAAACTATCATTAGCTAGGGCCCGGGCTAATGCATTTGGAGGTGGTGAGTTAATAGGAAAACAGGCCTGCTTTGGTCGCCCGTGCCCACGGCGACCTGGAGCTGGGTGTTCAGTGGTGACTGGCAGCCCGCCTCAGATCACCTCTTGTTAGCTACAACTATAGGCAAATTGCTAGCAAGGATTAAGTGGGGAGACTATGCCAGGTTCACTGTCAAGCAGAGAAAAGACTCAATTTGTAGAGCAATCACGACTCTGTAATCATTCTTTAAGAGCTCTTTTCAGCTGTGTTTGCCTTTGGAAGGTGCGGAACCTGCCTAGGTGAAGGTGGGCAGAGAGCTGCACACTGGCTTTTTCTTGAGCATCCTAAAATGATTACTCCCCTCAATGAGATAAGCCTCACTATTAATAGCACTCTGCCTCAACCGGTCTCTGCTGACATCCGCGGCCCAGATGCCGCCTTGAACAAATGAACACCAATGTGCATAAACAATTGATCCGAGTTCATGAATAGAGCACGTCTCTGTGAATGCCAAGGAGAATCTGGGAGGAAGCTTTATGGGAGGAAAAAGATACATTTCGTTCATCACTATTTGCATAATGTCCATGTGTAACAGAAACAAATTAACAAGGCAGTATTTTAAGAACTGTTACATTATGCTGCATGGAAACAATGCTATAAGGGTATCGTTTCTCCCCAATTCAAGGGGGGGTGGGGCAAAAGGGGAGGAGCCTTTTCTTTTCCAAATGTTTGCAGCTTTTGCTTAGGTAGGATAATGGCTCGTCCAGAGTTTATTCTCAGGGCTCAAGAACTTCACTATTTTCACCTATTGATATGGATATCGATGGGTGAATATCAATATTAATATTGTTTCGCCCATTGACGTTGATGGAGAACTTTGGGAACAGAAGAGAGGAGAGGGACCCATGTCATCTCAGAACATTCTGCAACTTGGAGACGAAGGAGGTGCCGGAAAAGAGCTGATATTTAAAGTCCCAAAGTGGTTCATTCTGATATAAATGTTATTTGAAGTCCTTCAGAGAACAGTTCCGACCCTTCGGAATTTCCTAAGCAGAAACAGGCTTGGAGAAAGTTTCCCACCCCATGACTGAGTGGCAGGCCGCCTCAGGAAAAGGAGGGAGGGCAGGTGAAGGAAGAAATGACGGGAAGGTGGCTGGTAGGTGAGGAGCCAGCTCATGTATCATTGACCAAATACTGCTTTCTGCCCCCTGCAGGTTTGCAGAAAGTAATGGTGAACAAAATTAAGCCCTTCTCATTAAATGTGTTGTGATTCTACATGTCCTAAATGAAGCATTAAGCAGTGTTGGAATGTCAGCATGCTAAGAGCAAAAATGCACTTCCGAACCCGAGTTTCTAGTTTTTCTCTAACTATCCAAATGCAATGGTTTCCCACCAGTACAAGCCTTTTCCTGAAAAAAAAAAAAAAAAAAAAATCGGTAATCACCAAAGACAATGCACTAAGATTTTTGACAAAGCTCCCTTTTATATTTCTTTTTTTTTTTTTAAAGATTTTTTTTTTATTTATTTGACAGAGAGAAACATAGCGAGAGAGGGAACACAAGCAGAGGGAATGGTAGCGGGAGAAGCAGGCTTCCTGCAGAGCAGAAAGCCCGATGCGGGGCTCGATCCCAGGCCCCTGGGATCTGACCTGGGCCGAAGGCGGACGCTTAACGACTGAGCCACCCAGGCGCCCCTCCCTTTTATATTTCAAACTAATAACAATCATGGAAGATTTGTACTGAAAAATCAGGTCCTATCTCTATGCCAAGCACCATCCTTCTTTGTACCCAAACTTCTAAGTAATCTCTCAGCTTTGGAGCATAATTTTTTTCATTTCCACTCCAAAATCGAGGACGTTCAGCCCAAGTCATGCCTGGCATTCCCTGGGGGGTCGGGAGGGAGGGCAAAGAAACTAAAGAGAAATGGGAAATTCAAGGTGATGACCTAGGGGCTCCAACTGGCACTCTTTTTTTAGTTGTTTGTTTGCTTGTTTATCTTTGACTCTGGTTTTTGTTTCAGGATACTCCTATGGCCCTAGACGGTCAAAGTTCAGATGTTGTCCCTTTCCATTCCTCCCCTAGGCTGGGTGCTGCGGAACACAAAACAAGTGTGTGGTCTCTCTGTACCTATGGGTGGGTGTGAGGAGAACATAAAAGTCTCACCAGTGATCTTATATTGGAGAAACCATGGGAGACCCATCACTTCAAAAAACTAGGAAGAAAATCTGCTATTGGCTTGGAGTCAATACATCACTGCATAGCTTCCCCCTGCCCCCACTCAAAATTCACTACTAAATAAGCTCCAAATGCTTTTTAAAAAATGCAAGAAACAAACCATCAAACAACACCCAGACTCAGAATAAGCCAAAAGAATAATTAGCTTGGAAGGTTTTTTTTTTTTTTCCTTTCTTGTGCTTAAGTTCTACACATAAAGACAACAATTAATGTCAACCGCCTTTAGTTCTCCATCCTATTAGCTTTGGGGGGCCTCGAGGTAATCTCCACAAAGAGTGGGCTTTCTAGGGTGAAAATACAGGGTTTTCTTCAGAAAAATGGATCTGCCGGCCAAGACAGCTCATGTAAATACTACATGCCATTCCCCCCATCCTTCTGCTGCTGAATCGAGCTGATTTCCAGAAGCGGATTCAAGAGGAGGACAGAAATCCTGCAAGACAAGTGAGGAGAGATCCCAGGCAGAGCTGTGCCACATGGAACGTGGAAAATGAAGTGGCCCAGCCTCCTCTTCTGTTCCATTTATACCAACCGGACGCATGAACAAGTCAGCAAATCAAAACCTGCAAGTTCCCCTGATCACATGCGCAGGATAAACCCCACAGTCGGCAGGCAACTCTCCTTTCTGATATGAAGGTATGGCTGGCAAACTGGGGGTACAGATAGTGACAGGAGTTTTGGTGGTAGCTTCAACTCACAGGGTACCCCAGAAACCTCCCGAATCTCCCCCTTACCCCGTTCCACAATTCTGCTGTCAGACGGAACTCTGGCACCCCAATATCTTTTCATACGACAGGCATGCAATTACCTGTCATTATTTTCCCTTTCTTTCTGTTTTGCTATGTGCACTCTGTGTGTCTAGAACTGGTGGGAAGAGATGTAATTACTTAACTAAGAGAAACTGTTTCTCCATGCAGCAGAAGCCGGGCTGGCTGGGGTACAGTCTCTCGGTGAAGTGGTCTTGCTTTTCGGGTCACTCCTAACAGAAGGCCAAGCTGGCACTCGAAACACAGCAGAGCTCAAACTCCCCGGGGCTCCATTCTCTCTCCCTCTCTCTTTCCTGCTCTCAAACACAGAATCCCCAATGGGAAGAGATAAACTCACCCCAGGTGTGAAGCCAGCTGGCTCGAGGGTTGGGTGGCCAGGCGTCAGTGTGAAATGATAGTGGTTAGCTCCATGGGCGAAAAGATGGGCCAGAGGAAAGAAAAGGAGGGATGGAGGGGCTTGGCAAAAGGCAAACAGAAAAAAGGCAGAAGGAAACGCATAAGGAATATGTGCAAAGGGAAAAAAAAATAAGGCAAAGGGGATGAGAAATTAATAATCCAACAAGCAGGTTTCCTCCGTGTTATTAATCACACTGCTTCGCCCGAGCTGCAGAGAACCGAGCACTGCACATGGGAGCAAGGCATCTGAACACCATTGGCCGCCTCTGCTCACTCCTATACATCTCAGCCAATCCTTCCTGTGCCTTAAGGTACAGATATGTCTGGGCTGCAGTTGCAAACCCCTGGAAGATGAAAAATCGTGCTCTGTGGGTAAGGCACTGCTCCGTCCAGTTAATGCACTATAAACTTTATTTGAGCTGACTTCTCATTTGATCCCCCAGTGACGAGGTCAAGGAGCGCAAGCAATTCCACCCCAAATCATGCCATAATCGAATTGCTGCCTATTTCCCGAACCTATAATGAAAAAGGCAACCGAAATAATGCAGGTAATGTTGGCGGCCTCCCTTGCCTGTCGGACATTATTACCTCCGATTGCTCGCCGCCATTTCCTTGGTGCTCTAACAATGAATATATTTCACAGCTCACTTGCTCTCCTGTGTGGGTGGCATGGCATAGACACCTACATGATATGAAAGGAAAGCTAAAACAATAGGGCTGCTTCTGAGGGCCGTGCCTAACAGCCTACGGATGGGAGAGGCAGTTTTATCAAAGTGCTTCTCACGTGCGCACACCACACACACACACACACACACACACACACACACACAGCAACCTGGTAGGGTCCAAAGTCACAGACTCCACCAAAGCCAACTCAATTTCTCTTTGTCTATTTAAGTCCCAGCTTCATAACCTACAGCATAATAATGGAGGGTGTGATTCGTTTATCACTCAGATGCTCTGAAGGTTTTTATTCTATTTTCTTCCTTGGACTAAAATGGGACAGATTTGGCTTTACGGACCAGGCATGAGAGAAAATAACGTGCATACACACCCTACCCGAAAATGTCTTTTAAGTGCCTGCTTCTCCTCAGGAAATGGTTTAATGAAATCAACACTCCCTATTTGCATGCCCTTAAAAAGTCTAATTCAGGGCCCCATCCTATTTTGCTTCTCAGAAAAGCGCTGACTGCAGCGTGATTCAATGGTGCAGATTCAAAGCCTCAGGAGGAGCAACCCGGACTGGACAGCATAGCACAGTCAGGTGTCATTTGTCTGATGGCCCTTTGGCGAAGCCCATCCCCAGGCCAGCTCCCCAGGAGTGTGACGTGGTACATGGGGGGGAGAGTGCCTGCATTCTAGAGAAACTATGTCCAATTTAGCACCTCGGTAGGCTTCCAACCCTGCCTTTTACTTCTCCATTGTGTAGGCTTGGTTCACTCTGAGCAGTAACTTTGAAACCGTCAGACATCAGACATCCTTAGAAAACCTGGCTGGGCCTAGGATTTGCCAACCTAGGGATCATGAAACGCCGGGGCCGGTACTGAACCTTGGAAATAGGTATATTGATGGATGCATGAGTCTGGACAGTCACGTATGTATGAAAACATGCACTCAGCTGGCAAACAAACACACTCCGGCCACATCTACTTTAAGAAGCATAAACAGGAAATACTTGAAGTCAGAGACAATTAGAATCCAACGAGGACAGTTTCTTAAGCTTGAATAATAATGCAGATTATTTTTCTCTCCTCTCTTTCGCATTTCTCTTCTGCTTCTTTTTTGTAAGCATAATTTTCATCACACAGAAATTTATTTTCTGGTCTATGAAATCACTTTCCCCAACTTGGCCCTACCTTTAACAAGGAAAAGCAGGCTATGGAAACTACAGGCTGCCAGAAAAGGCGAGATGGTCAGATGAGAAGAGTCTAGGGGAGCTCATCAGGAGAAAGTCTCCAATGTTCCCCTCCACGTCTGTCCAGACTGATGGAAGATACATAGGTTCAAGAGTGCATGTCGACACACACACAAAGAATAATTCTTTAAAATACTCAGCACTATGGGCCATAGAGAACAGATCTTATGGGGGGGGGGGCAAAGATCAATATAAAGAAAAAAATGCTCTAGATGTAATTGAAGTCATACATTTGTACATGACTTCTGCTATATGCCCAATTACTGCTATTTATCAAAGAGTAGACAACATTGAACCTGGCAGCATGAAAAACAAATTTTACTAAGTCAGAGGGAAAAAAAAATCATCAGAAAGAGAAGGGGGAAAAAAAAAGATACAAATAATAAATAATTCAATATTCTCAAGGAAAGCTCTTGGAGAAAAGGCCTGGTTGATTCAAACATCAGACATGGGTCTGACAAGAGATGTATCGATTTAGACAATTCTATCATCATTATTCCAGCCAGAGTCCTTCACAAAAGCTGCTCTTTTTGCTCCTGTTTTTATTGCTGTAACTACCAACCTCCTTCTTATACCTCGATCTCTTTGAACCGGTATTCATTACAGCTTAAATCTTAAGCCTAAGCATAAGATGGTAAACAGATTCTGTGTCTCACGTTTGGTGGAGGCAAGGGCTCAGCTTCCCTGAAATCTAATAGGACAGGAGGCTATTCACAATCTGCTGAGGATTTCCACACTCAGTGGAATAGGTCATGTGCCCCATCTGTATAATTACCAAGGCAGAATATTTAGATTCCAGGGAGAGCATATATCCAAAGCAAATATTACCCACATCTAACAAAGAGTTGCCAAATGCTGAAATGTACCCTCATTTGTTACTTTCAAGGCTCTGAACAGAAACATTAACGATATATATGATAATGATTTCCTTCTCCTCTGCCCAAACTGGGTTCCAAAACTATACTTGTTCTTCCAACCAAAACAAAACAAAACAAAAAAAAAGAAAAAAAAAAAAAGAAAAGAAAAGATCCTTTTAGGTCAATGCAGATCGCTAAAATACAGCAGTATAATTAGTGGAGGAAGAAAACACCTCCATTAGGCATCTGCGAAAAGCAGAACTATGTCTTCAGTGTTCGATGTGTTAATTACAACCAGATAGGAGGTGCCACGGAAAATTAACAGTCTCGCAGAGGCACGAGAGGTAAACAGACAAAACAGGAGCTGCTGGAGGGTCGGGAGAGCAAGTCAATTTTGAAGAAAGATAAAAGAACTGTCATGTCCGTGATGGCTTCGGCTAGGGGAAAGGGCAGTGGGCCCTGTTATCATCAGTTAATTAGGCAGGAGGTCCAAGCTTGCATAGCCGCAACATTTGCCATGGTAATCAGATGTATTATTCAAATGAGCAGGGAAACAAAAGCCATGGCAGGCCTGACAAGGTGCAGTAAAATCTGCCCCCTCAGAGGTGCTGGATGCATAGAGCGAAGGAGCGAGTAGGATTCTGCTCCTTGACATCAACAAACAGGGTAGTTTCTTTAAACTCAGCTGGGAGATTGCAGGTGTGAGGTCGGGGAGAGGCTCTCAAAATTAAATAACCCTCTGGTCTGTGTCCAATGCCCAGACTAGGTAAGAGCCATTACAGGAAAGAGTGCATTGGGGCATCAGCTGGTGGGGGACAAGATAGCATCTAATTAGGCTGAGGATACAATGTCAATGATAGTGGGTCTGGTAAGGGGGCTCTGGAAGACTCACCACCTTCATTTATAGGGAAGAGAAGGAAAGAAGAAGGAAGGAAGGAAGGAAGGAAGGAAGGAAGGAAGGAAGGAAGGAAGG
>CM053621.1:4657833-4701942 GCA_028646535.1 Procyon lotor | reverse complement strand
TTGCAAGAAGAGGTGGTAAAAACTCGTGCAAATCTAAGACCCGATCTAATCTAGTAAAGTTCTGTGCTAAAGGGCAGTTTAGCTTAGTCCGTATTTCATCCCACATGCCAACTGACCACTTACAGGCAATGACCTTGATGGCATCAGATACCACAATGACCTTGATGGCATCAGATACCAATTTCCCGGGAATTAGGAAAATGAAAGAGCTGTGCTGTTGGGCAGAGATTGTGTTGCCTGATCTCCACCTCTGTGGTCTGACTCACACTCAGAAGGGGCAGTGGTCATCTCATTTGATGAGGAGGCTTTTGGACACTCTAGGGCCTGGGCAAGAGTCCAGGTTGTTTCCCAGCCAAGACTTCGAGAGATGTTCCATCCTGGGAAAATTGGGGGTAAAGCCCCCCACCCAACCAGAGCCAACCCTTAATCCTGTCTAGTATACTCCATAAAACCTGAGCAAGTCTCTTCTCCTGCTATAACTTTTTAATCAGTATGAGGCAAGGAAGCTTCAGGGGGTGTGGGGGGGGTGACATCATTCATTAGCCACTGAAGCTGGTCCTTTATTCCCAGGCTCAGTGTGGCTGATGGACCTAAGCTGGCCTGGGGGTGGGGCAGAGGTAAGGGTAGGGGATGGGGGCTGAGGATGCGCAACTATAGGAAATATCTTGACCTTCACTGGGTGAATTTGAGCTGAGAACCTAGTAGAATACCCATGCAAGGACATCTGGAGCCCATCCTCGGAATGAGAGGATGAGGTGCAGAATGGTGTATGGGCTAAAAGCTAGCGTCAATAGTATTTCGGATCTCACTAAATCTGCAGCGCAAGGGAGTGGGAGATGACAGGAACTGAAAGGGATGAAGAAGCCAAGTGGACATAAGGTTCTGTTTGTGGACTGATTCTATAACTACGCACATGCACAGAGATGCAACCGTTTCACACGCTTTTTATATCGCATTCTTGAAATGACAAACATATAGACGTGGAGGATAGATTAGTGATTGCCTGGAGCTGTGCCGGGGAAGAGAAGTAGCCATGGCTATAAAGGGTGAAGTCAGGGACTGTTGTGATGGAATTGCTGTGTGCACGGACCGTGGTGGCCATCGCAGGCAACTACACAGGTGATAAACTGACAAAGAAGGACATTTACGCACATAACTGAACGCATGCAAAACTGGGGAAATCGGAGGGTGCCTGGGTGGCTCAGTAAGTTAGGCAGCCGACTCTTGATTTTGGCTCAGGTCGTGATCTCAGGATCATGAGATCAAGCCCTGTGTACAAGTTCCCTTCCCGGGGGCAACTTTCTAGTCTTCTTTGTTAATGATGAATTATGGACAGCAGGCTCATGGGGAGACTGTGTGAGATTCTCTTTCTCCCTCTCCCTCTGCATCTCCCCCCCATCCTCTCTCTCTCTCTTTCTCAAATAATAAAAAAATAATAATAAAAATAACTGGGGAAATCTGAAAAAGGTGGCTTGATTTTATCAGTGTCAATTTCCTGGTTGTGATATTATATTATAGGTATGGCAACTGGATGAAGGGAATGCTGGATCACCTCTTTGTGATATTTCTTATGACTGTGTGTGAATTGACAATTATCTCCAAAGTAAAAAAAAAAAAATGTTTTAAACAAAGCTCAAGTTTAGGAATCATGCATTGGGCTGTCAGGACCCCTACCCACAAGCACCAATCATCGGGCAGGTTACTTCTTTAACCCCCAATGCTTTGCTATAAAATGTGGATAATAATAATGACTCCTTCAAAGGGTTGTTTTGGGGATTAAATGAGATAATATGTCTTATGTGCTTACATAGTCCTTGGCTTTAAGTAAGGGTTTGACGTGTGTTAGCTATTACTGTTAGTGTCTTCACGACCGTTATTTATTATAGTGTCCAAATACATGTGGCTAAAAAAAAAAAAAAAAGTTTAAAATCGGGGTGGCCTTTACTCAGAAATTAAAAGTGCATCTTTGTCACATAGATCCCATGATTTTCAATGACTGGGAATGGTGGGTGCTTTCCATAATTCATCACTAACAAAGAAGACAAGAAGGTTGGCCCCAGGAAGGGATCTTGTTCCCCCCACTCACCGCCACAACCATCACCCCTTTATAATCTCCACATCTTTTCTATAGGCTGCTACCCCGCCCCCCCTTACACAGCATGGACCCAGGTCCCCGTGCATCTTCTCTTGTCTCATCCCAATCACCGGAGGTCAGGGGTGACTCCTGGGGCACTCCATCACATCTGCTAAGAGCTACTGAGGGGCACACCAGGGAGTAAAAGTCTCTATTCTGATCAAATTAGTTAAACATGGATCAATAGTAAGCTTCGGTGTGTCCGTAAGCTCAGAGTCTGCAGATTCCCGGCACAGAGTAATCTGAGAGAAGGAGACAGGGAGAGTGAGGGGAGAAATAATATCTGTTTCCTTGGCACAGAGGTTTCCTTTTATTGAGTCTGTCACTTCCCATTTCAGTTAACAAACCAGTGAATGGAGCTCATCGTTGGGCAAATATTACAGCTCCATGGAATACAAAGTGGGAACAATTGTTTCTGATTGGGGGCTTAATAAGAAAGAAAGGGCCACATGAGAAAGAAGAGATCTGAGGGACCCTGAATGCCAGAGGGGAGACCAGCTCTGCAGAGACAAGGTCCCAGAAAGAAGAGAGAAGGCGGTCTTAAGCCTCCCTTGCTTCTTTTTTGTTTGTCTTTTGTTTCTTTCTCCCTCTCTCTTAAACCACTGCTAGCCCAATATTCATGCCAAATATTATTGGGCTCACAATTATCACATCAAATGCACAAAGAAGACACTTCTATTTTTCTCAGGAGATGACACTAAATTTGGAATTGAATAACTTTGGAAAGAAGGGCCCAGGAAGAATTCTTTTCAATACACTCTTCTTGTTTCATTTTCCTTTCCTGTACTAGAAAAGTAATGCAGTACATTAGAAAGGAAACTGTTGTCCTTTTCTTGTCTTCCTGGGATTCGGCTAGTACTCCTTAGCTGGGGTGGGGTATTTGAGAAAGGGGAAAACACAGTGTTGGGAAGTGCCTGCATTAACCACGTCAGGTGTATATAATTAGGTACAGTTGGGGTTAGTACGTCACCCAAAATCACAGAGCCAGAGAAGGGCAGAGTTGGGTGTCAAACACAGTTTGGACTCCAAGGTCTGTGTTTGTTCCATAATACTGTCCTGTCTGCCCGCTCAAGGGGCTGGTCCATCTCTTATTTCTAAGAGATTTAGTCACCCTGCTGATCACGAACCTCAAGTGTATTGGCTCATAGCTACTCTTTGGATCTACATTCTAAATCAGAGCTCCACTGTTTGTACACCCAGAAAATATTCACTAATCTTGGACTACAATGCTAGCCAGCAGTACTTGACATTGGCTGCACATCAGATCCATCTGAGAAGACTTTAAAGTCCTAGATCTCCAGCCCACACTCCCAAGGGACTGGAATGTGCAGCCAGGATTGTGAACTGCAGAGCATAGTAATATAATGAATTAGGAAAATGGCAACAGAGTAAATGGTCCTTTAAGAAGATTAGGACAATATAGTTGGTACCACAATGGATTTCAAAAATGGATGAAGTTTAGATTCTTACAGGTTAGAGGCTGTAGGGTGTAGCAGAAAGAGTCAACCTTGGCTCTTTACTAACTACGTGACCATGTGACTTCTTCAAGACCCTATTCTCTATCATATGGAAATGATATGCTCCCCATTGTAGAGCAGTCATGGGTTTAGAATAATAATTGCAAAATACTGCACATATAAATCATTGCATGTTATTTCAGATGAACTTTAATTCTTTTTCCTTTGGTGATCCCCAACCCCCTAGTTCTTCCCCTCCATCCTCTAGGGCTGGCACTGTGCTCAGGTGGACACTCAACAAGGTCTACCATATTGGGTGGGAAATCAATGTTTTCTATGGAAAAAAAAAAACAAAACAACAACGACCAACAACAAAAAACCCAAATCCCAAAAAACTAAGAGTAACTACAACAGAGCTGTGTTAAATTGTGTGATTCACATTAGATTCTAGAACAAAATTTGGAGATTCTCTCATGTTTTCTTCCTTTATTCAGTCTTGCCACTAATGTCATCTCAGAAAGACCTTCTCTGAATGTTCCATCTCTGTGTCTCCTATTGCCTTTATTCGTACTTTCTACAACTTGTCATGACCTGGGTGTTCTTTTTATCTATTTAAGCGGGCACATTACACATCAGCTCTCTGGGGGTGCAATCTTTATTTTGTCCAATGCTGCTTCCCTCGCATCTGGAATCCCACCTGGAACATAGAAACCCACCATAGACACTTGCTGAATAACTGAGTGAGTGAATAACGAATGGATGGTTTGCCCGTTGATGACTTGATCTGGGATTATCTGAATTCATTGTTAAATGTGCACATTTAACCCCCAGACTTGGAGATTCAGAATCTCTAGACCCAAAGCTTGGGACTGTGTCATTTCTTGCCAGCTTTGGAAGTCATTCTGATGGATACCAAAGTCTGAGAATGACGTTTCTGAAGTTACAGAAGTTATTATTATTGAGCCACTGCCATGTGCTGGGCTCTGTGCACCTTAGCATGGGCACTACCAATTAATCCTCACAAAGGCTGAAGAGGCTAATACTATCTATCTCCATTTTAGGGTAGAGAAACCAAGCTCTTGGACTTGGGGAAATATGTGTGAGGTCACCTGACTAGTGTTGTTGACTAGTCAACGGTGTTGTTGTCAACGGTGTTGACTCAGGCCCAGATTTACTGTTACAAAGAAGAAAAATACTTTTTGTAAAACTGTGCTATTCTCAAACCAAATGATCCCTCTTTCTTATTTGTCCACTATCCATGTCTGAATCCCACACCCACATGGAACCCTTCATTGATATTTATTTTAGATATTAGGTAACCTGTCCAAGGGGAACAGGAGGAACAAACGTATGGGAGCAAGATGAAGCCTAGAGTCTATGGAGGAAATCCAAAACAGACTTACAGTGAGAGCACGGGAGCATCAGTGGTTTTCAGAGTGTGGTCTTCTCCAGGCCAGCAGCATTGATACCACCAGCAACCTCGTGAGAAATGAAAATTCGCCATCCAGGTCCCGTCCCAGACCCACTGAATCAGGAACCTTAGGGGTGGACTCCAGCTATCTGGGTCTTACTATGCCCTCCTGAGAAGTGTGTGACCCGCTTCCACAGAGAAAGAGAGGGGAGGAAAGGGCATTTCAGTGTGTGGCAGAATTACCAGGGGAAGAGAAATGATTGAAGGGTGAAGCAGTAAGGAGTCGCACAGTCTTTGGGGGCTGGACAGTAATATGGAAGCCTCCAATGGTGCTCCCTGGAAAACCAGTGCTCAGAAGGTCCTCATGATCAGGGAGAACTGGGACCTAAGCTGTCTCTCCACCTACCACCAACAGAGCTATTTTTCAAATAAAATGATTCCATGATTAAATCAGTTTGGAAAAAGCTGAGTTGAAGCACATCACACAAATATGTTGAGTTGTTTACACGGGGACTTTGCAAAGCCTTTACTTGCCTGAAATATGCCACAGAAAGCTCAAATAGCGTATTTTGCATTACCATGTGAGGAACCCTTGTCCATAGGGAAGTCTGAACAATTTTTGGTTATTCCACAATTTTGGAGCATGCTTATGGTTTCCTCTATTTTAAAAATATGTATCTTTTTTTAATTTTAGAATAGTTTCACATTTGCAGAAACGTTGTAAGGAGAGTACAGAAAACTTGTATGTACTCAACACTCAATTCCCTTGGAATTAGTATCTTATAGGAGTTTGGTACATTTTCCACAACTAACGAACCAGTGTTAATGCACGATGTTAACTAAAGTCTGTACTTCGCTCAGATTTCCTGAGTTTTCAACTAATGTCCCCTTTTGGCCCCTGGATCTCACCCAGGACACCACATGAGACTTAGGCATTATGTTTCCTAGGGCTCCTCTTGGCTGTGACAGTTTCTCAGACTTCCCTTGCTTTTCATCATCTTGACAGTGTATTAGTCAGATATTCTGTGGGATGTCCCTCAGCTGGGATTTTTCTGATATTTTTCTCATGACAAGTCTGAGATGATAGGTTTTGGGGAAGAAGACCAAAGTTATCCCATTTCTTTTTTCATCAGTACTTACTATTTTCACATGCTCGGCATCTTCGCTAAGACTTTTAGGGCTTTGTTTCCTGTCCTAAGAACGGGATGAAATTCTAAGAAGGAAGATTTTACAGTCGGAATCCCAGAAGTTGTCAGAGGAACTACATGGAGGTTTGGCGAAGCTGATGAGGATGGAATATGACTCTTCCCGAGTAACACATAATCCTCAAGGCAACGTTGTTTGTGGGTCATTCCTAGAATTCCAATTGGATGGCAACGAGCCCATGACTAGGCAGTGAGCAGTTCACTGGGACCTATTAGTACTCTTCATAATTAGGGAGACATGCAAACAAATAAAAAAAAAACTCATTTTCCTCAAGCCTGATGGAGGTACAGGACCCCCTATGGAAAGTATGAGCATCTGTCTAAAACTTATCCAGCCAAGAGTGTAGGCTGGGGGTTAATAACACAGACTGCACTATTAATCTCCTGGGTTTAAGTCCAGCTTTGCTACTTAGAGGCCTTGGGCAAGTTATTCCCACAGCCCCAGTGTCCTCATTAGTCAACTGGGGTAATGGCGGTATCTCCAGTAGAGACTGGTTATGCCGGTCCGACGAGCTAAAGCCTGAGCAATGCTCACAGCCCTGTCTGGACCACAGTGTCCCCAGTACAGGTGAGCCATCCGTTTTAGAATTATTAAGTTGAGCCATATGAACGTGACACTTCGGTAGATAAGCAATTGTCAAATGTCAGCAAGTTTATATGGTTCAATCTATTACCGTCATCACCACCAACACCATCATCATCCGTGAAGACACCAACAGAGGGTGGAGCCTGAACTAACCAAAAGTAAGCCAGGAATTGGAGCCATCCAGCAATGCCCTGGACCTCCCCCAGGTCGCACTCATAAAGAAACGTCAGCTCAGACAACAGGCAGCTCACCTTCTCCTTTCTAACCCAGCCGCGTTGGACAGACCCCTCCTCCCATTTAAGTCATTGCTGTAACTCCGTGTTTTCACACTTCATTTTCTTCATTGCCTGGCGCGTGCCATATCAAAGCAATGGGACTAAAGAGAAATTTCACAGCTCCTGACCTTCATCGAGGAATGCCCAGGAGCAAAGAATGAATGAAACATGATGAAGTTTCATGAATTTTTCTAGAAAATCTAACTTTCAATGAAATCGGGGAGTTGGGGGTCAAGGGAACAGCCAGAGATAGAAGGCCAGACCCGCGGTGATTGGATTACATTCGCTGGCCTGTGGCTCTTTATTAAGACCATCCAAACGAATGTAAGGTACGTCACACACACATATATATATTCCGTGCACACACATATACTATTTAAGATAGGGCCAAATAATTGAGACAAGAAACAATAATCGATATCTTTGCAACCGAATTGTGTGCAGAAAGAGTCGTGTGGTTTCTCTGTTTTCCACATTCCCTGACAAGGGGGAAGGGGGAAAGAAATGCCATTCTCCAATCACTAAAAATAAATACTTGTGTTATATTCGGTTGCCTCCACAATGAATAAAACAGGCATGCGGGTTTATAATATCAATTCACAGGGCTCTTTCTGCTCCAGTGAACTGTTACTGAACGGTTCAGAACAAAGCTACAGGCAGATTGGACAAAGCTCTTCTAACAGGGTTGACATTAGGCTCAGCCTGATAAGACCACATCAGAGAGACGCTCATTCTCCAGACCCTCTGATCACAGCAGCCGGCGATGGAGAGGTGCTCCGGCTCCCGGAACCTGATCACAGACCTGGTTCTGTGGATCTGGCTCAGAGCGACAACGCAGCTCAGGGTTATCAGGCTTGAACTGGCAAGGCAATCTCATCTCTGCAGTGCCTCTGGACATTAATAAGCACCCAGCACAGGAGGAAAGAAGGGAAGAACTGGGGGGTCGGGGTGGTAAGGGGAAAAAAATAAAAGTTTGTCTGAAATAACCACATACAATGATTTACACGCACGGATGCCAAGCCCTCCCCAAGTCCCTTCTAGAACAATGGTTCTCAACTGTGGGCCAGTCTGATCCCCATTCCTCAGAGGCACACGGCAATGCCTGGAGGCTGTCTGGATTGTCACGCTGAGAGAAAGCACAGGTGGCGTCAAGTAGGTGAGCCCAGGAATGCTGCTAAACATCCTACAATGCACAGGAAGGCTCCCCCAGCGGAGAAGTATCTGGCGTAAAATGTCAGTGGTGGAGACCCCTGCCCCAGAGGAGAGCAACCTTGACTCTTCACCCAGACCGAGATGAAGCCTTATTAAATTAGATTATCAAGTTAGTTATCAGCAACAGGGATCTCAATCCTGTGTACAATCAATGGGCAGTCTGGAGAGGGGAAAACATCAGGAATCAGTTACTTCTCCTCAGCAGATCAAACAGATGGTTATAATTTAAGGATATTTATGGAGTCTTTTTGGAGGCACACTGTTTACTCCCATTCATCTCAATGCGGTGACAGTTTTGAATCGTTTACTGTGTTTGACTTCCCACAGAAGACACATTCTAATTTTTTTTTTAATTTCAAAATGAATATAGTCACCGTATTAAAATTTCCTTGGCTTCACTGTCACCTACAAGTCACCATAGTAAAGTGCACTTGATCTCACTCAATATAGCTAGGGGGGTGGGGCGGGAATGCCAATTTTGAGTGCCTGCCTCAAATGACGCGAGACTTCTATTATTTGCAGTGAGGTCATTCATTGGATGAGGCGACAAATAAAGACCATCACCCAAAGAATGTGAACAGCCCTCCATCCATGGTCACCAGAGCCTGGCACATTCAGGTTAATGGAACTCTCTGTGTATTTTGCTAGGGAAGGTTGCCAATAGCCTGTCATCTAAAGCAAGGGTTTCCAAACTTTTTTCTTCTGTAGAGGGCCAGAGAGTGAATGTTTTCGGCTTTGTTGGCCATACGTTCTGTACCACTACTCAACACTGTTGATGTGTCGCAAAAGTGGCCATCAACCATTTGTAAACAAATATGTGTGTGGCTGTGTTCCAATAACACTCTGTTTAGGAAAACAGTTTGCCGGCCAGATTTGGCCCTCGGGCCATAGTTTGCTCACCCTCCATGAGACAGAAAAACCTGCATGGCCCTCGAACGTAAATGAAGGCACTGAATCTGGGAGGATGTGGAAGGCATTCTGAAAACATGGACAGCCTCTAGGATACAATCACGCCTATCCATTAACGTCGTACTACGGCAAAACTCAACAGCAATTAACGTAATGGATATGCTGTCCTAGTGAGGTTGCCATAATACTCAGTTTTCTTTGATATTTCTGTTGAACTCTGTTCATGCAATTCTTAGAAAAACGAATGTCTGAAATATGAACTGAGCCCCTACCGTGCCGTATACCCAGTATCATTGTTGCCTCCGAGGACACAAAATGAATAAGAATTATAATAATCATACCTGTCCTGGAGTGATTATATGAGTCTCGCGTTTTCTCTTCAGTGCCTGACCTTTCTACCCTAAAGTATCTGGAGACCTCCTTTGGGGACCAGTGAGTAAGAGAAAGTCTATAGTTAAGCCAGGCCCACAATCTGTCAAAACCAGAAACCTGGTGGTTGCATTGCTAGTGTGCAGATATTGTAGATGTCCAGAGTATCCCTCAGTGACTGGGTCTTGGAAGGAGCAGATAATGCCCTCTATGGGGTATTAAATCCTCTCTTCTGTCCCAAATTGGCAGATGGAGCAATTGGGCCCCAGTGAAGTCATGTTCCAGACCTGGGAAGCAGGGTGCCAATTCAGGGTATGCTTTGCTCCCAGATCATGCAGAAACCACTAACGTCCACGGCTGCCACAGCAAATCACAGGGAGAGAGACAATGGCCTGGAACTAATTAGATTTGGGTTTAAAACTGGGCTCCCCACTTAGTAGCTGGGCGACTCTGACCCTCAGGGTCCTCTTCTATAGGACCCTAAGAACCCTCTTCTATATCGTGAAACAATAATCCCATCCTCCATGTTATTTCTGCAAGAGTAGAGATAATAGAAGAAATGAATTTGGTGCACAGTAGGCCCACAACATACGGCATCTTTTTTAAGTCCCTCATGGAGTGTTACATTGGCAAGGCCTGATGTTTAACTGTAGTGATACAGAGAAGTTTTTCTGGGACAATCACAATTGGAAAGATTTATCTCAGTATATGTTTTGGAAAACATATACTTGCCAATAAGGCCTTCATTTCTAGAACAGGGTTTCTCAAACTCAGCACTGTCAGCAGTTAGGATAATTTTTTGTTGGTAGGAGGTTTAACAGCATCCCTGGGCCTCTACCAAATAGATGCCCATGGCTATTCACTGCCTTTCCTCCCCAGTCATGACACTGAAAAGTGTCCCTGGACATGGCCAGATGAACCCCGGTGACCCAGTCACACCTCGCTCAGAACCACAGATCTAGAACTGTGCGCGCATTGCTCTGGATATACAAGAAAGAGAAAGGAAAGAGAACAGGTGCAGAGAAGCCATTAACTCTGGTGAACAGGCAAGAACCCTGGCAGAGAATTACCCTCGTGGGCGTAAGAGGTGACTGTCCACTTCCTGGTATGAATACAAGGTGACCGCAGGTGCCCTTGGGGCTTACGTTGGTGACCTGAATCAGTACAGTCTTGCATGGTCTCCTTCCTCCAGCGCGAGGGCGTACACACATGCTCAGATATGCAACCGAACGTGTTGATTTGCAATTTGAGGCACGAGGCAGACACAGGAGGCATAGCTCAACGTGCAAGGAAGAGAGCTGCTGGAGTCAGCATAACTCATTTCATTGCTGCCTTCCGAGCAGCCCTATGTTCCAGCCGCCGTGAACATACTTTGCCCGGAGCTCGGCTCTGCTCAATGTTCTCTGGCAACACCTGGTGGAACAGGGTAAAAACTGCACAGCGCCTTGGCATGAGCTGCTGTGTCTGCTAATCTCATTGCTGGGGAAGGCTTTCTGGCGGCAGAGGTTTGCGGCGGTGGCGGGGGTGTGTGTGGGGGGGGTGGTACCATCAGAGTCCCCGCTTCTGGGCTGGCATCGATGCTCTGCTGGGCTAATTTCTGCTGTTTTCCTTTCTACTTTACCAAGCAGAAAACAAACACTGCTGTATTGTCAAGAGCTTTCTTGCTAGGCTAAGGAAATAAATCGCAACTGCAGCCTCACTGGATGTCTTTCTCCAGGATATGCCCAGAATGCCGCCTCAGCGTTTGCCCTGCAACCTCGCAAGTGTGCACGTCCCAGCTTTAGAAACACACTCATACGGGTTATTACCCTATCCTAAACAATGCCCTTTGTGGCTTAGCAGGCATCTTTCCTGCTACAGAGTACAGCTGTTTCTCCTTGGACGGGTAGGGATGAGAAAGGGGGTGCACTCCAGACATCTACCGGCTGGAAGTTAATGATTCTACCCTGGCTGCCAACCCCTCCCCCAACCCTTGTCAGGACCGTGGGGAGCTCACGTGCATTTAAATCCTCAGTGGTGAGAAGAAAAGTCTAATCTTTTATGCATTCTACCTGATAAAGGCATTGCAGGAGAGGACCGGAGAATTACAGTGTGTTCAGGATTTCATTCTTTTTGAGGGCTGAACAATATTCCTCTGTGTGTGTGTGTGTGTGTGTGTGTGTGTGTGTGTGTGTTTTTCTTTAACACTCATCTACCAACAGACACTTAGGTTGTTTCCATTATCTTGGGTGTTGTGAATCATGCTGCAATGAACACAGGAGTGCAGCTCTCTCTTTGCAATGCTGATTTCATTTCCTTGGGATATCCACCAGCAGGGGGATTGCTGGATCACACTGTTTTCCATAGCGGCCGCACCAATTTACATTCCCACCAACGATGTGGCAGGGCTACCATCCTCACCATGTTATTTCACAATGCCTACGTATATCAAAACATCAAGCTGCACACCATATGTACATATATATGTATGTACCTATATATGCAATTTCTATTTGTAAAAAAAAAAGTGCTCTCAGCTTTTTGGAAGAATGTTCTCTCGAAATCCACAGATTTCCACTGCATATTTCCAAGGAAGGCAGCTTAACATTGGAAGAAGTCTTCCAACATTGGTTGGAAGACAGGGTGCCCTCAGAAGTTTAGGACCTGTTTGCTCGCATGCTGGGTGTGCAGTTTGGGGAGATTATTTACATTCTGTAGATCTTTTCCCCCCTCCATTGTAAAACAGGAAAGATAGCACTACCTATCCATGGAAGTCATGCATGCCAACTGCTTCACATAGTGTCTGACATCTAGAAGTGCTCAGAAAATGTTAGCTAGAGCCTTAATTGTTCCCCTCTCAGAGGCTATCACTACATGTCAGAAGTCCGGAGGCCTGTCCCCGGCAGGTCAATGACTTCCAGAGCGACCTTAAATAAATCCCCATCTTTTTGTGTTTGTCTTCGTCATCTGTCAAAATGGAGAGCATTCCATCTGTTTTTTTAAAAAAATTATTTAACTCAAAATATCATTATCGGTATACTATAAGATAATCTCAATGCTTCTTAAAAAGACCTACTAAAACACAAACAGGCAGCACTATTAAACCTCTGTGGCTCACATGCATTTACCATGCACATGGTGTCATCAAATGGTCAGCACTGATAAGACAATGGAGAATTACGAAGGTCTCCAAAGGTGTGTCTCAGTCACTGACTGAGGTTTCTTCTAGAAGGTAGGTCTACCCAGTCCAGTGGGGACAGGCATGCGGGAAGTGTTGGGATAATCCGAGGAAAATCAAGCTCCATTTCACAGTAAAATGGCGTCCAAGTTGAGTCCGAGTCCTCTATGGACTATCATTTGTACTTTTGGTAACATCAAATTAAAGAAAGACTTTTTCTGCAGTTAAGCTGTCCCCGCTGTTGATGCTGAAATTCTAAGTTATAATGTCTTACCCAATGGGATTCTCAAGGAGGGGAGCTCCCTTCTTCTGAGAATCACATTATATGAAATATTTAGCATATTGCGTGCCAGTGGCTGTCAAATTAGGCTCATCTAAAATACTATAATTAAGAGGGGAGCCTCACATACTTAGCATTGAAAGCCAGTCATATTCAAATTATGCATGTGGATTTGGAAGCCAAAGAACACCTTTCTACAACTGCAATTCAAGTACTTTGAAGTATCCTGCTCCCAACCACTACCTGCTAAGAGCAGCAAGGAATCTCTATTTGTTCTTCTCCTACAGTAAAAATTCTCAGTGCAGGAGAATAAGATATTATTACTTCTTAAAATTTTATTTAAAACCACATTTAAAAATTGATATTCATTTGTATCCAAAGACAATGCCTTAATCTGAAATGATCAAAGATTGATGATGGGTCTCAGAAACACACGATTTTTCACTTCAAAAGGAAATTATTAACTACCACTTTCAGGGCATTTAACAGTGTCCAGAAGTGAATAAGTTAGTTCATCCCCCCTCACAGGTTAGTCTTTAGACAAGACACGGTGAATTTTTAAACATATTTTCAAAGAATTGCTCATCACAGCTAGAGTTCTGTCATATATGTGTGTGTGTGTGTGTATGTGTGTGTGTGTGTGTGTGTATGTGTGAGTGTGTGTGTGTGTGTATTTATATATTTATCTTTATGTAAAATCTTTAATTTTTTTCAGTTTGGCAAAAATCCATTCTACATTTTATTTTTATTTATTTATTTTTAAAAAAGATTTTATTTATTTATTTGACAGAGAGAGATCACGAGTAGGCAGAAAGGCAGGCAGAGAGAGAGGGGGAAGCAGGCTCCCTGCTGAGCAAAGAGCCCAATGCGGGGCTCGATCCCAGGACCCTGAGATCATGACCTGAGCCGAAGGCAGAGGCTTTAACCCACTGAGCCACCCAGGTGCCCCCCATTCTACATTTTCATTAAACCTTTACTTTAGAATAGTCTGACCATACGGAATATGTCACTCTGCATCTTTAAAGTCTAAAAACAAAACAAAACAAAATAAAATAAAAATAACTCTCTAGAGGGAAGAAAAAAAAAATGACCCACCTGCTGAATGCTAAATGTATTATTAACACATGATGCCTTTCTCTTTGGGATTTCACTTCTTTGAGACAGGATACGAGCTTGGATGTGGAACTTCTCAAGGGCCATTTTTATAGAATAAGCTAGTTTCCTTTATGCTCCGTGCTTGATGAAAGGAACTGAGGCTGAGGAGGGGAAGGTGCTATGACATCTCGTCATGGTGTCACTATGTTTGCTTAGCCTATGATGTGTTCAAATACATCTGATCAGTGGCAGCTCACTCTCGTCCTTAGGACTGGCAAGTAACACAGACACTGTCATTCTCACTTTGTAGATTATAAAAGTTGGGGTCAGAGGAGTTAAACAATCAATCTGTCAATCTTCAGTATCACACAGCAAAGTCAAAACTTTTCATCTGCCAAGATTTTGGTTTCCAAAAGTTTAATCTGTCTCCCTATCTATCAACGTGTCTGGCTATTTATCTGTTCATCAATGTGTCTAGGTGTCTATGGTTTCGCCAAGGCAACCACTATTACTTCAAGTTGGGTTAGAGAGTTCATCGAGAAAAGTCTGGAATAACAGCCGATTCCTCAGGAAGCTTACCTCCTTGAGAAAAGCAATGAGATTTGGGGGCTATTTGAAATTTGGAAACCTCCACCTTTTCCTCTCTATTTTTGCATATTTATGTTTTTCATGTTATATTTAAGTTGCTTCAAAGGGAGAGTGGATTTATGCCAACTACCATGCGATTAAAAATAAATGCGTGGAAGATAAAAATTTTTTTTAAATAGCTTCATCAGGCAGCTTAACTCTTCCTGATTTTCTAATGTTGTTGTTTGTTTTCTCTGCTCAGGCAAGTTCTCCTGGGATGTCTTGGGGCTATGTTTTGGTTAAACCCTCTCCAATCAGTTGTATCGAGCCAGATTTCATCCTTCTGTCCCTTCATGTTCCCAGGGTTCAAGAGAGGCTCCGGGGTCGGCAAGACAACACACTGGACACGAAATGGAATGGTGGTACGTGACACTTCAATTTTGCTTCTTTAGCAGCAAAGATCATCAAACGCCCTGCTCTCTGCTATGACAGAAGATCCCTTAAATAACACTTAACAGACCCAGTGCACCAGCGGCGGCAAGGACGGCTTCCCACCCCGCTGCCGCCATGCTGCTGGGAACTGAAATCAATTTTTCATTGACTGGATTATGGCAGGACTATGGTTCCTCTGCTGTGCTTTGCTGCAGGACCTCTCCCCTCTAGCTCCTCAGACTCTCAAAGAGAAAGTGGACTTAAAATGAGGAAGGGCTGGAAGCAGTACCACCACTGATTTCTGCATCTCCTCCTGCAGGTGGACGAGCCACCGAGAGAGGGATGTGCTTGTGGGGTGGGGGGCTGCCAAGGCCAAGGGGGGAAAATAAAAAACAAACAAACAAACAAACAACGCGGCCTCTCTTTTGAGTGTTTTTTCACTTTTGACTTTTGACGATTTCTGTCTTTGGGGAGAACAGGAATATGTCTCCTAGACCCTGTGCTAAGGTGGCAATTACCTGAGAGCAAGGTTCAGTGGGAGGAGAGAGGGGGCAGAATTGCATAATGCAGCTATTTTAAATGTAGATGATTACCGTGTCCCCATACAGATTCAGAAGCGCTGGAGATGAAGCTTGGGGGAAGGTATACTTTTGACAGTCCCTGGGAGATTCTTAGGCATGACAGAGTTTGAGAACTTCCAGCATGATGGTTCCAAGCATGGATTTGGGAATTAGAGAAACCTGGATTAGGGGACCAGCTATGCCATCTTCCTGGCTGGGTGACTAAGAAAATGACCTTCCACTCCTTAAGCTCAGATTTCTCATTCATAAGCCAAGAGGGAGCATATTACCTGCCTCCGAGGGCTGGTGAGACAAATAGAAACGATATGCATATAATCAGTTGGTACAATGACCAGTGTGGAGCACTAAGTGCCCAAGAATGTTGACTTGCTTTGTCATGTAACTTGTTGAATGGTCTGATTTAAATGGAACTGCTTCTCCCTACTGGAATACTTCACTGCACCCCCCAAAAGGGTGAAATGGGACCCCATAAATGGATATCCAATTGGGTCTTCAGCCCCAGAACCCATAAATGTAATGTTATTTGGGAAAAGAGTTTTTGTGGGTATAAATAAGTGAAGGATTCTGAGATGAGGGAACCGAGTTTTATGGTGAGCCCTAAATCCAACAACAAATCCTTATAAGAGACAGCAGAGAAGGCCATGTGGACATGGAGACAGAAATTGTAGTGCTGGTCTATAAGCCAGGGGATACCGAGGACTGACAAAGAAGCTAGCAGAGACATGTGGGATGGATCTTCCCTCAGTCACCAGAAGGAGCTGACCCTACTGACATCTTGACTTGAGACTTTCAGCCTCCAGAATGTGATGCTTATTCCACCAAGTTTGGGGTAATTTGTTACAGTGGCCCTAGGAACTCATAGGAATACTTTTAGCTCCATGTTAGTACAAATATTGTTTGGAAAGGATCATTTCAGAATTATCTTCTCCAAAGAGTCTGGCCAAAGGTTGGGAAGAGCCGGCTCCTCCCCACAGGGGGCCCAAGCTGGGACCCCACCTCACTCTCCACGCACGTCATTAACTGTGGGGCTCCCTTGGCCCCAGCCAGCCTTATCAGCAAATTTCAAGCTCAAAAGTCACTTTCTTACAGGCTCCTGAAAGAAAAGGAACTTCTCTTGAAAGAAGCCCTTAGCTCTGGACTCCTCATTTTGCTCTTTGATCTTTATTCTCAAGTTAAAATAATAATAAGAAGAGCCACTACATCTGGAGACTCTTTAACATACTAGATATTAATTAAATGCTTCACCATTATCATCTTCAAAACCTGCGTAACCTAGAGATGATTCTCTGCCCCCATTTTACAGATGGAGAAACTTGGCCCCAGCAAACTTCAGGATCACCCAGAGGGGCAGGAAAATGGACAGCATTCACCCCTGTTCCTTCCACTGCAATGGACTGTCTTGCCACAAGGGTGGGTGCTTGAAGTCTGAGCGTCTGAGGCGTTCCCCACTAGTGCTCTGCTGGCATATACGCTCTCTCACACGCTTACTCATGAATGGTACCAGACACGTGGAGCCGCTGGGTGAAATGACACCACCCAATGGTTGTTCTGAGAAAGCGGATCAGTCCACTGAAGGCCACAAGAGAAGCTCATGTACCACGGCAACTTATAGAATAAATCCTTTGTTGTTCACGAGCTGGGAAAATTTATAGCTAAGTGGGTCCTAAAAAATTGGGTGGCTTCATGATGCCATTTTACAGGTGAGAAAACAGGCTCAGGCAGACTAGAAGCATGTTCAGGGTTATGCAGCCAAGACACACAGAGGATTCGAACCCAGAACTCTTGACACCTGATCACACTACCAGAAATCAAGCACTTGAACTATAAACGACAAAAGTGCTGAGGGGTAAATATGCAGGTCAAAGTCATTCTGGGGCTCTAGGGCAGTTTTATCATGTAAAGGACACTGTACTTTTGAATCACTCACCACAAAGTTCGCCTGTAGAGCACCTGCCAATCGTCGGGACACTACATTGAAAGACAGTGACTTTAATCTCCTCCCATTGGCTCTTGTCACTCTTTGGTACCAGTTTCAAAGCTCCTAAGGGAAAATGCAAGGTTCTGAGGTCCCTGCTGTCACCAGTAGATTCTATTCACTTCTCTGTGGATCTACGTTTCTACTTATCTCCAGAAGACACAAAATGCCTTCTCTTTGACAGTCATAAGAAATTAAATGGATGCCTAGTGTTTCCATAAAACAATGTTGACAGGCTGGTGTCCTACAGCCTGTGGATAAGTGATCCTACAAAGTCACTTGCCAAATGAATGGCAGGTTAAATACTCTGAGATCTGAATCATGTTTTAAATATACTTTGAGGGATACCTCAGAGACTCAATTGGTCAAGTGTCTGCCTTTGGCTCAGGTCATGATCCCAAGGCCCCAGGATCGAGCCCCACATTGTGCTCCCTGCTCAGCGGGGAGCCTGCTTCTCCCTCTCCCTCTGCCTGCCACTCTCCTTCCTTGTGCTCTCTAGCTCTCTGTCAAATGAGTAAGTAAAATCTTCAAAAATAAATAAATAAATAACTTTGAATATAAATACAATGCAGGCCACACTTACGTGAACCTTCAGTTCAAGATTCTCTTCCATGCACCAGAGACAGAAGACAAAGAGAATTGCTTTTTTGGTTGGTTTGTTTTTTGGGCTTTTTTTTTTTTTTTAATGTGTGTGAAAGATCTTATGATTCAGCTCACTTCAAATTAAATAATTGTCATTGGCTGCTTTAAAAAAAAATATATATATATATACATATATATGCATGCATATATATATATGCATGCTCATTTCTCACATACTGAGATTTCTCCTTTTTAGGATTTTATTTATTTATTTGAGAGAGAGAGAAAGAACCCAAGCAGGGAACAGGGGGAAAAAGCAGGCTCCCCAATGAGGAGAGAGCCCGATGTGGGGCTCGATCCCAGGACCCTGACATCATGACCTGAGACGAAGGCGGAGGCTTAACCGCCTGAGCCACCCAGGCGCCCTAATACTGAGTTTTCTTAAAGCAAGTCAGGCCTGAGTGTTTTACCAAAGCTCACATGAGTCTGTATGTAATGTGTTTCCTGTGCTTTATTTTCCACTGCCAGCTTCCTGTGACGCTTTGAAAAGTGTCATCCCTGTTTCTGTGGAAAGAACCAAGGAGGAGGAAGGAGGAGCTGAAAGTAATGGCAGGTCCAGAATGGGAAGTCAGAGCACAGAGCCCGTCCTGGTGACGTCGGGCTGGGCATCGGCCAGTGATGGGGGCACGCAGGGAAGGATAGAAATGGCAATGAGAGCCTTCAGGCTGGGAGTCTGGGCAGACAGGCTCTGAATCACTCAGGGAGGAAACGGAGGAACTGCGTAGCCCTGATACGGCTCTCACAAAACCCCCGTTGGCTTGCAGCTGAGGTTTGCCTGTTTACACTGTTCTCTGTCTGAGTTTTTCAGGTGCAAAGGCTCTTAGGGACATCCTCCTTCCAGAGGCTGCAATGAGCAACAAGTACGGACAGGCGGAGAGCCGGGCCGCCCCCAGAGACACAGCGGAGGGCTGCTAACTCCAGGGAAGAGGCAGCTCTGCCTTCTCCCTGTCTTCCTCCATCCACCCTGGTCACAGGCAAAGAAGCAAGCTCTCGTGTCCCTCCCCTGACACGTACACACCGGGGGCACCCAGCTGGACACAGAGCTGGCCGCTCCCACCCGGGTGCCCCAGGAAGAGCCTCCTCTCCATCACGGCCAACCTCCCCTCCCTTCCAAGCCCCGCTGCTGGATGTTCCCAATGCATAATTATCTTAATTTAGGTGTGTATTTTGCGACAATATTTTGGATAATCCTGGCACTTACTCTTCTCTATTACAAACATTTATGTAACCATGCCAGCCGATTAATCTGAAGGATGTGGCAAAGAGACGGGGAAATTTTACCCACAGGAAACAAAAACCCCGTCTTTGAGGATAAATATGTACTCCAAAATTCATAACTTATTGCAGATTGCTATTGATATTTCAGAAATGTATTTGTCCCTTGGACATATTCATAGAGCGTTTGCAAGTCTATAGACACATCTATTTAATAACTGTACCGCATAATTCTTCCATGCTACATATACATGAGAACCTGCAAACACCCCCCCAATCCCCACAACAAAGGTAATAAGCTTTTGTCTCGCCTTTTTTTTTTCCCGCTTTAAGCATCCCCTTTAATGAGCTCTGCTTCTTTGTAACTCAAGAGATTTAGTATTCTGTCCAACAAAACAATTTATTGCCCAAAATGTTCCGGCTGCAGATAAAATCTTAGCTTCCCCAATACTTCGGCTCCACAGTTAATACCCTAATGTTTCATTTACAGCTGAACAAAGCGGCTTATCTCCACTAAAAGGGGAATTAGTAGTAAGAAATAATTTCAATCATCTGCTGAGTTTCTGAGTAAAGCGATGACTTCTGCATTCTCGCTTCTATCTGATGACAGGTGTGTTGGGGGCTCCCGGAAAATAGAGCAGTTCTGTCACCTAAGCTTTGTAATTTGAACAATGCAGCTACATAGATCAGGCAGGAGTTAGGCCTTAGCTGTCAGGGGGAAAAAAAAAATCTACACTCGGAAATATGCTGTAGTCAGCAGTTCTTAGCTACAGATTGGGTACTAACTCAAGGGGAAAAAAAATTGGTTTGAATCAACAAATGGCTCCATTTTCCCCCCTCGTCTGCGGCAAACTGATTATACACCTACAAACACACAACCACAGTCTATTACAGTTCCTCAGCACGTACACATGCCCCCACAGTACCGTGATGGCTATATATTCTCGCACGCGTGCATACAGCCTTATTTATGTGTGCGCAGACCTGAAGGCTGCTGGAGACCGCGTCGGGGCTGGGGAGGGAGGCCTGGGCAGGTAGATGTATCGAAAAAACAGTGAGGCGGAGGGATCAGGCATGAGTCTGCAGCAGGGACCGGATCATTTACATTAGGAGAGGACAGTGACTTGCCTTCCTGTGATTACAGGGGGAAATTCAATTTGCCATCGCTCAGTCATGACCTTGGCCTATGAAGACCTGGCAATGGCCCCCAAAACTGTCTAATAAGTAAACCAAAAAGGGGGGCAGCCAAGCTCAAGGGGGAGGATGGACCACCCATCTGAAGTAAAGTAGAGAGCCCATAGCCCTGGACCCTGAAAGAGATGAATAAACAGAAATGTAAGGGGATGGGAGGGGCGGATTTCTCTCCCTGCGCCTCTAAAGGTATGGTGGTTCACTTCCTGTGTCCATCCTTTTAATGGAAGAATCTTCCTCGAGTGTGGAAGTCCCCTAAGCTCATGTGGGTGTTTAAACAGGAGGCTCAGGTGGGTGACCAAAGAGATCCCGGGCATCATGCAGAACGGAAACTCATTGGAAAATAAAAACAGAGGTTATTACTTATAAGAATAATCCCTCTAATTTCAGTTGTCTTATTCTATGCCTCTTGAAAGCTGGAGCCTCATGAAGTGTCCCAGCTCAGTGAAACATCTAGTCGGTGTGGGTGTTGTCTGCTAACTGCTCGCAATCTGAATTTTTCCTCTGCACTTGACTGATAGGAGCCCTGCCGGCCAGAGATGCCTGTGGGTGGGGGTGGAGGTAGGGGTATGGGGAGTAGGAGGGGCTGTCATCTCTTCCCGGGGACAGCTTGGGCCTGTGACCAAAGACAGATTGATGGAAGGGAGTGGGAATAAGAGTCTGGGTGAAACCATCTTTGGTGTAATTAAAACTCCAGCGCTCCCCCACAGGCTCAGGCTCAGGCTAGGTTTTCCCCTGAAACCACCCCTTTCCCTGCGAGTCTTCCCCTGCCCTACTCTGCTCCTTTACCTCCTCTCCCATAGGCTTCCCAAGAAAGCATCCCTTCAATTAACCACCTGCACGCAAATCCCCATTTCAGTCATTATCCCTCAGGAATCTGACCTAAGAGGGATGGGCGTAGGAAAATGAAACATAACTATCTCCAAAATGTGCACTCCTACACACTTGGGTATAATAATCGCATTTTGGATACATTGGAGATACCAATGAAAACACACTGACAGACATCCAGAGGTGGGGAAGAAGTGATACATATCTTGCCCCTCAAAGATTCTAACTTCCTGGCCACTTCCTGAATTATGATTAAGGGACGAGCACATGATCCACTGTGGGCTGCAGCTCCCCATGCACCCACCCCCAGGCATTTTCTGTCAGATCTCAAGTTGTAAGAGCCACTGACTATAGGCTAGAAGCTACATCTAATAAAAAAGCAAGACTACAAAGAGAGCTGAGCTAAGCAATGCAAAGGTGAGATCCCTGTTTCTAAGTTCAAACCCTTATATTCAGCAATGACTGATGGCAGCCAGAACTACTCCTGGACTTTTCAGCTTCTTGAGATAATCCATATTCCCTGGGCTTATGCTAGTATGAGTTAGGCTCTATAATGTCTTCAGCTTCATTTATATTAGAGTAGGAGAAAGAGGGAATGGCCCCAGCCCAGAGAGAGATAGGGGTCTTCACATAGTCATAGGCGTGGATGCACATGCATGCTTCCTGTCTTCCTTGACCCTAAATACCTCCCATCAAAGTCATTGGCTCTGGTAGGACTCTAAAGGGTGTGGTGTCTGTGTTTTATAATTTTATTTGATGGCCACTTGTGGAGTACTTACTAAGAGCGAGACACTTAGTGACGAGCAAGACTGCCCTAATGCATTTCCTCAAATAGCTTACTCCTTCATGAAAGAAATAGGCCATTTTGCAAATAAAAATACTAAAATTTTGTGAAGTGCTTTGAAGGGAAATGTAAGGTGCCATAAAAGGGGACACATGGGGGACCCTGTGTAGCCTACAGGACTCAGATAAGGCTACCATGACAAACAAAGGGACATGCAGGCAGAGGTCTACAAATGGTTGTGAGGAGGAATAACAAAACACTTCTGATGGAGGAAAGCACGGCATGAGTCCTGAAGGAGGAAGAAGTTGGGCAAGTTTCAAAACCTGAAAATAATTCCTGCCTGGCTAAAGTATTGTGGCAGAAAATAAGAAGGTATTGAATGAGCTTGCAGAGAGGGCAAGAGGAGAAGGGAAATGTATAGATCTTGGACTCTGAAGGCACCCAAGATGGATGGAGAGGTTTAAGCTGGGGCGAGGTAGAGGAGTGGGCTAGTGAAAGTTCACATTCTTGTCCTTGTATCAGGGATCTCAATCTACCTGAAAGAAAGGTGGTCTGATGAGCTGGCCCTATAACTCATCCACCCCACATGCAGGCTTGCATCCATCCATCCACTCACTCATTCAGTCATGGATGAAAATATGCATAAAAACCACGCATGGTTTTCCTTCCTGCAGCATTTACAGTCTTTCAGGGGAGGTAGAAATCAAATCATTACACCAAAAGAAGTGAAACTGAAATGATGCTCTGAGCTACTAAAGGAGGTCCGTGAAGTTAAAAAATAAAATAATAGACATGCTTAACCTAATCAGTGAGACCAAGAAAGATTTCGTTGAGGAAGGGACAAAGTAACATATGTGTTAACTAGGCAAAGAATGAAAAGAAAAGGATAGAGAAAAATCCTGGCAGAGCTCCTTCAGGGAGACTGCAAGAACATGGGGCAGGTGGGTCCCAGCAAGCTCCATATTGTGAGCACTTAGAGCCCCTGCACCCCTAAGCTTCTTCCTTCTGACTTCACAAGGGTCCCTCTTTTGCAAACCAGGGCATGTAATATGACAAGCACACTCAGAAGGACATCAGCAAACATGGTTCTAAAAAGGGACTGGCCTAGAAAATCCGTGCCTCAGGATCAACATGATGGTGGTACCGAGGTGGGGGTGGTCATGGGCAGAAGGGACGGCATCTGGGCATGCTGCCCTGTGCCAAACCTCACAGTGGATTAACTGTCACAGATTTAGTTCAAAAGGTCAGTTGAGGATAGGAGGTGTGCTAGGAGCAGAAGAAATAGCCACAATGAAGAGAGTCAACAAGCTTGCAAAAAAACCCAGAGGTCGGCAAGGCTCGAGACTCTCGGAAATGTCCCTACCCCAAGCCATATGTTTGAAGCAGGTAGTAAAAAAACTTTCTTCCTGAATCTTTTATTCCATATTTGCAATTTTCTTACATTCCTGACTCTTCCTATCCCCAGGGCATACAAATCACAGCAAACAACCAGATTGTTGGATCTGTCCTCCCTTAAGCACATATTCTTATAAATGGAAAGAAAATGGTCTCATTGCATGCTATTGAGAAACACAAATCTCTAAATGGATTGTCAGTTCTTTTAACCACTAATTCCTCTTTAAAAAGACAGCATATTGATTCTTTTCATCAAAAGTTGCCAAACGTGTAAATTCACAATCCTGAACACAATCCAAAAATCATCTATTGTCGAGGGATAATGCAAAACGTGGCACCTTACACTTGCATAATCTTTATGAGGCAAAAATATATGGATATATTTTAGGTGTATTTTAGCATTAGATATTTAGAATTTTGTGAAGAAGGTATTATTATTCCTGGTCTGAAGATGAGAGAAGCAATGTTCTGAGAGTTTTCGGGATGTAGCTAAGGCCTAGTAAGCTAAAACTCGAACCCAAGGCTTTTGGCTCCAAGTCCCAATATCTCATTGTTAAACAAGCACGAGTTTGGCTGTCATGGTGACTTAGGTCAAGTCTTGGATTCTGTAAATTTGTTATTTCTATGATTATGGGCAAATTACTTTTTCTGAACCCTAATTTTCTCATTCAGAAAATGATGGTGATATCATGTATCTAATAGGGTGACATAAAGATTATATGCATATGAAACATTTAGCTCAGTATCAGGGACATGGCACATACTCCAGAAATGAAAACCACCACTGTTACTCCATAGTATGTCATAGGATGTCATTATTGTCACTGGATTATAATACCAAGGCCTCAGCAAACCTACTCTGCATATTGGAAGCTCCCAATCGTCCTCTGAATAGGTACACTCCAATCAACATATCATTAATTAGCTCGATTGACTTTCAGTTTATCCAAGACTGGTGCTGCAGTATGCCCATTGCATCTCTCCACTAGTCCAATTCATTCAGGCTTTCCAAAGAGCTAACATTCTAGCATAAAATCCTATTCTTTCAAAGCACTTACTCTGTATCAGGCACTGAACTAAGCTCTAAATTATGGACTGTCCCATTTATCTTCCCTAGAACCACCTGACTTGAAGACTATTGTGATCTTTCTTTTCCAGTTGAAGAGGTTCAAGCTCAGGGGGTTGATATAATTTATCTCAGGTAGGTGGTACAAAGCAGAGTTAGAATTTGAACCCAGATTTGTCAAATTCCAAAGCTCATGTCTCACACACCTCACTCGATGGTCTTTGAATTATACATCTGGAGATGATGAAGTCTACACAACGTTTCAATTCCTTCCACATATGTCACCTTGTTTCCATTTGCATTCAGAATCTGCACAGTATTGCTGTTTCCCCAGAAAGGCAAAACTTACGACTGAGGAGGATCCCAAATATAGCTTGGATACCTCGTACAGTAACACACCTGATCTGTGCATTCCCTAGAACCTTCCTAAGTCAGGAACAACAGGGTTAACCTCACCTGGCTCCATACAACCTGGGATCAGGTGGTGGCCTTTTTAAGTCTTGAAACTATCACCCTCCTCATAAGGTAAATGCGGATTATGTTTACTCGATCTTAATAAAAGGCAATGGAAATGATTTATTGGGACGAAAAGAAAGGTACTGTGCTTTGCTTCATTTGTTTGCTATTTCTCCCCATGACAGCTAAAGAACAGGAGTGCTCTCAAATTCTGGGACGCTTTTACCATCGTAACAATGGCATAAAACACGAAGTTCAGCGGCGCCTGGGTGGCTCAGTGGGTTGGGCCTCTGCCTTTGTCTCAGGTCCTGATCTCAGGGTCCTGGGATGGAGCCCCGCATTGGGCTCTCTGCTCAGTGGGGATCCTGCTTCCCTCCCTCTCTCTGCCTGCCTCTCTGCCTACTTGTGATCTCTCTCCTGTCAAATAAGTAAATAAAATATTAAAAAAAAAAACAAACCACGAAGTTCAAAGAAAACACAGAACCTGAGCTTGTGAAATTAACACATTAAAACAATTGCGAGATTGCAGAGATCTTCTCCGCTGACAGTGAAGCCCAACATACCCTCTGCTCTCTTTAGCATTCAAAGGGCGAGGAGCTTTTTGCGAAGGTGCTGGGAGGTGTGGAGCTGATACATCACAGTGGCCTGCAGCCGCCGGGGACACTGTTCCTAATGGCACTCTGCGCTGAGGGCTCTGCACTATCAGCTTTCTCCCCAACACCTAAGTGTTTCCATGGTGTTTGACCATCCATTCCAGGAGCCTCTCTCAAGGTGTGCATTTATTTCACAGTCTGGGATCGACCCACCCCTCTCCTCCTGCTAGCATGTGTGCAGTTGTGAACGGAAATACGACTGGGGGAGACACGTTTTTGACGGCTATTATAGATCTATGTATCCAGAAGACAGGAATATATCAATGAATGCATATCATGTCAGTCTGGCATAGCAACTAAGGGTCTCAACTCCTGAATTAGAGATTCCAGCTCCTTTCTTTATCAGTGTGTGATACTGGACAAATCACTGAACTTGGAAGTCTTCAGTTTTCTTACCTCTACAATGGGGATAATAATGGAACACGCCTTATAGGACTGTGATAGTAATTTAGCAAGATAATGCATGCCTGGTGCTTTACGCAATGTCGTATGACTCTGAGTGTTGAAATCCTGCCTCTTTCTCCTTCCCTCTTCTACTCTTCACATTCTCTCTATTCTATAATCTGTCTCCATATTACTTTCATCCATTGTTCGCCATTCACCACGGGTCCGTGATTGAAGTCTCTTATGAAGACCAATACAATCTGTGGGCATCAAAGCCCCACAACATAATTTGATGAGACATGCCTTATATCCTATCAACAGCTTTACGGAAGTCAGAGCAAACCCAGGCAAGGGAAACACGACGCAACATGTACTTAATGGTAAGACACACTTCTCTGTCAATACCCCAGAGTTCCTTGGTCAGTGGTGACCTGTGGGGTGCCAAAACCCAGCACACAGGAGAGACAACATAGAGTATTGGTGTCCCTAAAAAGGACAGTAGTGACTGCTGAGTTTAGTACCATAGCAAGCATGTAGGAGAAGTCATGGGTGATGGATTTGTTTTTGTTTTTTTTTTAAAGATTTTATTTATTTATTTGACAGAGAGGAGAGAGATCACAAGTAGGCAGAGAGGCAGGCAGAGAGAGAGGGGGAAGCAGGCTCCCTGCTGAGCAAAGAGCCCAATGTGGGGCTCGATCCCAGGACCCTGAGATCATGACCCGGGCTGAAGGCAGAGGCTTTAACCCACTGAGCCACCCAGGTGCCCCGATGGATTTGTTTTTAATGATTCGATTACTTAGTGATGAATCAATTAACAATAAATTAACTAACCAATCGTATTTTGAGCAAAGATGACATCACATATTATTCTAGGTACTCTGTGGGACTCTACAAAAGACAGAACATCAGTTTATTACTTGTAGGGGTATTGGAATCATGCAGGGAGCCTGACTGAGTGAAGATATCTTAGTTCCAGAGGCTAACGATTCTGATTTAGTTGATGTGGGGTAGGACAGGGAGGATCCTAGATATATTTATTAAGAGTGATTCAGGATCTGTGCTGTGAAAGATTTATCTCTAGAGGGCCAAGGAGGGAGGGAATCCCTCAGAAACACAGGACAGGTCAGTCCCTGTCCTCCCTACACAAAGGACATCAGTGAGGGAAGGCAGCATGGTGGAAGAGAGAGCACCGTGTCCTGGGCTCCTCCAGTTCACTCTGTGATCTCACACAAGTCACATATCCTTCCTGAGCTCTGGTGTCCTCCACTGAAAGACGACAGACATGTCATCTTAAAGTCTCTTCTTGTGAGAATGTTGGTAGATTTGATGGCAAGATCCCTGGTTCATGTGTACAGTTGTGCAGAGAGCACCAGGAACCCTCATAACAGCTTGTTTGGAGAGAGGCGTGAACTTAGAATCAAAGTCTGACACTCACCTATAACCCAGCACCGTGATCCTACTAACTGACGTCTCAGTTGTGTCTCTCTCTAGGGATAAAACCCAGCAAGTTTCAGGGCCTTCCTGACATAACTGCCATATAATATTTCTCTTATTTCAGTGGATGACCACTGCCTTTCACATTTCTTCTAGAATGTCTGAGAAGTGATTCTAGCTCTTCCCACTGTCTTCATGTATGATTTCTCCATTATCATTCACAACACCACCATCTCCAGGCCCTGACCTCACTGCCCCAGAGTCACTTCTACTCACTTCCTCCTGCCTCCAGTTGGTTTCCAATGCTCTGAGCACTGTTTTTCCAACAACAATGTTATCACTTCCATCAGCTTCCACCTTGTGACCACCAGAGTCCAAGCCATCATCTCCCCTGGCCTAGTCCTACTCTTCACCCCTGGACCCCGTTGGTCCATGATCCACATAGTGGTCATCTTTGTGAAAGGCAAACCTCTGGGTGGCCGTTGAAACACAAAACACCACTCCCTCACCGTGGCTTACAAAATTCTGCACTGTCCAGCCTTTGTCCACTTCTCAGAGCTCTCTTGAGCCATTCCTATCTTCTGGGACTCTGTGGGTCCCACAAACATATCAAATTCCACCCTTCTAAGCATGTTTCTCCCAGAAGGTCTTCCTCCTTGACTTGGCACGACTTATCATTAGGAGCGCAGGTTAAATTTCACTTCTTCTTAAGGGCCCTCCTTGAGGATACACCACTGTTTGTTTTAGTCACCTCACCAGGACTCATCATTCACCACTTTCTTCATGTATACAGTAAACTTCTGTCTGCCTCCTCCCAAACAGAATATAAACTCCATGAGAACAACATTCTGTTTGTCTTTTTTACCACCAAATCCCCAGTGGCTGAGCATGGCGGGCATTCGGTAAGTATCTACTGCACAAACCTTAAAATCATTCTGACTTCTCTAGTCTCTACGTGCAAAAGTCTCTCTAAGCCTGAACCGTGAGTATGGCATTGTCTGACTCATCATACTTTCTCTTCACGAATTCCAAACTTGGCAAGATCCCGCAGAGCTGTTCACTCCACGGTCCCTCTCTGACTCATCCTATCTATTTTCCCACGGGAGAAATAAGGCGCAGACAGATAAACGATGCCACCCAGCCCAAGGTTCCACAGCCAGGGAGTGGCAGAGAGGGCGTTCGAACTCAGTTACGTCTGACACCAAAACCCGCTGCAACACACAGCTCTTCGTTCTTGGTTCCGAGTCTAAATTCGGGAACCAAAAATAAGAGAACAGCCATGTGTTTGCAACGGTACAGATGTGCAGGTGCATGTTGAGCCTGAGCTGTATTTTCCTCTTGATTCTGATACTGGAGTTTCTATCAGGAACACTCAAATGACTGCCTCTGCCTTCCTGCAATAAAATATACATAATATATATCTTATTTTTTTCACTGTATATAGTGATGTTTCCCTTACTTGGAGATAGTATAACATGCCTTCGAAGCCCTTCTCTGGATCTGAACATCCCTGGGATAAAGAGTTGCACAACATAATGGAAATTCAAGAGAATTCCAGATTAATACTGGGTATTGCTCTTAAATTTCTTTATCGTGAAGGTGGCATATTCTCAGCCTTCAAAATGAGACGATTTGAAGCATGGAGAATAAGATACAGAGAAGAATGAGGCTAAAGTGTCAGGGAAAGTATTTACTGACACTCACCGGAAAACTCAAAAGATGAATAGTAAGTACATTAATGCAGTGGGCACCTTGGCTTGGCCCCAGCTAGCATAAAACTCAGACCGTTCTAGAGATGATTTCAAGGTCAAGGGTCTATTACCCCCAAACGCTTAAAATGATGCCACTTAATGTTTTGCCATCAGCATTTTCTTCTCCCCTGGGGGATCTGATTCTGTTTCAGGCAGAGAAGTGACATCGCCTTATAGAGAAATGCATGCTGGTGTTGTATTTTTTTTTTTTAATAACAATTTTTAGTTCTTGAACTAAGCACAGAACAAGAAACTGGACCAAGAACACTTGCTAGAAATGGAATCAAGGGAACGTTACCTAATGACAGTTATCCTAAGATCAACCTGAATGCTGGATTTTTTTTTCTTTAGATGCCAAGAAAATTATTCCTTAGGCATCTTCTGGCCTTGCTTACCATATGTCAACTCTAATGAACAGTTCATTGGCTAGATGTCCCTTCTCTTCTCCTCAGCGTGGAACCCTTTACAGGGAGATGTCTAAGACAAATATCTAAACCAAACTTACTCGATTTAGGCAGCTTACAGCTCCTCGATTTAATTGCATTACACGTCTATAAGTAGGGAGCAATTTACTCTGAAGTGGTACTTAGGCATTATTCCTCTTGGCTTCTCCAGGAAGCACTTGGGCTAAATTTCTATTTAATGTATGCTGGCTTTGGAACGTAAGTACAAATAGAGGGATGTGTATTAAGGTTTTAATTATGCGGCGATCCTCTGTTAGAAAATGAATCCAGGATGGACACAGACTTTAATTCCTTTTAACTATGAAAAACACTTTTCTTGCCATCTTGTGCATTAATCAGTCTCTTGAAATGTGCATCTACATCAGCTTGCAGCAAGAAAATGGAATCAATTCGGTGAGTTATGCCGTTTCCTGTGCTGCATTATCTTTGTAACATTGTCAGTGTTTAATAAGTGCTAACAAGAAGGCAAGCACTTTCATTTAATTAAAGTACTATATCATTTTCAATAATTAGTCATAATTAAGGTGAATGATTACCTAGGAAAGATATGAAAAATATACATTCTAGATAAAGCTCAAAGTCACATTTTAAAAGTCCAAAATAAACTCTTGAGGGCTGTGCATAGCTTTAAGTATGATATAATTTATGTAATGAAATAAATCTAGAGTGTTAAAATATTTAGTGGAACTGAGAATAATGAGTTGAGATAGGATTAGTTTAATTAGTTTACTGAAATGGAGTCTTCATAGTGGCTAAGTGTGATATATTGGCTTTTGTCACTTGAAATAAAAAAGAGGCAATTAGTCCCTACTCAAATACATTGTTTTCTCAGCATAGGTTGGAATTTATTTTAGGCACTAATCCAGGACCAACTTCCAATTGATTCACAAATGCTACAAGATCAGATCACCCTTTAGACAACTTAAGAACCCAGTCACTTAAAACAGTAGTTCTCAAAGCAGGGACTGGAGGGAGAGAGGGTCGCCCCTTCCCCTGACCCCCCGGACATTCAGGAATGTCTGGAGACGTTGTGGGGTGTCACAATGGAGGGGACAGTACAACTGGCATCTGGTGGGTAAAGGCCCTGGATGCTGCTCAGCACTCAAAAGAGCACAGGACAGCCACCCACAACAGGGATACCATTCCAAGGTATCGATGTTGCCAAGGTGAAGAAACCCGCCTATAAGCAGCAAATGCAGCATCTACCCACTCATGCCTGTCACTGGTGGGACAACGTGCAATTGTCTGTGATCTGAAAATCCCAAATCCACGTGGCGTTACATTTGCATTTCTCCTATGAGGGAAAAACCAGTAGCTACTAAATAATATAAACATTAAAAAAAATAATAAAAGCAATCCCCCCCCCACCCCTCAATAATCTTAGAACGATGAGAAGGAAAGAGATTGATAGCAAAATCCACAACCTCTAATGATGGTATATTCATGTAATAGAATACTGTGAAGCTATAAGAAAACATAAGCTTCATGGAATGCAATATGCTTTTTATACGTCATTTTATGGCTAAATCCAAAGTTACCAAACAATGTGTGGAGTAGAGACTCATTTTTGTAGCTACACATTTTACATGCATGTATCCTCACTGGAAAAAAATCAGGAACTTCAGAAATAAGAGTAGGAGTTACTTCGATGTGAGTTTGAAGACGTATTTCAGATATTGATTTTTTTTCTAATTGCATACTGTATTTTACAACTTTCCCTACAAGCTGTTTATATTACTTGTGTCATAAAGCAGTAATACGTGTTGGAAAGGAAAAAGGGTAGAAGAGAAAACAAGGAAGTGGGAGCCCAGAAAGACTCCTTTGCTTCTGCATTTGGACTTGACAGAAGCAACCTCAGTCCCTTTGAAGGGAGCCTGAGGTGAGAACTTTCTATGAACAGGTTAACACACAAGTTCACCTGGCTAGAACCGTCCGCATCCCTTCACTGAGGGGAAGCCAAAATACAGGGCTTGTTTGATCAAACAAACATCCTGAAAGTTGCCACGAACTCTGACTTAAACGTTAAATAGTCAAATAGGGAAAACACCAAGAAAACACCTCGAGCGAGAAAGACCACGGTACACGCCTGTCTATTTCCAGTGGGAAGTGTGGAAATTCAAAACCCCATATTCAAAATACTGTTCTTTTTCTCTATTTTCCCCTTCACACTTTAGCGATGACATTTATAAAGCCTGTGATTCTTGAAAATCACTAACATCTTGGAGGAGGAGGCTGGCAAGAGGGAGGAGGCCCCCTGCCTCCGCTCAGTCTGAAGTTCTTCTTGGAGACTTTAAGTTTTATTATTATTATTTCTCTTTTTTTCCCCAGAGCATGAATTTCTCTCTGTGGCTCCCCAGCAGCTGAACTCTCACAGGAAGACCAAAACAACTCAAAGAAACATTTGGGCTTTTGTCCTAGGGACGACTAAATATTTAGAGGGCCCACGGTGTGAGGGGGGCTGCTCTCTTTTACTTGAAAGCATCGCAGGGCTGGGAAAGAGTGGTGGGGTTCCTTTTTTCCCTTAAATACACATGTCTATCAATAGGGGAACTGGTTAAACAAATGACAGGACATAGAAATATGATTGCCAGGCAGGTGCTGTTAGACCGAGGAAGATCATTTACACATAACAACATGGAAAGGTTTACACACTGTTTTTAAGTGGCGACATAGTCAACCGCTTGCTTTTTTAAGGAAGCAGATATGTTCCGAATGCGTGTGTTTTGAATGTGCACAGAAAATATCTGGAAAGATGAGCTAACAATTATTAAGCAGTAAAGGGGAGGATGAAAAGGGGAAAGAGAGACCTTTTATTTTGCCTTATTCGGTTCTACGCAGTGGATATGGGCTCTGTGTGTGTGTGTGTGCGTGCGTGTGTGTATTTAACTCAGAGCATGTGCTATTTTAAAAATATGCCGCGATATAGCTCAGGCATACCGTGAGGTATACAGAAAAGCAAGGGTGCATCTGTGTCAGTACTACCTAGCTTAAGTCATAAAACATTTCAGGGTGGTCGGCTCTTCTATCTGTGACCCTCTGAAGTGTATGTCCCCGATCTCCACAAGCCGTCGATGCTCTGGAGCTTGAGCTTTCCTTTTTGGTGATGTGTGTTCATTCCATGTGCACGCATTCCGCAATAGCATAAAGCGCTAAAACTGTCCCACGTTTTCAATCTCTGAGTCGATTCGGTTTTCCACCTTGCGTTATCCACCCGAGGTCATCGGGCTGAGAGCCACCCTTCGTGGCACAAATGGCTCCCATTCATTCATTCCCACGGCTCTGTCCTACTCCGTTGTCCATGAGGCTCTGTCTTCTTATTCCCTTCAATGAGGTGATTTATGCTAAACTTTGGCTCAATGCGGTGTTACTTTTATTATTTAAAAACAGCCTGATAAAGGGTGAATAAGAAGAGGCAAGACGGAGTCATCGGGAAAGGGCTTTAGTCTCACGGTGAAATGGGAAAGCTCGGTCTCAGTCAGTCTCCGAGCCCTGAAGCCCAGAGAGCTCTCCTGCTGTGACACTGGCTGTTCCTGTTGATCAAATTATGATTTGCCAGGAACACAGTCGGTGCCACACGGCCCTGTGATAAGTGCTATTGATATTTCCATTTCATAGACGAGGCCACCGGGCTCAGAGAGAACACACCCAGTTCATGGTGCACCAGTTTCTGAGTGGTGGTGGTGGGATTGCTCCACGGTTGGTCTGTCCCCCTGATGTCTATTCCTCAGGGTAATGCTGACCCACAGCTGCTTCCACTTAACAATATACCATCTTGGGGCATCGGGGTGGCCCAGTCAGTGAAGCATCCAACTCTTGGTTTCGGCTCAGGTCAGGATCTCGCGGCTGTGGGATCGAGCCCTGCGTGGGGGCTCTGCACTCAGCACAGAGTCTGTTTGAGATTCTCTCTCCCTCTCGCTCTACCCCTCCCACTCATACTCTCTCTTTCTCTGAAATGCGTACGTCTTAGAGACAAAACAACGCAACACAAAACAAAACACCCAGAACAAAACCATCCAAACCAACAAAAACGATATACCATGTCCCTGACTTTGGAACGGTCTCCCTGCACGGAGAATGGCCAGGAACGAGCCTGAATTAGTAGCAGCTCCCACAGCCCCAGTGTCCACACCCTGCTATACCAGTCAGCCGTTGAGAAGAGCAGCCAAGAACTCATAGAGGACCCCTGGATGCTGGTGAGAGACAGAAGGCCTGAATAATAAAAGGCGACAGCAATGAGGTCCAAACTGAACTCCTCTACCACACAAAGGGAAGATGGACAATAAGCCCAATGCTTCTCCCACCACCTTGCCCCACGTTAAGTGCATCCTTGGGACAGACCTGCCGTTGGCTTGGGACAAAGGCCATACCCAGCTGGGAAATCACTCTAGAGACATTTTCTAGTACCAGCCAGCTCAGGAGGCCTGGAGGGCAGCGGTTCTGGAATGAATGCTCTCGGCCCCACTACCACACTTCCTTCTTGTCACAGGCTCTTCGGCAAAGCTGGCTCTGTGGCTGTGAGACATATATTCCCACCCCTTAAGCCTCTGAACTTGAAAGATGGGAACCTGGTCATCACGTCTTCATTTCCTGTGCCCCCAGGAGATAGCCCGCAGACACTCGTCAAACCTGATTAGCAGTGGCATGATAACTCTGCCCTCACTTAGGGTAAAATTCCCCCTCCTCACCTTGCACGAACACACCCTTCTTCATCTGGCTTATCTACTTCTCAATCTTTTTTTTTTTTTTCCTGTCACCTCTGTCTGAATCTCTGAACCCAAATCTTCCAGCCACCCAAGCCTCCTTCCTCCTCTTTAGACATGTCCAGCTTGTTTCAATTTCAGGAACTTGTTCTGTTCCCTCTACCTAGAATGCTCTTCCTCCACATGTTCACCTGGTTGGGTCCTTCTTCGAACTTCAGGTTTCGGCTGAAATGTCACATTCTTAGATCTTTCCAGAATCTCCAAACATCAAGAAGCACCGATTCCCTGCCTACTCTTTTGTCACTTGGTTGTATTTCTCTGCACTGCCCCTGTTACTCTCCGCTCCCTTCTGTCTTTCTCCCCCAAGATTTAAGTTCCCTGAGAGCAGAACCTGGGTTTATTATTCACGACTGTGTCCATGGTGCCTGATATAGCTCCTAGAGCACAGAGAGGCTCTCTATAAATGTGCGTGGGACTAATTAATAAGGATACAAGTAAAATAACGGACTGCCTTTCATACAGGTAATTGCTCTAAAGTTTTCCTGGTAAAGAATTATGCCACAGACAATCTGAAAACGTTTTCCCCACTCTGCATATATGGATTCCAGAGAAGAGGGGTTCATTAGATCCTTCTTAGGCTGTTACTGTAGTATTTTTCCCCAAATGATTGATTTGCAAGCACAACTTGACATTCAATATACTTTAATGATGAAATGATTTCTCAGAAATTTTCTGTGTATCACCTACAGCGTCACACGAGGAATGCAAACAGGCCTGGTTCTTTCTGAATGAGATGTCTGGTGACCGGTTCAGCCCGCAAGCTTCCACCTTCCTGGTGCGATACTGTCTCCTCGAGTCCCAACACCCTGAGCCCCAGGAGCCTAGAGAGGTGATGGAGAGCACGCTATATTGAGAAAATCTCCACGAGTGAAATAAAACCAAGTCCCCCCTTTTTTTTTTCTAACATTTAAGCTGGCATAAAAAAAAGGTAATTCCCTGAGTATGAGATTACCTTCCTTAAAAGAAAAGGAGAATTTGAAAGTGCTTTAACTTTAAGCATTTTTACATCTTTCACCACTTCTGTAGAAACCTTATAAGGACCTACAACAGTCACTGCTTCTCTAAGCCATCGTGGGATGCCTAAAGAAATCCCATCTGGGTCTCATTCTGGGACGGGGCCGGTCCTTCATACAACACACATGTCTGTGCTGAGGCCTCCTTGTGCCTGGGCCCTGCCAGGGGCTCAGACTCTGATAGGGAAGTTTCACGTTCCGAGAGACGAAACTACCGTTTTCAATGACTGCATATTCCCTCTTGCAAGGCACCTTGGCAAAGACGAAGTCAGTCTCTGTATTGATGTTTTAACTTTCTTGTTATTTAAGAGCCTAAAAACTGGATTAATTATACTTGTGCTTCAAAAAAAAAAAAAATTCCTTTGCTGCAAGAACCGTGAAAACAAAATGCACTGATGATCTTTAAATGACCCAGAAACCAAGGTAATTATAGCTGTAATTAATTACATAACATTACGTCCCATGGTAGTCAGCTAGAGGTCTAACCCAGAAAATTCCGAGGTTGGAAAATTTGAATTTGGGGACTTATCGCAGACACACCGCTGTGGTGGGCACTCACCAATTCCTAATCTTCTCCAGGCATGTCTGACCTCAGGCAAAAATCACTTAACCTGTTTTTATCTCTCATGCTCATCTGTAAAATGGGGATGGAAGTCCGGGGTCACCTCGGGGATGCTGTGTTAAGCCATATATTAATGATTTGAAATAACATGATTTCACACAGAACACATTCGAGGAATTTTAATGAAGCTGGGTTGCTAATATCTAATAGCATTACAAGCCAGTAAATAAGTACCAGAACGATGCTCAGTTTATTTGAATTTTGTCTGAAACAGTTTTCGTTTTATCAAATTCACCTGGGTGTATTTCTTGGCAACTTGAGAGCAGAATGTACGAACACACAGACAGACAGACATACACACGCACACACACACATACACACACTGATTGCCTGCTTACTGAATATTTGCATTATCTCACATTGTTTTTGGAAAAGTGCTTTAGAAACATGCACCCCACTTTTTGCAATGCACTTATTTGCAACAGTGAAAAATCAAACCAAACTTCATCAGTGAGACTAAGGCACTGGGAGCCCTTCCTGTAGGATGAACAGACTGCCTGCTGAGGGCTCGGGTTCTTGGCCCTGCCTACTGAATGCTCAACCTTCACTTCGTCTTCAAGCCGGGACACACGTCACCTCGATCAGAGAATGTTTGTCCAAAATGGTACTGGACAGTGATAAAAATGTGGCTAGTTTCATGGTTCCCAAGCAGATTAAAAATAATTCATAAAAGCACAGGGAGACAGAGTGCAGGAGTAAAAAAGGAAAGAAGGGAACTATTCATAGTATTTGTCACTCTGTGTATTTGTAGGTAAGATGCTCTCAAGACAAACTTTACCAGACCTGCAAGGAATGCAGAATTTCAACCCAGAGTGAATGTTAGTTACTGTGCATGCTAGCTGCCTTTTCACCTTGGGGAGGAACAGGGGGATCAAGAAGGGTATAAACAGACTCCTTTGTCAGATCCATACCAGAATGGATGAGCGTACTGAGGAAGTCTGACTTGGAAGAACACTTGCACCCTAGGGAAACTCAATACGGGCCTCGCTTTTCTGTGGTAGAAATTCAACGGCCACTGAAGCCATCCTTGTGCTCTTACCAGCAAAACAGGGCGCCAGGATATTCCACTGTAATTTACCCTCAAAAAATGAAATTGCCATAATTATCCGAACTAAAAATATTTTAGGCTCATAATATCCTCAGCCTGATAGAATACAATAGTAGAAAGACGTCAAGCTTGGGAACAAGGCAGTGTTGGCTTTGAATATTGACTTGATGATGGAGTAGTTAGCAATTTGGCCACAGAAGCAATTTTACTTCTCTGAGCTTCAGTGTCTTTATCTTTGGGTATGGATAATGATATTAATCTCCCAAGGTTATTGAAAAGATTAAATAGGATAATACATGCAAAATGTCTGGCACAATGCCTGAAACATAGTAGGAACCAAAAATGTTCCTTCTCTCTGTCTCTCTCTCTCTCTCACACACACACACACACACACGCATATCCACTCTAAGAGAACGAGATGAGCAGAACTTGAGACCATCTTCTCCCACCAGTACATATGCTGTACGTGTTAATTTAAGTTACCCCATGCTACATTTAGCTTTGTGCTTGCCAGGGCCTTCAAATTCAAGTCCTGGCAGGTTAGGGAAGGGATGCATTTTGGATAGAATGAAAAGAATGCAATCATCCCACTACTTCAAAATTCCCAGTTGTCTGAGATTAGATGGGCAAAACTTAATGGCAGTAACTAGACAGATCACCAGGATAGTTGATACTGTACAAACAAAGCCATGAAAAAAATTGCCGAGAGCAAAAGAGCATGATTACATTCGTGTTGGAGACAAAAGAGGGGATTTTTAGGTATTTCTAGAAGATTCCCACAGTTTCTTTTATTATTATTATTACTATTTTTTTTTTAAATTCAGGTTCGGACATGACAATTGCCCCTTCATCCCATGCAAAGTAATCTTCCTGTCAGATTAATGTTATAGCAATCATGTGGAGGTGGGATTAGGGTCGGTAAGAGTCAGGTGTATTCCTTGAGTAAAAAGCATTAATATACATATTGGCTTAAGGCTAGAGTCTGCTGGATACAGTTGCGCCATATCTTGAAACCCAAGCCCTAATGAATTATTCAGAACTCAGCAGAATAATCCAGCATAACTAGGAATAAGCAACACAACCATTCAAGGGGAATATTGTACAGAAGACCGACAGGGGCATCTGATGCGATCTGTACCGTGCCAAACAATGTGCCAAGTTAATTCTCAGAAGCACTTGATGAAGGACAGGCCATCATTCCCCTTTTAGAGGGAAAACGCCGGGGTTTCGGAAAAGGTAAGAAATAGGATTCTGCAGGACGGTGGATGTTTAAACCCGTATTGAAACCCAGCTTCGTCTCCCCCCCAGATCCAGGCTCCACACTATCTCCAGGGCTCCAGACGGCCTGCAAACCCCAACACCCCCACTGCGAGGCTGAGCCCTGCCCCTTCTCTTCACTCCGTCGGAGCCGCAGAAAAGCTCATGTCGCGTCTGCGTCTGTATCTGCCTCTCCATGTGTGTCTCAGAAAGATACTTTATCTTTCAAGTTTTATGGCTCATATCTGTGACTAAAATATCATTTATGACAATTCCCATCTGCTAAGCTTCAAAAGTGATATAGTTTCACGGCAAAGGGCTGCTACTGGGGGTCTAAGTTACAAGCCAAGAGTCGAGTAGAATCAGAATGTACCTGAATTCGATCTCACAGGAAGCTGAGCCTCTTTTCAAGATGTCCGCTTCCTCGACACAAGCTACGCTGGGAATGTGTCGAGGCCCCAAAGCGTGGGGCCTCCCGGCTCCCCCGCCCCCAGATCACAGCAAAGGGCTGGGCTCCTGCAGCCCCCGCAGGTCGGACCCCATTTCTTATTCCAAGCAGGAAAGCAGGAGGCCTGCTTCCTCCTTCATTCTCTGACAGTTATAGACTAGTTGGGCACCTTATTAAAGATTAAGGTTTGCCGGGGCACTCTCTTTTAGCCACCTCCTGCTCACAGTCCAGCATTTATTACAAAGGGACTGGAGATTAACACCATCCATTCTGCGCATCACTTAGTGGTCCCACAAAACCCAGAAAATGCAGCACGGTGCAGAACTGCCTTCCGAAGGTGTTTATGTCTCTGAGTCCCACACACTAGCTTTAAGGGCATCTTTAGTTTAGTTTCTTTGATCATAACACTTAACTGTGGTCTTGTTTTTCTCATTTCGGAGGTAACACGAGTTCCCCGTGGTACGTTTGGAAACATAGAAAAGCTAAAATGAGGGTCAACCTCAAGGCAGGACAGTCTTTCTAGTCTGGAGTAGGATTTTGTGTTCTCTCTCTCCCACCTTCTCTCTCTCTCATCTCCTTTTCCCAAAAGGTTGCTTTCAGATGTTGATATATGTTTTTTGTAAACCCCAAAATACCATAATAAATGACCTTAATTTATTGCAGAAGGATGGAACAAGAAGGCCTTGTTTGTAGGCTGCCCTTCCTCTATTCGGGGCCACAGCAGACGGCGCCAACCGATTATAAACTACTTCCTTCCTGAGTCACACGCTGTCCTTCTCCAAAGTTCCAGTATATGGAACTCGTTCAGCATATGGTCCCTGCCCTCCAGAAACTTATGCTCTCACTTTGACAGCAAAACAAGGAGGGAAACATCGATCAAAACGTTATTGTAGAGGCACATATTATACACCTGACTCAGTAGCTGTCTTACTCTTCGGGGAGTAAACACTGCTCCTTCTAAATCAGTTAGCACTTGCCTGATCCCTGTGTCACGGGACCAGAGGACTCATGCGACTCGGTGCTGAGGTCCTGTCTTTAACACCCTGCAGTGAACCTAGCACACAGTGAGAGGTCAAGGCAAGGACAAATAAATCTCTGAATAACGGATGCTCAATAAATGCAATTTTTTTTTCCATATATCTTAAAATAGGATGCCTGTGTCAATGGTGAGAAAGTGATATAAAGTGGGTAGCGCTATATATAGTAGGAGGTGAGTTTTGAGTCAGATCTTTAAAAAGTAGATGTGGGGCACTAAACATTTGACCCCAGAATCACATGACCAAGAAATTAACACGCCTGTAAAAAATAGCCAAGGTCCCTGTGTTTCATTTATTTATCTCTGCCTCCACAGATAACTTAGTGTGCATGTGCATGGTATTAAATAGGACAAAGAGTCCATTCAGGGAAGTGATTAAAGAAGGTACATCCTGGGTATAGAAAGAGAGACAATGGAAGGAGCAATGGGAACCAGTGCATGCTAATATGAGAAACGCTCTACGGTACATTAAGGAAATTAAAGCAAGGCCAGAGGAAAATAGGGCATATAGTCTGAGGTTTTTTTGTACAAATAAGATAAATCTGTACACACATATGCATGTTACGTCTGGACATATGTATACACATTGGGACCTGCCCCCACCCTCAGAGGGTTCATACAAAAAGCCACTGCTGATTAGCTTTAGTTGGAACTAAATCCAGAGAAGGGATTTATTTTGCCTCTTTTTTTTTTTTTTTCTTTCTGGAGTTGGTGCCATTTGAATTATTAATCGTGGGTATGTATCGCTTTAATTTAAACACACAGAATGCTTACTGGTTGGGCTGGATGGTGGGATCGTGGCCCATTTGTTTGCTTCTTGATTCTTCATGGAAAAACATGTAACACATAAGTGCTATGTTAAAGAAGCAAACTATGATCTTCAGGTGGTGGAGCGTGATCCGGGCAAGGGAAGGGCAGAGGGAGAGGGACAAAGAAGGCCTGGGCATTTACTAAAACATCAGAAGGGCTTCTGAAAAGCTGCATAAAGCTGAAGGGTTGTGGAGCAGAGGAGAATGAAACACAGGCAAGTCAAAAATACAGAGACATCTGTGCGAATGAAATATCTCCCCTGCTGAGGCAGAGATCCCCCTTTTGGGGGTTTGCTTCTGGGGTCACCGTGCATTAGTATTCCACTCACCACGGCTGCGGCCACCATTTCTCTCCATTTCTTTTTGACCTCAAGCATTTTATGCATAAATGTCAGTGTTCTTTACAATTAATCATGCCTACCACAGACTAATTGTGGACAACAGTCATGCAATTAGCCAAAATGTGTTTCAAATATGCATGAATGTTCGGAAAGCACTCACATTCCCAAACCTCAGGTACCTAAACAGGAAAATTGGCCAGTCTTTCACAATTCCCTTTCAAATTCAACGCGCAAGAGCAGGGATCATCAGATCATAGCTGATGACGGCCATGCCCAGGGTCTGCTAATGAGAAAATGGTAGCCTGAGATTCGTGCTATGAACTTGGCAAAGCGGCGCATCTGAAAATACCGCGTGTGCCCTTTGGAGACGTCAGAGGGAGAGACAGACAGACAGAGACAGGACTCGCAAGAGTGGAAGAAAACAAAGATGTGTGATATAACTGGAGGGCTCGGATCAGGTTCAAGGGTCACGTACGACACCAACTACCTCCAAAGAGCCAAATACGGTTGCAGCGCCTGTCCTGTGGTGAGACACAGTGACACTCACCACCGGTCGACCATCCCAGATGACAGATTTGCTCATACGTCTTCTGTCTGAACAGATGGAAAGGAGGTAACCTAGAACAGCACTTCTCAACTAAGGGCGATTCTGCAGCCCAGGGGACATTTGGCAATATCTAGACGTATTCCGGTTGTCACAGCCGAGAAAAGAGTTTCTGTTGGCACCTGGCAAGCAGAGGCCAAGGATGCTGCTAGAAGTCCTATAACGTGCAGGGCAGCCCCTCCCTCTCCCCCCCAATAAGTAATGTTCTGGCTAAGACATCAATGGTGTGAAGGTCGAGAGACTAAGACAGAGTCACTAAAAACGGTGGGCTTGGGGGATGAAGAAGACCTAGCACAGCACATTGCTCTGACACACTGTGGCTCCAAGCAAGTCCCTTAATGCCTGTGACCTCAGTTTCTGCCTCTGTAAAATGGGGGTAATCGTGTCTGCTTTGCAAGGTGGCTACAAGACTTTGAGCTAATGGAAATGAAAGCGCGGGTCCCGGAATGCGTGGCAGCTATCATGATTATCACAACTTTTATTACCATTTCCCTATTTTTCAGTCACGTTACGGGAACAGAGAAATAAAATAAACTTCTTGGAGAGTCGTGCTGTTGCTAATCGGGCACCACGGCAAACACCTCCCTAGCCTCCCAGGAATAAACTAGTCTCACTTCAAACAATTGTTACAGTTTGAATCCAATTGACTCCAGACAAAAGTATTGAGATAATCAGCATATTAAAGCCAACACTATAACCATATGTTAATTATGTAAATGATTCATTTTAATCAGCTAGAACCATGTAAAGAGTAACTAGGAATGCAAATGTAGGGAGTTATTAAAAACCTCATTATTATTCATCTTGGTTCCATGCGTGAACGTATCCATCCAAACAGATGAATTAATGGTGAGAGGAGATGAAAGTGCTGGAGGGGGTCTGCGGGACACCATCTGTCCGCCTTCGCTTCTTGCTCAGGCCGCCACTTTGCAGGGAAGCTGCAAGAGGCGTGCAAGAAGGGTGCTCGGGGTTTCCCGGGGTGGCCTGCTCGGCCTTCTGGAGCTCAGGGAGCATTACGGATTTCTTCATTTGCCTGCGTTTGCCTTTTAAGGTTGGGACCAGGAATGGGTGGGTGGCATCAAAGCAACTCTACTGGGGGTCCCCCAACTCCTCCGTGAGTTGGGAAAACATCTCTCCACCTTCCCTCTTCCTTTCTCTTTCACCCTCGTTATCCCTTCTACTGGTACTACCCAATTTTCCTCCTCATCAAGGGAGCTCATTAGTTTCATCTGTTGCTGTTATTAATAATTGGTCATTGTGACTCCTCGTTATTTTTACGGGGCATTTGCCATGTGAAGTTCTGCTTTCATTTGCTCCTCACCAGGACCTGAGTCTTAGAGGGAAATTATGTTGCCTAAAGCTGAACAACGAGTAATTGGTGGAGGAGGGCTACCAAATGAGGTCGCCGGACTCAAGAGTGCTGGGTAGTGGTGTGGTCTGCTCTCATAGTAGCTATGTCCACCTCAGCTCGCGGGCTAATTAGATGCTTCCAGGAGAAATTTATTTTTGAAAGCTTGAGAGGCAAGGGGTAGAGCATTCCTGAAATATCTAGAATTCTCATATTGGGTGGGCCTCAATACGGGCTCTGCATTGCAGATACATGGACTTGTTGCATTATCCCCCAAACTTTCATGATGACATTTATTTATCCCCATTTTATAAAGATGATAAGACTCAACTTAAAGCGACCTGACAAAGTCACAAAGCAAATTGGAAGCAGAACTGGGATTTAAACCTCGATCTGACGCCAAATCTCACAACTTCCCCTATTTGAATCCCGATGAAGGTATTAAAATATCTCTGTGTGTTGGTGAGGAAACCATGACTCAGACAGCTTTAATGGCCAACCCGATGTCAAGCTGGTTTTCTGGATTTCAACCTGTGTCTGTCCGGCTTATTACTCTGGGGGTAGGACCCTTGCTGATTCCCAAAAATTATCACCACACTCTACCTGCTGGTATAATCAGAGCTAGCCAATAGAACTCTCTGGATTGACGGAAATATTCATGTCTGGGCTATGCAATATGGTAGCCAGCAGCCACATGTGGCGATCAACCGCTTGAAATGTGTTAAGTGTGACTAAGTAGCTGAATTTAAAAATCTGATTTAGTTTCAGTTAATTTAAACGTAATCAGCTACACACGGGTGGTGGCTGCCATTTTGAACAGAACCACTTTGGATCTTCACAAATGCTGTCGCTTCACTGAGGGCTCACAAGCCCTCCTACGTGTTGGGAAAAGACCTTTCAAAGATGAGGACT
>CM053621.1:4588752-4650681 GCA_028646535.1 Procyon lotor | reverse complement strand
AGGGACTTTACATAATACACCCAAAGGCTTCAAGGTGACCTGCGGGAGACCTCTGGGAGGCGAAGCTAGAATGTGGAAGCCTAATTAGTGGCTGCGTCTGAAGAACAGGGAGGTGAAAAGAAGGGACTTAGCCGGGGCGCCTGGGTGGCTCAGTCGTTAAGTGTCTGCCTTCGGCCCAGGTCATGATCTCAGCGTCCTGGGATCGAGCCCCACATCGGGCTTTCTGCTCGGCAGGAAGCCTGCTTCTCCCGCTACCATTCCCTCTGCTTGTGTTCCCTCTCTCGCTGTGTTTCTCTCTGTCAAATAAATAAAATCTTTAAAAAAAAAAAAAAAAAAAGAAAGAAGGGACTTAGCCAACAGGCAGGGAGAAAGGAAGCACAGGGTGTCAGACGCGGGCAGTGTGTCCACAACACCATCCAGTAAGGATTTGCAATGAATCCTGGGGATGTGGCCTTTCCAAGTAACGGAGAGGCATGCTGCCTCATGGGGAGGCTAATTCCTCTGGCAGCTCTGTGGCCTCCAGGAAAAGTCCTTCAAAACCCCACTTGCCTGGGCACGGGGCCTCTGCCTGCTCCTCTGGTGGTGTTCCTGGTTGTCTGAGACCAGGAGGGGTGCAGCAAGGACAGGGGACAGAAGCTTTCCAGGAATACGAGAGGGTTTCTTCCATTTTCCCCACCATAAGTGCGCACACACACACACACACACACACACACACACACACACGCTTGATTCAGCCACACAAGAGGGAGGGGAGCCACTGTTGGAAAACTTCTCCGACGTACTGTGAACTGATCACAGATTCGCGACTGCCTGAAATAGTTCGACCCTCTTCTAACAATTCTTTGACTTCTTACTTATCCCCATCAACCTCGGAAATCTTGACCCGAAAAATGGGCCAAAATGTCTGGGTGTATTACGTGTAGTGTCGAACACAGCATCACACTCCGCAGTACGTAGCATTTGTGTGTGGAATCCGGAGAGCGTATTAGATAGTATGTAACTTGGGGGAAAGCTCTGTCCATCTCTCTATCGGTTGTATGATAGTTTCACCGTATTTGGAGGAAGTATTTAAGATGGCTCAGCCATATGAAGACTACGTGGTGTGTGAGAGAACAAATAGTCCAGAGTGGTTGAATTTGGGGGTCCGCACAAAGTCCCTGAGGTTGCTGACAAGGTGTGCTACACACAGCAAGGTGTGGTGGACACAAAATGCAAACAGTGGTTTTGCACCTGAGCCCTCGATCGGGACACAGGGACAGGGGCTTCAAAAGGCAGGTGACCACCTGCCATCAAGGTACTGCTCTTTGTGGGCAGCCCTGTGTATCAGGTTCCATGGCGAGGAGCAGCAAGAGTTTAGTCATTTAATGAAAGCTGACTATTTTCCCCCAGTAACACACACACACACACACACACACACACACACACACACACACACTCCATCAGGTGCTTCCTGTGTGGTCAGCATTGTATGTATGCCGCCTCATTTAAATCTCAAAACAACCCTGTTGAGTCAAGGCTAGGAACTGAAGCTCCCAGAGATGCCAAGACTTGCTGAAAGGTCACAGCATGTGACCTTGTCATGGGTGTAGGCCATGGGGTATGGTTGTGGGCCGGGAGGATGGCCCTAAAGCCCATGAGTTGAACTCACATTTTTCTGCACTTCCTTAGATGGTTATGCTGTAGCCAGTAACCCTCATGTGATGTAGGTTTGAGCAAATGTGGAGAAATCCTAACGAAAATCATACTTTCCACCCCCCAAACATAATTAATCTAGTGTAGATGTATGTGTGTGTATATATGTTTTGTATAGTTTGGGTTCCGCTTTTCTGGATCTGAAATTCGAATCACTGGGAATAAAGAATAACAAAACAGGAGTCAAAGGCAAAATTCTTTCGTGCCTTGTCTTTAGAAATCCAGATTTCTCTGGCTACACAGATACACTAGCTGATGAACACATAATCTTCTTCTCTCTGCTACTCTCTGGGCTTAATCACATTAATGTCACCATATTGCTTATCGTCCTGGCCGTGCTCCACCTACCAAAAAGTACTGATGGGACACCTTAGCTTTTCCTTGGAAAAATTCAGGTGCTAATTAGAGAATTACTTGTCATTATGTATCAAACTGCTTGCCAATTATTTGCTGGGAGGCTGTCAGTACCTGCCCCTTTCAGTAGCATGGCCATCTCTCTGGTCTCTCATGGTTTATTTGTAGAAGGAGCTGAGTTGGCTATGAATTCTTCCAAAGGTTTATCAACCCTCTCAGGACAGTTTGTGCATATCCAATGTGATGACAACAGATACATAATTTATTTTCTGGAGTGAGTTATGAAAGTTAATCAATAAGAAGTGGAAGTCTTGTAAATTATCTATCGAAGATCAGCCTATTAAATGTTCTACTTCTACAAGGCTGGTCTGAGTGGAGGTCTCGGGCTGCACTATTTATTAGCCCACATGCAAGATAATGTGATTCTCAAGCGGATGAAGGCAGACCTCGCTATTAAGACAGAGACAGTCAAAATAAAAATGAAATGTATTTTGCTACAACAGCAAATCCTACTCTCACAATTGCCAGGAAAAAAAAAAAAACAACCAAAAAACAAACAAACGAATAAATGGGAATCAGAGGGAGGCTGGGAACATCTCTCTGCACGGGTAGAGCAGAAAGCTTAGTGGGTAGTAGGGAAGTGAGCAGGGGGAGAAGGCTCGCTGGCAGGCCCTCCTGATCCATCTCGGAATAAAGCGGACAAAGCACCACTTTGTCCCGGGACGCCTCTCCCACTGCCTGCTCTCCTGCGCGGCAGCTGGGCCAAGGCAAGAAGAGAGACCCTGGCACGGCCAGAACTGTGCAAAATCTCCGAGCGGGAGATAGGAAATGGCCCAGAGACAGGGTGCGGGTTTGTTTTCGAGTCCAGAACGTGGGTCAGAGGCCCCGATGCACAATCAGGGGCCAGGCAAAGGCTATAGGGCAGAACAAGGTAGGTCAGGATGGAAAGAGAAGGAGAGGGGTGGGCTCTATTCCTTCAGTCAATGGGGATCAGGAGATGTGCAGGGGCAAGGGTGGCCGAAGAGAGGGAGAAAAACCTAGATCATTCTACCCACAGGTCCTCGGCTCCACCCTCCGTGGTGACCATGATGCTGCTTGCTCTCTCTGAGGCTCCATAGATGTTGCTGACTCACTGGAAATTTTGTATCGACCCTGTCTCTACCTAAAATGTGATTCATAATAAAAACTGGGAGTATAATGACAATAACCATGGGTGTTTTTATTCACTAGGGTGATATCGGCCAAAGGAAGGCTTCTGTTCCTCCTGTCTACCCCACTCAGGGTGATCTGACAGCACTGTCCGTGCCGGTGGAATCCAAAATGCCTGTGGCCCTAAATGCCAAGACCCTGAAGACAGGGTTTCCTTCTCCTTCTCTGGCCCTGGCATTTTTTGGAGCAAGCTCATTCACTTGCATGCAGGATGCCTGCAGACAGGCCTCTGTATCAGAGCACCCCTCTTGTTTTCCTCTCTGCTCTTGGGCAGGTCCCTGGGTGTCCGAGCCAAAAAGGCTTTCTGCTGGGTAGGCAGCCGTTCTGCACGCAGGGGCCCTCAGCGTTCGTGGACCAAAGAGCAACCCGAGGCTCCTGCTATGCTTTAATCATGAGCTTTGCCTCAGACCCTGCAGACAGAAGTCTGGGCATGACTCTACATCCGCTCAGGCTGGCTCCAGACCCTTTCCTCCATCACCTGAGAAGGCGTCTTACAACACATCTGAGCACAGCTCTCTTATAAGACAACCTTCCGCTCTTCTTTAATGGATTTGTATTATTTAAAAAGCAAAGCCTTCATAGACTTCAGAATTACAAGGACCTTTAACTTGAGGCTCTCAGAATAAACCAGACTGTGCTGTTGCCCTGCTTAAAATTTTCCAAGGGTTTCTTAGCGCCACTCGATAAAAATCCGAATCCCTTACTGCACTGAGAAGGGCCCCACCTCCCTTGTCCCATGCCTGCCTCCCCCACATCGCCTCCCACTGTCCTTCCCCTTGAACACAAGACTCCAACACTACTGGCTTCCCCTGAGCGCTCTGTGCTTGCCGGTCCCTGTCGGTGGGATGCTCCTTCTTGAATTTGCTCTGGTCTTCGGTGTCACTGCTCAGAGAGCCTCAGCTGACCGCCTCTGTCTAGGAGAGGCCCGCACACCCAGGCCTGTGTGTCATGGAGCACCTCCCCCATTCCCTCCCTTCTCTCCACAACAAGCACACAGCTGCTTGTTTGCCTCCATCCCGACTCATTAGAAATAAAGTCCCGTAACAGGAGCCTTGACTCTGATAAGGGCTGTATCTTTAGGGCCTAGAACTCTGCCTGGCATCAAATCAATGCCCCATTGCTACTGATGAATAAATGATTGGATGAACATATTCCCTATTATAACTGATTATAATGCATCAATCAGTACGTTGGAGCACCGGGGTTGAGACACACAGCCTTGGAGGGGGCTTCTTGGACCTCTCGTATTCACCTTTCAAACTGATGAGGCACTTTGCATATATCATATTTACCCAAGTAAACACCCCTCCCACTGAAAGGAAATATGCTTTTTGGCCTTGACCTCGTTTTGCCTCCAGCAAAATGCCTTTGGCTGTCAGCAGCTAGAAGCCTGGGCAGAGCAGGTGGAGGGAGGTGTAAATGACCCTGAAGGTTGAAAGGAAAAGAAATTATCACCCAACAGATTGGCAAAAATTTAAAAGATTGATGATGTCCACTTTTGGCATGGAAGCCAGGAAACTGGTCTATCACGCCGTCTTTGAGGGAACAACAATTGGCAAAGCCATTTTCTGGAGGGCATTTGGCAGAACCGTTTAGAATATAAAATGTGCATACCCAGGGAACCAGCAAACTCAATTCTAGGATTCTGCCTTCAACCTATTTTCATACGTGTGCACAAACACAGATGTGCAGGGGCATGCATTGGAAGCATCGTTCCGGGGGGAAAAAAACCAGAAGCTACCAAAACGGGTATAAAAGGCAAGATGGCTAAATAAACTGTGGTATGACCACATACGGAATTTTGTTCAGTCTGTTCAGAATACTAGGGCAGACTTCTCTCTGATGACCAGAGAAGGTGCCCGAATACATGTTGTTAGATATACAAAAGCAAGCCGCAAAACAATGCGGGTGGACGTGATCCCAGTGACTTTAAACACGCGTGTTGTGCTCCTGTCCACCTGCATGTGCACGTAATGACCCAGGAGGGGGGTGGGGGCACTTCAGACTACCGCTGCCTTCTGTTATCACGCATTACCTCTTTGTAGGGGAGTGGGGGAGAGGGGTGGGGCCGTGGCAGACAGACTCACATGCTTTACTCTGTGTAAACGCTTATGTCTTGAAACCGCTGTGGGGGAAATACGCTATTACACTACAGTTTTAAAAGTCAAAGAAGGAGGGTTGCGGGACTTTAGCAGAACCAGGGCTGGGGCGAGGGATGGGTTCTGTGCCCCGGTCAGAGGAAGACTGAGGGATCGAGAGGACAGAGTTGACCGTCCTGGATTCAAACCCCGGGCTTCCCCGTTGGCCCGCTCTGTGAACATGATGACCCCACCGAACTTCTCTGCCTCTCGGCTTCTCCTCTATGAAGCTGGGAAGATTGCAGTACCCGCCTGTTTGAATTTTTGTGAGGATTAACTCACAAAAATTGTGAGATGAAGCCTGTTAAATGCTTAGCTCACCACCCAGCACAGAGCAAATGTGAACATTAACTATTCATTTTATTATCGTTGGGTTGTTCTCACGTTTCAGCATTCAAATCTGCTCAGAGGAGGGAAAGGCAAAGGACAGAAAAGAGACCGTAACATGGCCATTTAATTAATTCCCTCTTACAGAGTACTGCTGCCCCCACAAAATGTTGAGCAGTGTAAGAAATGTTCTATATTATGCTGTTGGACACAGTGAAGACAAATCACAGGTGTCTACCGAGCACTGGGAATGTCAGGGGTCTGCCTCAACTTACACGGCAATAGCTACGTGGGGCTGGAGGGGACAGCACATTTCTAGGGAATTTCACTCTCCCCAGAGAAAGTAACCTCCTTCTCTCCTGACAGTCCCTGGTACTGAAGATGGGCCCAAATCACAGTACTTAAAATTTTAGGAAACCCTAAGCATTTCATCTTGCTTGGGGTAGAAGAGGTGACTTGGAAGGTTTTACGAAGTAGGTCCCCTTTCAGGCCTCGTTCAGATTTTCTGATGGCTCGATGAGACTCAGATGGTGCTACCCTGCCTTTCACGCCATCTCTGGGACATCTTTGAACCTCCCTAATCTTCCTACGAGAGAACAGGCCTCAGACACGGCAAACATCGTCAGCAAACACAAGTAATGGAGTATTTGACAACATTGCTTTGTCTCCAGTGCATTTTTTTTTTCATCGAGCTACAACACATACCATACAATTCACCCTTTAAACCGCACAATTCAGCATTTTCTAAGACAGTCCTAGGGTTTTGCAACTACTGCCACTACTGAATTCCAGAACGTGCGCACGGCCCCTAAAAGAAAGCCCGTACCCATTAGCAGTCACTCCCCATCCTTCCTCCCCCAGCTCTAGCAAGCACGACTCTGCTTTCTGTCTCTATAGATTTGCTTATTCTGGGCACTTCGTGTAATTGGAATCATATACTATGTGGTCTTCTGTGTCTGGCTTCTGTCATTGAGCATAGCATTTTCACAGGCCATCCGTGTTACAGCACGTATTATTACTTTGTTCCCTTTCATGGCCGAATGATTTCCTGGTGTGTGATATACCGCTCTTTGCTTATCCCTTCATTAGTCAGTGGACATTTAGGTTCTTGCCGTCACTTGACTTTCACGAGTAATGCTGCGATGAACACTTGTGCCCAAGTGTTTGTGTAGGGATGCGTTATCTGCAATTCTCCTGGGCTTGCCCCTAGGCGTGGAATTGCAAGTAAAGCGATGCTACATGTAAGTTTTTGAGTCATTACTAAACTGTTTTCCAAAGTCACTGCAAAATTTTACAATCCCACCAGCAAGGTATGCCTGTCCTTGTGTCTACACGTCCTCACCAGCATTTTTTGTGGTCTGTCTTTTCATTATCACATTCTAGTTGACGTGATCCCCATTTTTTCAGTAGCTACTATTTACTATTTATGCCTTGTGATGGCGAGGTTTGAATGAATTAGTGATACACAGTTTCCTTTTGTAAATTAATTTATACTACTTATAAAAATGGAATAGAATTCAATCATAGTGTTAAATATATAATAGTGCCTGTGCTACAAAGCAGCTGAAGGTCTCAAGTTGAGGGAACTGTGGTTAAAGCTTTGGGTTCCCCTAATGGGGTTCACACGTAGACCCGAGACCTAAAGCCATCTGCAAAAGTGATGTGTGCGTGAGCGCACATGTATGTCCATGTATATGCATGTATGTGTGCATGTGTGGGCAGGTGTGTGTGTGTGTATGCTTGTATGTGTGTGTATGTTTGAAAACTTCTGCTTTCATCTATTTAGCCTTTCACTCCACACACATGAATGAGCAGCAGAGAAGCCAGGAGATTTGCTCACTGATGCACGGACATCCAGGGACAGGTCTGGAATAAGAGTGAAGTCTTCAGAACTCCTGCACCAGGATCTCTCTGGAATTGCATGGAAAATTCAAAAGTATCACTTGGCCAGTTTTTCTTGTAGAAGGGTCATAACTTCTGGCTTTCTTTAATATTCTCTTCCACCTTACTTGTCTTTAGGATTTAGACACAAAAGGCCCTGGAGAACAGGGCCCCCAAACAGCAGAGATGGGGAGCCTAAAGCAAGTTTAGTGCAGACGGATCCCTGTGAGCTTTTCTCTACCTTAGCTGACAGTGCCTTGTGAAAGGGAGGGGGGGCAGATCCCAGGGAGGTGTGTCACCACATCTGCAATGGGGTGATACAAATTCTGAGCGCAAGATATGGAACAATCTGTCTCTTCCTATTTGGTCATCTGGCCCCAAGTGGGGGATAGGGCCAGCCCCTCCTGCCCTATTTGGGGACATGTGCGAAGACGTAGGTTACAGCACTGCAGTGACCAGCTGACCTCTGAAAGGCCTTCTCCACCCAGAAGCCACAAAGTCACAAAACCATGGCTGCTTCTGGAATGGAGATTCCTAAGTACGTTTCTGCATGGGGTGTGCTGACCATCAACTGGATGTTAGAAACCCTTCCACTGCAAGACCATAGGCTCACAGTTCGACACATACTTCCAGAGGGAAATATCCGCACCCCAATTAAGAATCCATGCCCACGAATCACTCTGTGGGTGTCTCTCTTTCTCTATCAGCTCCAGAGAGTGGCTTTGAAGGCACTGGTGAGGGTCACGATGGACTTTTTTCTGGGGCTGGAAACTTCTCAGCGGCAGTTAGGAAACACAGCTGCTGACAGCTGAAAATTCTCTGCCTGGGCCTCGAGATCAAGTGACAGAATGTGTGTTTCCATGGCACTCCCAGAAACAGGTGGCTTCTAAACTCTGGAAAAGCACATTCCCCTGCCCCACCGTAAATCAGCGGCTCTCTGCGGACATGTGTGTTTCAGGCGTGGATGGGTGCAGTGTCAGGTGTCTCCAAGACGAACCCAGGAAGCTCAGAAGAGAGGAGGGGAGGGAAGAAGGATCTCAAGACGATGTAGAATGAGAGCTTAAGGGCAGAGCACTATGATCTTCCTTAACAGGAGTTAACTCTTTCTTCCTACAATTTCCTTCATCACACTTACTAAAATGATAATTCATCAACTCTTGTGTTGTAGCTGCTCTGTTCCTGGTTTTGTCTCTTTCTCCCATGAGATCACAGAGGAAGGGATTGTGTCTGACTCCTTGCGTATTGTGCTCTTAAAGTCTAGCATTGCATCTTGCATACAGGAGGTGCTCAATAAATGTCTGAAGAATTACCCAAGGAATGAATCAACCAGTCATGCACAATAATCTTTTCTGCTGCTCTCGAACACACAAACCTTTCCTTCTGGTGTACCCATGAGTAGGGAAGGGTGATTCTGGAATCCAGGTCTGTCTGAATCCAGACTCCCAAGTTGTTCCTGCTGTCACAAATGACAAAAGTGAGACATCTCACCCCCAGGGTGCTTCCCTACTTCTGATAAAATAAAATAAGAAGAAAACCAGCCAGCCCTAAGACAGAACTGTCCTGTGATGGAAAATCCAGTCCACGAGCACATGGCTCACCAGATGTTGTGCGCAGCTTTGTTACGGCAAGACTTCATAAAGCGCCCGAGACTGATCCCCCATGCTCAAGCAGGTTCGCTTGCAGCCCCTGGACATATCTGTGGGTCATTAAGAATTAAACACACATGCAGCACTCCCCCGAAGCCAAAGAAGTTACCAGACCCTCAGACACAGACACACTTCTATGATTCCCAGTCTCTCCTCACTCTCTTTCTGTAATCATTCTGATTTTTCTGCTCCAACTAGCCTGCCCCCCCAACCCCCGGCCCCCATCAGAAACTGTCCCTCCTTTCTGGGCAGCATTCTCTAGTTGATGAAGATTCAAGAAATGGTGGCTTAATAAGGAATGGGTATTTATTAGCCAACCACGGATACCTTGGTGTTGGCAATTTCCACTGAATGCATACTAGCCCTCCTCCTTGTTTCCCATCTTGTCCCACAAAAGACCACTAGACCATGTTCCACGTAGCTTCTGGAGGAAATCTTTTAAAAATGCAAAATCAGGTCACGGTGTTCTTCTACTTTGAAGCTTCCCAATGGTTTTCCAACTGTTTTAGACGGAAATCTAAACTCCCTGCAAAGCCCAAGAAGACCGAAGGTGATCTGGTTGCTGACCACACATATGACTTCATGTCCTACCTCTTCCCCTGCCATCCACCATGTCCCCGTCATACTGACCATCCTTGTTAGTCCCAAATGTGCGTTAGGGCTTCCATATGTCCCCCTTTGCCTGAACTGTCTTCCCTACTCTAGGACATTACATGGCTGGCTCCTGCTTGTCAATCAGATCTGAGCTCAACTTTGCCCCTTCCATCGTCCTTCAGCTACTACAAATAACCCCCTCAGTGATTACCATGTAATCTGTATTATTTTCTTCATAATACATAATGCCTTCAAATGTTCTGCTTATTGTCTCTTTTCCTCTATTAAATCTGAGTGGTCTTATTCATCCCTGCAAACCTATTGCCCAGCATACACTGAACGCTAAATATTCACTAAATTAGTGCATATGGAAACCAATCTAGAGACATCTGAATTTCCAAACTAAGTCCCCTCATTGGCCTCTGCAGTGCATGGCCTGTCATCACTCTCCTTTTGATTGTGAGGGTCAGATATAAAGATTGGAAAGAAAAGCACAATAACCAGTAGGCTACTGATGGAAAATGAAGGTCTTTTACATTTTCTGTGCACACTCTGGCAAGGCCTGGCTGGCTCCCCTCATCCTAATGCCGTGAGCAAGCCCATTCCGGGACTTCTTTCTCCAATCTATAAAGGGAAAATGTTATACTTCTAGGACTTAAGGGAATTAGGAGAAGGATTTAGTTTTTAAGAGAGAAAGTGAAGTCATTTAAATTGAAAACTGATCTTGGGCCCTAGACGTGCATTTGGTTTGCAAGAGAAATACCCAGGCAGGAGCGATGAGAGCTGACAAGGCAAGTCTGGTCTGTCTCCCAGTCTCGGCTTCTGAGAGAAGGCTGCCCGGAGGACGGCTTGATCTCTCGAGCAGCTTGGTTTTTAGTCCTAAAATGGGCATGAACTTTGGCCAGATCTCTAAAGGGGAGTTGTGTGTTCCACAAGTCATATGTGCACTCACGCCTCAATGATGGATGGAGTTTCCCTTTTCCTCACAGGAAAGCATGTCTTTTAGAGTCCCCACTGCATGGAATTTAGGAGAAAGCTGAGAGCAGAAAGCACCCACGTGGTTGGTGGGAGCCAGCCAGCCTCGGCCTCTCTCTTCTCTTGATCCTTTAATCCCTGGGGATGCGTGGTTGGTTCCTCTCCTTCATCCCTGCCTTCCCCATTCCACGGACTTAAATGCTGTAATTTTCCGATGCTCCATTTACTTAGGATACTAGCTACATGTTTTGTTATATGCTATCACCTTAGTCTTAACATTCTGAGTAGAAATGATATTTATTAGTTGAAAAAATAATTGTTTCTATTTTTAAAAGTTTTTTTTATTAAAAAAAAAAGCTGGCTGCAAGTGATATAAATGTTTATGTATAGGGTGAGAGTATGGGAACTTTAGTGTAAGAAAATCTATGTGCAGGAAAAAGATGAGAGATGTGTACAGTCATTTGAAGTGGTTATTTCAGGGCGGTGGGTTATAGTTTGTGTCTGTGTGTGTACGCGTGCATGTGTGTGTGTGTGTGTGTGTGCTTTCCTGATTACTAAAATTTATTTTGCATTTATCTTGCATTAATTTTTAATTAGAAAAATGGGTAACAATTATTTTCGTGAATTTTCTGTGGGAAAGGAGCCCAAGAAGGAAGCCATAAGCTTAAATCAAAGATCAAACAAATTGGCTCTTTGCTGAGACCAGCACCAAGGTGTGACAACCTTCCTGGAGGCGGACGGCTCTGTGTGAAACACACTAGCCGGGCTGGGCTTCAGCCAGGTGAAGCCCACCGAAGGCCATCAATAAGCAATCCTATGACTCATCTCTTGGGATGGGTTCTGGCTCAAAGGCAACCCTCAACTGATCTCTTTGCCAGGACTGTTCAACAAGACTCCAAATGGGCTCCAAGTACGTGGGAGTCTGCGATGCAGTTCACTAATTCAGAGTTGAACGGTAACCCGGGCTGCATCCATCAGATTCTTTCCTGGGAATCTGTAACTTGGAGACACCATGGCTAGTGGTCTTTGCAGCTGAGTCACTGTGGTTTCTGGACCTTGGCAAGAATGACACCTTGAGCCACATAACTCTGGAGAATTCGGAATAATTCTGGTTTCCCTATGCATTGAAGAGTGCCAACGGCAACCACCCTCTGATCGTGACTACTAAAAATGTCCCTACAGGGCACAATCACCCCTGGCTGAGAACTCTCACCTGAAGAGACTATCCACCAACGCTGCCTGCTGAGGTCCTTAGGCCCACCCTACTTCCTGTACTTGCCCTGGATTGATTTTCTTTCATCCCCCTCCACTTTTTTTAAGGTTTTATTTATTTATTCGACACACAGAGAGAGATCACAAGTAGGTAGAGAGGCAGGCAGAGGGAGAGGGGGAAGCAGAGCAGAGAGCCTGATGCGGGGCTCGATCCCAGGACCCTGAGATCATGACCTGAGCCAAAGGCAGAGGCTTTAACCCACTGAGCCACCCAGGCACCCTTCGTTTTCCCCCTTTTGAGTCCAAAAACTTCTGTGCATTCAGGGCTTATGCATTATACCCCAAAACCTATAAAAATGTAAGCATCTCCACCACTAAATTTTTGTTGAACTAGGCAGGATTGGGTTCTGGTCCTTAACCAGAGGGATCTTAACGAAAACACTCATGTTTCAAAAATCATCTTTGGTTTCTTGATATTCAAAGTTATCTTTCAACCCCCAGAAAGCCAAAGAGTTCTTAATTTAGCTTATCTCTGCTATCAGAGCACATCTGAACACAAAGGCAGGGATGAGGCAGGGGCTTCTGGGCCACACGGGACACTGAAATATACCATAATGTGTCAGCAACGAGACAACCCCTCCCCCTCCTCTGCCCCCAGAGTAAAGCAAGATGGCAGAGGAACATTCACCTAACCAGGGAGGGTAAGGGGTTTGGTCGTGATTGGGTGTTGAGAACCAATGCCAGCAGGTGAGGAAGCTGGAAAGCCAAGAAGCAGAGATGTCATTGGACACATGCCTTGCCCATCCCCGGGAGGGAACCCTACAAAGCGTTCCTTCATGAAGCTCTGACTAGCTAGAACCAAACACTAAAGAAAAGACGCATGCAGACAGCATCGCACACCCGAACCCCACAACCATTTGAACAGATAAGAATTCCATATGGTCTGCATTACCCTCAGCAATGGAAGGCTTTTTATCCATCCCCAGGCTACCCCATCACCAGGCAGCAAGTGGGAGCTCTGGTCCTTTACAACACAGACAGGGACAGGACGCAGCAGCTGATGACTGGCGCTCTGTATGATGGGTGAACGCATCCAACATCTGCTCGGCCCCCACGCAAATCTTAAGGCCCTCTGGCAGGCACCACCGAGTCCCTCAGCTAAGTCACAACGGGAACCACCTGCCAAAGCGCCAGGTGTGAAACAAGCCCTAGCTCATTAGAGTCCTTAAGCCCCCACCTAAATTCCTGGAAAAGGCTCCAGGCAAATACAGGGCTGCCCACACAGCCAGTCGCTATGAGGCCGCGGGAGCCGCCTTATTAAGATGGTCATTGGATGGTCCACGTCAATTTCACATTTTCTGTCAAAACCTCCTGGATAGCAGGCACCTCGGTGTTTACACCTCTCAACAGGACAAATGCAGAGCTGTTGAAGGGAGAAATAACACACCACCACGGTAACAATAGAAGACATCGCTTGCAAGCTGTCCGCAGCCCCTGGAGTAACTGACATGTTTGACAGAGAATGTGTGTTGGTAACGTTGCTTGATTTGTGTTTAAAGGGAAAACAGAAAGTGCATTTCCAGGAGGTTTAGACATTGATAACCAAAGAGAAGGTCTTGTAAACAAAGCCACAAGGACCATGTCCCAGCAGTCCCCTCCTTGCCGTTTGTCACCGCCCCAGCTCCCGTTTTGATCTCCCAGAGGAATCGGGCTTCCACGGGGGAACAAGACCTCCTGACAGAAGCTGCAAGACAGAAGGAGGAAAGCTGATCAGAAATGACAGCGGCACAAAACCCTGTTAGCCTTCCGCTCAGAATAGGTTGTACGGGGAAGAGACAAGGCTGTTCCCCTGCGGAGGACGAGCAGAGGCGCCGAAGCCACAAAGCACAGCGCGGTCCTTGGAGCATCCCCAAGTCTGCCATTCCCAAGCCCCGAGAGCTGGGGCAGCTATTTTACTTCCCTGGGCCTCAGTTTCCTTGAAAATAAGTCTCTCCAGGATGGTTTGGAGTGGTAGAAAGTACGTGGGGGTCTGCGTACTTTCCATACCCTATGGAAAACACCCGATGGAGTGACCAGCAGCAGTAGCAACGGCAGAAACAAGAGTAATATAATTATTAGCATGTAATTATAATATAGTAATTATAAGAATATTACTACTGTTTAACTATATTACATAGTTATCTATTACATAGATATCTATTACATAGTATAGATAATCATATGTATTATACAGTCACATATTATATATGTTATATATAATTATGATACATATTACACATAATTATGTTTTATGTATCATTATGTAATTATATGCAATCATATATTATAATTATAAAACAATTATACCTGATAATTACATACTATATATTATATGTGTATTTTATCAATACATGTTATTATACATATAATATATATTATGTAATATTATCTAGTCCTTATGTTATTTTTATTTCTATTCTTTTTTTTAAAGCTTTTATTTAGGGGCACCTGGGTGGCTCAGTCAGTTAAGCATCTGCCTCCATCTTGGGCCCTGATCCCAAGGTCCTGGGGTCAAGCCCTAAGGTGGGCTCCCGGTTCAGGGAGTCTGCTTCTCGCTCTCCCTCTGCTCCTTCCTTAGTTCACGCTCTCTCTCGATCACTCTCTCTCTCAAATAAATAACATCTTTTTAAAAAGCGTCTATCTATCTATCTATCTATCTATCTATCTATCTATCTATCTATCTATCTATTTTGGGAGAGAGGACGAGAGAGCACGCGCTCCTGGGCGTGCGAGGTTGGGGGTGTGTGGGAGAATCCTAAGCAGGTTAGAGCCAGATACAGGGCTCAATCTCACCATTCTGAGCCAGAATCAAAATTCAGATGCTTAACAGACTGAGTCACCCAGGTGCCCATTATTATTTCTATTCTTATTGAGCCTTAACTATATACCGAGTACCATTATAAGTACTTTACCAATATCACTCACCTGATCCTCAAAAGCAACTCTGGTAATGATCCCATGCAACGGAGGAGGACACTAAAGCACGGATTTAGGTGCTTTTAATATGTTCATTTTACAGATGAGAAATCTGCAGTACAGAGTCACTTAGGAACTTCCTAAGGAGGCAAAGCTGAGATTCCAACCCAGCAGTCTGGGTTAAGAGCTCACACGCAGAGCCAATATGCAATATACTTAGACATATACAGATGTACACATACATATGAGTGTGTGTATATATAATATATGTATTTGCGAGCACTCAATATCGCCCCTGTTACATAGTTATCAGTGGCAGTGTGGCAGTGTGGCAGTTGTGCTTAGAAATAAACTTGCTAATATGCTTACTGAGTACTTCCCATGCGCCGGGCACTGTGCTATGAACCTTACATGCTTTGGTAAACAGCACCCAGCAACATTAATGCTGCTGAGAGAGGGGAGCAACCGTGCCCGAGGTCACACAGGTAGTAAGCGGTGCCCAGGGTCACAGAGGTGGAGGCGGGAGCTGAGCCGAGCATCCACTCTGGAGCCCACACCCCGACATCGTCCTGCTAGCCTGCTGTTTCCTCCCCCGAATACATCACTTCACTGCAATACCGTAGGTGAAGTGCCTTACTCACCTCCTGGTACCTCGTAAAAGCCTGAAGACAAGCAGCTGCTGTGGTTTTTATTAAAACGAAATGCAAAAAGCCCGGCAGGCACTGTCTTCCAAGAAAATGACCCAAGTATGAATTTATGACACCTGTCTGTTCAGAGGGCAGATCCTTCGCCCCTTTGAAACCTCAATAAAGCCCCTGCATTGTTGGGCAACGCCAGTTCCCAAATCCGGCTGCTCGTGGGAAACCCGGGATTGCCGGTGAAGCACACGGTTCCCCAGGCCCTGCCCTTCTGACGCAGACAATCTGGCGACCGGGGCGGAGGGACCGGTGCATGGACCTGCCTGCACTCTGACCAGTGGCCGCGCTGGAGAACACCCAGATGCAGGAGGTCCGCGAAGTGACTCGGAGCCCTGGCTTTCCCGAAGGCTCCCCACAAGCTGCCCGGGGCCGGTCGGCAGTCTTGCACTCACACTCCTCCCTGCCACCGGGTGCTGACAGATGGGAGCTATTCTTACTATCTAACGTTTATTAAGCGCCCCCAGTGTGCTGAGAGCTGCATGGAACAGGGGTGTGGGTGGTCCCTTGTCCCCAGAAGGCTACGGCCACATGGAGGGGAGGGGACGGGCCTCTCTTTCCCCCTTCAGAGTCTACTCCTCTCAGCCAACTCCAGTCCCAGCCCCAGAAGTCCAAATGCAACCAGTGGACACAGATTGGGACAAAGATTCGATATGAGCGAGACCTGTCCATCCTGCTTTGTGTGTGACCAGCGGCCCCAGCTCCCCAGGCCTACTGACTCGGGGATGGCAAGAGGGGTGAGTCGGATCCAACCCAAGGCCGCGGGCTACGCACGTCAATTCCCTTTCTCTCTCCTCCAATGGCAGTCCCCAATGGCACCCCGCTCTGTCCAGCTGCGCCAAAAGGTGCGTCCCTGGTTATCGAGACTCTCCACGGAGAGAGGGAACACAGCTACAAATGTGCCCACTCTCCCCCAAATCTAGAGCATCTTTATATGAAAAAGAGAGGGCAACAACCCAGGGAGCAGCAGGGCCGGCCATCCGTTCCGCGGTGCCTACAGTGAGCAGGTGCTGTTCTCCACATGGCTTGGACATCATCTCATCAAATCTTCAGGGCTCCCTCCCAGAGTGAGACCGTCCCCCGCTGTCAAGCTGAGACAATGGGAGCTCAGAGAGGTGAAGCCCCACTTCACCCAGGGGCCAAGGTGCCTGCTCAGATCGGTCTGGGCGGGGCGTGCCCAGACCTTGGCCTTACGTCATGCTGCCTGGAGAGCATCGTGGTCTCAGTGCAGAGGCCTTGGGCGTGGCCATTTTTGCACTCTTATTGCTGACATCGATTTTGGGCGGTGGGGAATATGGCGTATCACTACTGTTTTCAAGGCGAGCAAGTGGAGGCTCGGACAGGTCAAGCGACTTGCCCAAACTCACCAGGAGAAGGTCGTGGCCAAATTCAGGTTACCCCGGTCTAAATCCTACACTCTAACTCTCTGATCTCAATCCTTAACTGGGCTGCCTCACGAAATGAGAAGAAATAGCTCTTCAGAGAGCGCTTGGTGAGATCGCCCTGGAAAGCACCAGCTGACTGCTTCCTCCAAATCCTCCCCACTTCTAGGAGCCAGTGCAGATTAGAGAGAGGAAGGGAAAGGAGCCACTGAGGGGGGCCATCCCCTTCCCCCAGCATGGATGCTGAACTTGCTGCATCATTCTGAGCCACGTATACGGTAGGACAGGACAGAGCTGGCCACTGCTTCAGAGGTATAGTTCTTGCTGCCGTCCTTCTTCCTCAGAAAAAAAACCCAAAAACCAGCAAACAAAAAACCCCTACCGTTTGTCTCCTGGAACATACCAGAAACCCATCATTTGGGAAGGATGGAGAAACTACCTATAGGAAGTCTTCTTCCTGGGACTGTAGAAAAATCCATCTTGAGTGCCTAAGCCGCTGCCAGTGGCGAGGAGCCCATACTGGGTGGGGTGAGTGGGGTTGAGATTCCAGCAGTTGTTTTTAACTTCTAACTCCCCTGCCAATGGTGTGGCCATGCTCGCCACCTCTGAGGACAGAGACTGGGTCTCAGTCATCTCAAGGTCTCCAGAGCTTAGAAGAGAACCCGGCATGGAACCCATGACCCACAGATAATGATTACAATGAATAAATAAATGTCACAATGATTCTGCTCTGACTTTTATAACCCAAAGAGCTCAAGCTAGGAACTAGGCATTGCCGAAGACGATGGTCCCAGTTGCCCAGAGGAAAAGACCTGCGGAGTACCGAGTTCAGTGTTTCTGGACACCTCTTAAGGTTCAGCAGTTAATCAAGTGGACACGCTGGCTGCTTCCACGCTGGTGGGATGCATGTGTGATAGGACTATCTTTAGATGTGAGAGAAACACAAATAGGGGTGAGTATCTCTGTCATAAATCAGCCGGGGAAAACACTTACCCAAAACAACCTTTAAAAGACAGGGAGGGGGCTCTGCTTCGCCATCCAAGGCTCGGATTGCTGAACACCAAAGCAGCAAAGTGGAGTGTGAAATCCACAAGTCTCTCCAGCTCTGCTTGTCCCATGCCAACATATTATAAAAAGCAGACTTGCTGATATAGCATGCCTTTAAAATGATCAAAATGACAGATGGTTGCTGCAGAAACACATCCTTTTTATAGGACTGATATTAATCAGAAGAGACTGACAGTATCCCTTTAATCTTTTAATTTAAAAAAAAAAAGTGCGTTTCTATAAAACAGAACGGGGCAAGTCACTAGCATCTCCGAAGTGCTTTGGAATGATGGACGGTCCACATTATCTCAAACTGAACTAGAAGGCTTGGGTTTTTCTTTATTTATATGTTTACTTACGTATGTATCGCTAATATAAGAGAAATGATGTTTTGCACAAGAAGCCCAGTCTTGCTTTGGTTACGGTGTTACTGAATGTCCTTATCAGACTGTCTTTACTTCCCTAGACTATGCCCGGTGTTCTCACCTGGAAAATAGTGGGAATGCTCTAAACTTACCATACAATAGTGGGAGACAACTACTGTAATTAATATAGGTGTGAAAACACTGAGTAAAATTGCCTATATCTTACTTTGATATGTCCGATCACTAATGGGAAAGCACAGTGCACTAGGCAACAGTTACCTGCCTGGTGAGGATGAGCACTGGCATCAGGCAAAGAGGATAATTAAGATCAGAATCCTAAACTTCGTTCCCTGGGGAGGGTGTATGTAGGGTTCAGGGGAGAAAAAACATGCCTAGAGGTCTGTAATACCTTCAGCTAGTACTGCTGGTCATGAGAACCTGGTATTTGCCTGTCCAGCACCCTCTTTGGAGAACAGGACTCATTTTCTCCCCTCTGTTCACAGCCCCTTATAGCTCAGTCTGGAAGGACTACGGCCTCCAGCTCCAATGTGAGCAGTGAGTCAAGACGATTGCTTTGGGGGTGGGCATGGGTTACACGATGAGCCAGGAGAAGGCTATGTGGAATTTTTGCAGGAACAGCTGGGAAAGAGACTTGCAAAGATGGGTTAGGATGTAAGTCTGGGGTTGCTTGGGGACCATTCTTGCCACCCCTTGGATGCAGTGTGCTTGAGAGTGAAGATCAGGAAAAGACAACCACTGTGGAGTCTGGGAGAGACATGACTTGGGTTGTTGGAGCCTCTGACTTCAACTGTACCTGACGCTTGATGTTGTCTTTCCCCACCCTCACCCCCAACCAGTGTGATTTAGATTCCTGTCGCTTACAAATCAGAGTCCTGACTAAACACTCATCATGTCTTTCTCTTTCACTTTCTCGGTTCCTCTCACACAGTGCAGAGTAAACATCTACCCTGATATCTATATCTATATATCTTTCCTATGAATTAGGATGTAAACTTTGTGTTCAAAAGGGTCTTGTGCGTGTTCTCTGCTGCCTCATCACCCTCTCCTACTTCACGGCCTGACATACAGTAGGTGCTCAATAAATAACTGCTGAATGAGGAGATGAATCACATTTAAGGCTCACAACCACCTTGTAAGACAGGTATTCCTGCTTTCATTTTGTAGCTGAGCAAACAGCCTTGGAGAGGTTAATTGACAAGCCCAAGGCCACACGCTTAGTAAATGCCAGAGCCAATACATCAACCCGGACCTGTTTGACTCCAAATTCTCCTTGCCACCTCCCTGACTCTTTAATTTAGTCCGCTGTTGACATGGTCTCTTTGGCAGTACAGAAAAGTCACTTAGTGACTAAGATGGAGCGGCCTCAAAGTAAATGACACCACTAGCATTTATATCAGGTGTACACTCGGATTTCCTCCCCGATCAGCAGACTCTCCAAACATGTAGACAACATCACAAGGCAGCAAGAGCAGAGCAGGATCTGAAAACGGCTCCACCGGCCACAGACCAAAACAAGCGTACGTCCTTTAGGTCCACCCAGAAATGTATCCACCTGACTTGCAGGTTCCTTCTAGGTTCCTCTACCTTTCTGTGGGGATGGTTCCTCTTGGTTCACTGTCAAAACCAGTGCTTTGGTAATTCCTGGCATCACTACAGATGTGTATGCAGATCTGTCATAAACTGCATCACCAGATTCAATGGCGCTGATTTCTGCTTCGAAATCCTGAGTACACGGTTTGCTTACACCATGGCTAGCCCCAGCAGACAGGCACGGATCAGCGTTTCTCTGCCCCTGCCTACTCTGTGAAGTTGAAGTTAGAAAACTTTCAGGCTCCAGAGAGCTGACAGTCTCGGGGAGAAAAGACGGCAAAGTGTGCTCGGGATGCAAATCCAGCCAAGCGGACCCTCACCTGCTGGGTGGAGCCCATTCTAGTGTCGAACCCTCAGGGATTTCATTTCTGAGATTTCTCCCAGCTCCTTTTGACCTAGGTCTTTGGACTCTTGAGTCCTAAGTTTAAACAATATCAAATCCCACTGTGCCCGTGGGTTGGGGAAGATACTGAAGCTCTATTTCGATGTGTCACCCCAACACCACGAATTCACCCAGATGCTCTGCTCTGCTGGGAAGAGCATTCTCCTTAGCTAACCGGTCAATGCCTGCTGGTATTCTATAGCTCAACTCAAATGCCACTTTTCCCTTTTAACCTCCCCGTTCCCTGCTCTAAGAGACATCCACCTACCTCCTCTCCTGTGTTTTCATATGCATTCCCATGGGTGCACCTCAATAGTAGAGTGGTGAAGAGGGAAGGCTCTGGCCCAACACACCTGATCCAAATCTCAGCTCTGTCACTGACATTCCTGTGACCTTGGGCAAGTTACGTTTCTAGAGTGTCAGGTTCAGGTTCTTCATATGCAAAAAGGGTATCATAATGCCGGACTATGATTCCTTATCTGAGATCTTTGGGATCATCTCTATTTTGAAATTCAAATTTTTATGGGGGGGGGGCGCGTGCGGGGAATTGCTCTTTTTCAGAAAGGTATTTCAGTGGAAACAGTGATTATGTAATACCCTCAGCAGGGTCTGGGACAGCACGCTCTGAAATCAAACACATAAATATCCCTGTAGCAAAATATATGAATATTCACACTAAGTGGGATAAAGAAAGTTTATAAATAGCCACGCCATCATTTCAGGTCAAGTTTGCTTCCCAGATGAGTTGTGATGCCAAACCCTCCCCCCAACCCTGATTTACAGAGCTTTTTGGAATTTAAAATTACAGGTAAGGCATGTTGGCCAACAGTACCCTACGTGAAGGTTTTGTAAGAACAAACTGAATGTACCTATGTACTTAGCACAATACCTGGCTCACGGCAAATACTCAATAACTGTTCCCTGTCATTCTTTTCTAATGCGTTCATTGCAGTATCAGCTTTGTGTTTATCTAGCGTTCTCATCCATGGGCTGTGAACCTAGAGGCCAGTGGCTATAACGATCACTTTTGTGCCCTGGGTATCCCGAGCAGTGTCTGGTATAGGTTACCAGGGAATGAATGAATAAATCAACAAATGCGTGGGGAGATGGATGGGGCTCTGTTTATACCACCCTCTGTCTAGGAAAACAGTCTCTTGATCCATTATCTGTAATACCAAGATGGGGTGGGAATTCCTTCCCCAGTATGGAGAACGAGCCAGCCACGTGTCACCAAAGGGCACACCTTTGGACAGATCTCTACAGCGAGGGGTGCAAGTCTGAACCTGCCGCCTAGAGCCAAGGGCTCATTAGACCTAAATGCTAAACAAACAGAATAATCACTTACAAAGCCACTGTTTTCTTACGTTGCCTGGCATTGTGCGGCTGTGGTCCATGGCTTGGCTTAGTCCTCTTGGTAACTTCTGGATTCAAGACTGACTGACAATTGACTTGTCGGACTTTCTTTGTTCTCAGATCAGACAGCTCATCGATCATTCAAGGTATTGTTGAACATTTAGAAGTAAATAAAGAGGTCCGATAGGAACATACATTGTTTCTTTTTATCCAAAGAGTCCGAGATTGAGATCCACACCAAGGGAAAGGGAAAGGAGTACCGTCTATATAACACACTTGGTAATACTATTTTTCTCTTCTTTTCTGCTTCTCACTACCCATAAAACTCCAAACTGTTCAGCTCAACCCTATATGGCCGTTCTGGCTGGAAGGAAAAACTATCCACCTTGCTATATATTCAACAAGTTTAGAACTGAGATGATGGGTTCAGGAGATCCAGGATAGTAACCATTCTGGCTTTCCTACAGGATGGCAGGTGGGGATCAGGGCTAACTTCTGGAACAAAAGACCTTGGTGAGTAACGGCCCTAGAATTAGTAGAAAATAACTCCACTCTCTGGTGTTCTGTTTTGTTTTGTTGCCAAACAATGTGACGTTCCCTTAAAGCCTGATATGATATCTGGTCAATTATTTATTTTTTTCTGCCACTAAGTGCACCCAAGCAGGGCAACGCTAGTATGAATAAAAAAGCGGCACTTGAAAGAATTATGAAACGGAAGTTCTTCTGCCACAGAATTGTTGGCTCTTGAGGTTGGAAAGACCTTGGGAGGAATCTCGAACTCTGATCCAACAACCTTGTCAAGTGCCCACTACAGCTCTGTTTGCACATCTCCAATCACACACAGGGAACTTACTACCGATGATGGAGTACACACACTATTTTGGATCACTTTAATGTCTTGCTGATAACATTATTAAGGTGTGGGCGGCACCTTCCACCCCTGCAGGAAAGCTCCTGCAACTCCGCGAGAGTTGGTAAAAACAAAAACAAAAATAACAAACCCCAAAAACACACAAGGTCAAGGAATTGGTAAGCAAGTCTATACAGCCTACTGGGATGCAGTGCAAATGTGTCAGAAGCCTCGGCAGGAAGGTGAGAGTGTGTGTGTGTGTGTGTGTGTGTGTTATAATTTTTCTCTTTGAGCCGCGTTTCCTCCCCTTGCAAATGTTACTGCAATGGGGTGATTTGACTTTCTTGATGCCAATGGGTAAGTGACACAGGCTCTCTCAGCAAACCAGAAATGAAGCTAGTCTCTTTCTAGCCATAGCATTCCAGTGTATTCGAGGGGAATGGGAGAGGAAGGAGATGAATATATCACAGCAGCTGGTCTAGAGGGTCCCTACAGCACTGCCCTCCTGACTTATGGGTAACTAGTTACCAGAAGTGTCACTTAGGAAAACAAGGTATGATAGAGCTAAGATTTGCAAGTAAAATCACTTGTTCCTTCCAAAAATAACTGGATATGTTTCTCCAATCCTCTGCAAAGGAGGAAGAAATAGGGCCTCCCCAATTTCTCAGCTGCCCTGTGCGTCTCCTCATCTATCATCGGGGTAATACGTCCAGAGTGGCATTTCGTAATGACAGCAACATTCCAGGAAATCGATAGTTATTTAATTCCCAACAAGCTCTCAAGTCCATTAAGCCTGATTACATTCACCCATTTCAGTGGGTGCCACTATTTTTCCTACACCGGCACTTAATCTATAACAGGAACTTATGAGAACTTTCAAAAGCAATTTCAGCATCAATCAGCATAGAGTGAAGGGCACGATTTGCTTGTAATTATTTATCGGACGGGGCGGCAGAGGGTCTGACAAAACTCCAACAGCCGACCTTCACTCTAAGTTTCCAACAGAAGCAAAAGGCCTTCCAGTTTGCCACGGAGCATGCATGCCCCATGGGCCTGCCCGTGCCAGGAAAGACGGAACAATTTCCATGTTGTGAAGGACCATTCTCCAGATAGTCCACTTATTTCTCACACACCCTACAGGAGTTTCCAAACTGAGCAATGGCTGTAAACCTAGGATGACAGAAGGTTCTGTTGCTGTGCAGAATCACCCCTGCATGTCTCAAATCACCGAAGTTCTTAGAGTTCACAAGCACCGTTTGGAAAAGGGGAAAAATGTGTTTGACCAGAACAATTTTCATTAACAAACTAGTGTATTGCAGAATTTTAAAATACAGTTGCGGGGGGGGGGGGCAAGAATAAAGATGAAAGGGCACCGCGAACACAAAAGACATTTAGCTTTCCTCTCCTGTAGAAACGCGATACAGATTTATTACAAAGGGATGGCTGTTCTCAAACAAAAAACAAACTGACAACCACCACCTAACCATCTGGTTTCTCATGGTGTCCAGGTTCCGTCACCGACTCGGCGTTAGCTTTCCAGAGACAACTTCAAACACACACCCAGAAGCCAATGCTTGTTTAAAAAGACAAACTTATGGTGAGGGGGGGAAAAAAAAGTCCCAAGTATCTTATTGGTAGATGATTCTCCCTGCACAGAATTAATAGTCTTAAAAGTCAAACCAATGCACATTTCAATCCTCCACTTTCTTGCCATCATTAAGATGTAAACAGCTGGTAAGGGATTTCTAGAATAATCTCTGAACTTCATAAATAAACCATCAACAGAGTGTTCCTTTTTGCCTCATTGCCACCCCTCAACCCAGGTCAGGGCGGGGGGGCGCGGCTCCTATGAAAATAGACAACCCACATGAAGGCAAACACATGAATTAATGCATATTTCATGCTCCTTCTATTTTCTGGGTTAAAGCTCTTAACCAAGTCACCTCATGATAAGTTACTCTGCCTCATGATCAGCTCTGGGAGACCGAGTCCCTCAGAAAGCTGGGAAGGAGAGCAAATCCTTTGCCCCGTGGTCAACCCTCCTGAAGCAAAGGCATGAATGTTAAACAGTACCCAGATCAATACAAGCAAATATAGCTCAACTACACCATTTATTCAGCCATGAGAGATGTCAATAGCCAGATTAGGGTGATCCATCTTTTTGATTTCCTACTGTCTTCCCACTGACTACACGAGGGCTTTTTCCTGTATTAAAAGTGTTTGCTTTCTCAACCATAAAAATTCCAATTATTACTCTGAGCGCTCCGGAGTTAAGTTGCTTGCTGGCAGTGGCCTTGAATTACCTGGATCAGTCCGGGGAAGTAGGGGGCTGCTGGAACAATCATAGGCACGCCATAGGGATGCAGGAGGACTCCTTGAGAAGGCAACATGCTTTACGTGAAGGTATTATTCCCTCTGAAGCTCAACACATCAATGGAGAGTTAGGGGAAAATCTATAGACCCAACTTCTTCCGAACTACAAAGCTGAGAGCCAAATCGCTTCTGTCAGGAGCCAAGCGCTTATCAACACGGAGAGGGGAAAGAAAGAAAATCCGCATCAGCAACTCTTAATGTGAAAGTTTTCTTCCCAGACGACGAAGAGACACAGCAGCTGCAGAGTTGAAGCTACCAAAATGGAAGGTGCTATTTTGGGAACGGCTTGCCTAACATGACTAACCAAATACTCTTCATTAATTTAGTTCTCAGAGAGAGTGAGAGAGAGAGAGAGACCAAACGACAGAGAGAGAGGCAGTCGGGCTATAGGATTTGGGCTCTTCCTAAAGAATTGGGGCAAAAGGCAAGGGGCAGAGCCTGCCTGGAATTTTTAGCAAGAAAAACTGAGATTGTAAATTGATATGATTATCAGTTGCCACTTAAAACTCAAGTAGGTTAATGTGGGCAGCCTTTGGTACTGATCAAACAGAAGCTAAGGGGATAGTCTAGTTTGTGCTTCTCTCCCTCTCTCTGGTTTTAATGTTAAAGGGGCAATGTGTGCAAATAATCCGATAATCATGCCAGCTAACATTTGCAGAGTGTGCTATGCACAGAGAATGAACTAAGTTATTTACACGGGCCAAGTCATTTATTCTCGCAACTCTGAACTATTTATTAACTGTTCCAGGCAACACATGGGAAATGGAGCTCACCCTGGTTGAACTGTTTGCTCACAGTCAGAGTCTCTGAAGCTTGATTTCCTCACCTAGAAGACTGAGTAATAGGAGACCCTTCCTCGTAGGGTTGTGTGACAAAGTCCCTGGCATCTTACCCTCTGTCCAATACCACAAGCTATCAGCCATTCTTATCTGGTCTTTTCTGTTCTCCTGGCGGTGGGTACGGACACATCTCTGGCTTCAGATCAAAGGTGCAGATACATTCAAATCATCACCCGCATAGCAGGAAGGGGTGGGGGCCGGTGGAGACCTCCCTGATTTTGAAAGCAAGGATGTGACAGACAAAGCGAGTCCGCCCAGCTAATGCTGAAGGCCCAGGGATCACTGGAAATCACCTTCAAACATCCACTTGCCACATTGCACCTTTAACTCGAAGCAGGACACAGGGTATAGATTTTGTAGAAACTCCAAGAGCTTCAGACACCACAAAACATATTCAACTATTGGCTTTTTCTAAATCCAAATGTCAATTCTTCCACTTTCAGATAGCCAAGGTGTTTTTACACTACACTAATTTTAGTTGCTTGATTTAGCTGCATAATTACATTTCTAGATAACGACACTGGACAGCGTTTGGCAGAGAATTCAATTATTTAAGGCTGAATTTTGGCCATCTTGACAAGGTTTCTCGGTAATTGATTCTCGTGTATCAAAGTGGCCACACTGTTACAATTCAGAAAGCTCCAGTAACAGCTGCAAGTTGACCCCTCTTACTTAACAGCCTGATACTGTTTCTAACTTTAGCTTTTGACTCTGACTTTCAACACTGCGCTTCTGAGAAGTTACCAGGGAGGACAGAGGCATCTCCGTGAGACAGCTTCCCAGGACGGCGGGAGAGCTATTCGTTACTTTGGCTGGGTCAGACTGGATTATGCCTCCTCAGTGTTATAAAATGGAAGGACTGTTGGAGGAGGAGGCAGGAAATAATTTGGTCACTAAGGCCAGAAACTTACACATTTAGATCCTTAGTTTCCTAAACTAGAACAGAGGTAACAATATCCACTTACTCCACCAAGACTGCTCCAAAGGGCAAAATTCTGGGAGTGTTTTGGAAACTGCAGAGTTACATAAATACAAAAGATCATCATATTTTATTACTGTATATATTATTTTGGTTGAAGAACCTGAGGAGTTCAGAGAGAAATGAGAAATATATTACACGTGGGCATATAGATACATAGCTATACCCTTTACAAAAGGCATTTTCTTTCCTTTCCTCCCTTCCTTCCTTCCTTCCTTCCTTCCTTCCTTCCTTCCTTCCTTCCTTCCTTCCTTCCTTCCTTTCTTCCTTCCTTCCTTTCTCTCTCTCTCTCTCTTTCTTTCTTTTGAGATTTTATGTATATATTTGAGTGTGAGAGAGAGAGAGAGAGCACCAACTGGGTGAAGGGCAGAGGGAGAAGCAGTCTCCCTGCTGAGCAGGGAGGCCTATGTGGGGCTCAATCCCAGGACTCTGGGATCATGATGTGAGCCAAAGGCAGATGCTTAACTGACTGAGCCACCCAGGCGGCCCTTTGTTTTCTTTTAAAGAGCTCCATGATACAAAAGTTTTTGCTGATCCTGAGTAATGAGTATCCATTTCCTCCTGTCTCTTAGGATAAGGGCTAATTGTTATGTGACCCTTTTCATTTGACTGCCAGGAAGCTCAAAGCCAAGTAAGAGGTTCAACACTGTCCATTGTTTTGGCCTTTACTGCCTATTTATTTGTGTTCTTGTCTTCTTGTCCTCACCACCTCCAGTCCTAACTATTGCTATTCACACTGTCTCTGATTCTGGTTGTATATTCATATATTACTGTCATGTATCATCTGTAGTAGTTATATTTTTGGAACTGTATGAATTGAATATTTCCTTCTTCCAAACCCATCTCAAAAACATTATGAAATAATAAAACATAAAATTTAATAACAGCCATTAAACAAAACCTCTTTTTCTGAACACAGTTTCTGCTTTTCCAAATAGGAAGCACCTAATATTACCAGACAATAATTCTTTTTTTTCCTTAGCTCTACTTCCTCTGCCACAAGGCAGACAGCCACCTTCTGCACATTCCTCCTCACCACGGACTAGTGTGCGTGACTCATGATAAATGAATGGTTGGCTATCCAATGTCTAGTGTGTGGTATTAAACTCATGTTTTTGTTTTTGTTTTTTTGCAGGAACTTTGAAATGTAGAATAAAAGCATAAAGTAGAGAACAGAGGAGCCCGTGGTAAGGAGACACAAGTAGGTCTCAGAAACACAGAATTCAAGCAAAGGGTCGTGCATCAGTATCTGTGATGGCCACCCCACACTTTTTCTATAAATGGGCAGATGATAAATAGCTCAGGTGTTGAGGACCTTGGCTCTCTGCTGTAACTACTCAAAATTGCTACTGACACATGAAAGCAGTTACAATTTGTAAACACACTGAAATTTGAATTTCCTATAATTTTCACCTGTCATGAGATCTTCTTCCCTTGATTTTCTTCCCCTCCTGAAAAAGTATAAAAACCATTCTGAGCTTTAGGGTTGTAAAAATGGGTAATGGGCTAGGTTTGGCTCACAAACCATGGTTTGCTGATCTCTAATTGAGAGCATTTATTTTAATTAAAGTTCTGGAAGTCAGATGTTAATACAATAGCAAATACATCCTCCTTTTTGGTTGCCCTCTGCTTCCCCACATACTTCTTGATTTTCCTGTCATGTCCTTGGTGCTAATTCTGTCGATCATCCCTGTGTCAGGGAATTGCATCAGGAGATTTTATTTTATTTTATCTAGTCAATTCGATTTTATTCTATTCTATTCTATTCATTTATTTTTGTTCTTAGCCAGGTTTTGATAGTTCAATCTTAGTCACCTCTCCGAAAAAACAAAAACAAATCCAAAACAAGCAAAAAACTCCACCTTCCATATTCTTTCCCTACCTTGTATGATGACTGCTTTCTCCTTCCCCTTCCTTAGATTAAAGTGGTTCCTCTGCCGAGGTCAGACACCACATCTCCTTCCCACATCCAAGAGCAAACATGAGGATTACGTGGCTCGCACCAGCCTTTGTGAGTGGCAGCCACCCAAAGTTTAAATGCTCACGTAGGAAAAGGAGAGAGAAAAGGAACACAAGTGTTGGCTGGAGGTTGGGAGAGGACAACACTCAGAGAAGACCAATTGCTACCATATGGATTCTGTTGGTCAACAGAGCCAACTGCAGCCTCGTGGGCCAAATTTGGTCCGAGGAGGAGGAGAGGAGGAGGAGGAAGAGGAGGATGTTGATGATGACGACGATGATGGTTTGTCTGCACTGTTTAACAGAGAGGTGATAATTTTAAGTGGAAGTGTCTCATGTAAAATTTAGATCTATAGTATCTCTTGAAAGCCTGGAAGATCTAGAAACTTTGGACCACGTTTCCTTGTACCAACAATCCCTGGAGTCTGGGAAGGATCTGCCTCCTCCGTAGCTCGTGAGATTCAGACTCTGTGAGACTGTCTCCGCTGTTCTTTACCTGTTTCCTGAAAAGAGGCCAGACGTCAGTTGCTACTTGTCGACCATTGAAACAGAACAAAACAGAAAGCATAAAATAGAGTGTTTCTCTGACTGTATTCATTGCACTCCCTATCCTTTGGATATTGCCAGTGCTTATCTAACCATACGGATCTATGCAGAATATTGAACCACTCATACCTTGCCATTTCCAGGCCAAACTGGGGAAGAGACAGTTTCCTACAGTAGTCAAGGCCCCTCATGATATTCCTCACCTTTAGTTTTCCAGATTCATCCTCTAATACACACTGTCCTTCCTTTTACAAATCATTTTTCCCCTGTGCAAATTAGCCTGGCAAGCTGATTTTTTTTTTAAGATTTTATTTATTTACTTGACAGAGAGATCACAATAGGCAAGAGGCAGGTGGGGAGGGGGGAAGCGGGCTCCCTGCTGAGCAGAGAGCCCGATGTGGGGCTCGATCCCAGGACCCTGAGATCACGACCTGAGCTAAAGGCAGAGGCTTTAACCCACTGAATCATCCAGGTAACCCTGGCAAGTTGACTTTGCCATATCCTTTCAGAGATCCAAGCCTCTGTACAATCTAGTCTATTATGCAGAACTATCCTTTCTTTCTTTCTCTCTTTCTTTCTTTCTCTCTTTCTTTCTCTCTCTCTTTCTTTCTTTCTTTTCTTTCTTTCTTTCTTTCTTTCTTTCTTTCTTTCTTTCTTTCTTTCTTTCTTTCTTTCTTTCTTCCTCTCTCTCTCTCTCTCTCTCTCTCCCTTCCTTGTTTCCAACTCAAACTCGCTGCCCTAATCAAATGCTACATCTTCTGCAAAGCCTTCCTCATGACAGCAGGCAGAATGAACTACACCATCACCTACGTTCTAGAATCACTGTAGCAAGTTACAAGAATTCTGTGAAGTGTGACTACTCCTCTGGAAGGTAGGCTGGCTCAGATGAAGAAGCCCGCCATTCCTTCTTGCTCAACAAATGACTCCAAAGTGGTGACTAGAGAAACAAAGTTTCCCACAATGGTTCCTGGGTAAATGACTGGCTGAATGGCTGCTTTGGGAAAATGGGAGTCACGGTGAGGAGTTGCGGGGCTCTCCTGACAACTGAGAGCTACCTGTATCTCTAAATTTGTCACCAAGTGGCCCCGGGGACATCCTGGCATACTAGGAAAAGCCTGAGTCTCAAAGTTTGGAGAGACTGGGTTCTGCCCTGCTTTAGAACATCTGACCTAGGAGAAGATCCTCAGTCCTGAGCCCTGGTCTCTTTGGGGGTGAAGTGACCCGACATCCATGGCTCCTTGCAGGCAGCCCACTGCCATGGAATGACTGGCTGAGCATGTGTGTTCGGGCACTTGGAAGGTGTTCGAAAAGGTCTGGTGTGTTTTGTTTTGCTTTGTTTTATTTCTCCCCTAAGTGGGTCTTCAGTGTACTTTTGTGAAATTGTTTTCTAATCATCTCTATGCTATGCTACGTTTGCTTTCTCTGTACCCCATCAGTACCCACAGTGACAATTCTCTAAATAGGGGTCACTTCTCTCTGTCCCCTCATATGAGGGGACACCCCCTCCTTCAACAAGCAGCCACATGCAGGCTCCTCTGGCAATGTCCTCACCTTCTCCAGTACTCACGACCTACCCATCTAAGCCTCCAAAAGACCAGCAGTGATCTGTCCCTGGATGGTATAGACCTGGCTGGTGATCACATCTAGGCAAGATCCATTTCATCTCTTCTACCTCAACCTTGGTCATTCTGTTTTCCTGTCTTTCTCACAGGACAAGATGGAGGTTCGGAGAAGTTATGTCCCTTGTCTGAGTTTATACTGTAAAATGTGTGCTTTGTCAGTTACCAAGAGCCACTTTCCCTTCCACGTGGCCCTGGTATCTGCTAGATCATCAAGACTGACCACTCTAGGGCAACAACCTGAACCAACGTTGATAAACTCCACTCACCACCAGATATGTATTCAAACCCCATCCAATACAGGTGAGAAGAGCATGGAAGGGCTTTACCTGGTATGGGCCTCAAAGGTAAATTCCCTAAGATGCTACACAATTCTTAAGGTCCTGATGCTGGGGACAGACAGATAAGTTCCCACCAGAGGGGACACTGAAGCCATCAAGCTGATTATCAGGGAGGCAAGGTCTTCCACAAGAAAAGCTTCCACAGACTGTGGGTAGGATGTACTGAGCCACTGATCAGATGCTCCTCAAGGTATAGCCACTTCATTTGCATCCTCAGGGGAGGACCAGTCCAACCGGGAAAGTGACATCCTGGAAAGGGAAGCTGTATCCCCAACCCCTTTTATGGATTGGTTTGGGTTCATATGCGTAAATGAGTTGATGACTCATGGAAACTTCTTACAAGAATGACAAGTGCTTCCTAAGCCTTACGTCTCACCAAGATACTACTATTCCCTCACTATCTGACACTTACCGCCACCACTGGCTCCCCTCTTGCAAAAGCACAAGATCATAGTAGTTAAGAGCTCTCACTGAGCTGTACAGCCCATATGAAAAGCCTAGTCCCTACCAACTGCTAGCTGTGTCTTCTTGTGTAAATTCCCTAACCTCTTTGGGCCCCGGATTCATTATGTATAAAATAAGAATATCATTAATAACCATAACTCATAGGTGGGTCTAGAGATTCGAAAAAGAATACCACGCAGACGTGTTTAGCTGAGGGGTTGGCTCATAGCAGACGCTCATTTATTGGGTGTTGGTAGCTGTTGTAATGGGAACAGCATTAGCCACAGCTGGTCTGGAGGATCGAACCAGCTCAGATCAGACCTCCCCCAAACCAGGATTATCAAAATCCTTTCTCTCTTTACTCTCTAAGAGGTTGAGTAAAATAGTGCTCAAAAAAGCAACCCGCAATAAGCCTTCTTGTGTAAGAGCTTACCTCCTGCTTCCATGATTCAAACCAAAAATTAAGACACGGGGCTAACAAGGATGTGCATGTGGCTTCCGTACATAGAAGATACAGTGTTGGAACCAAAATATGAAAATTTCAATTTCAAGTGAGGGTTTATAGGGATGATGAGGATAGCGCCTTTAAATCTGGAATACTGGGTCACCCTACTACCTCCAAAAATGGTTATGCAGATGCACAAAGAAAATTCCAGTAGGCTTGGAGCCTGCTGATTATCATTAGAAACGCGAACCCCCAGTGGTAGAGGCAGTACCGTGCTCCTCTTGGTTCATTAAGCGCTTCTTGACCTGATTCTCCTCTGAAAGCCAGACTGACTGGCTGAATGAGCAAATCTAAGAATATCAACCCCACACATCATCTCTGCTGAGATCAACAATGCTTCAGGAACCGACCCCTGACCTGTCTCGGGATGAATGGCAACTAGGTTTGAGAATTTGTTGACCTTGCTTGAGGCAAACAAATGCTCCCTGGGGACTCTCAGAGTCGGGGGATGATTATCAGTTGCTCCCCTGGATTTTTCTTCGTGCCCTCCTAGATCTTCTGTGTCCGTGCTGCAGGTCCCTGCAGGAGCTGGGCACAGAGACACTCCAAATAGCACGATCTCCAGAACTCATCACTGCGTCTTTCTGCCCAAACTCCATGCACATACTCTACTCCCTGTGAACCAGCCGAAACACCCGAGTTCCATGTGCAGCCTTCACTCCTTAGTGACTAAGCACCGGAACTGGTTTCTCCCAGTGTGCTCTGCGCAAAAGAAGCTTCAGGAGATGCTGCATTGTAAAAAAGAGCCCATGACCAAAGAAGCAGGAAAAATTCAGATTGCTATCTCTCCCTCTTGGGGATTCGTGATGCCTATTAGCATAGTGAAGCATCTGAGAGGTCCTACAAGGCCAAAGAATAGAAACCTGTTTGACCTTGTTTGATCCAGATATTCCCACATTTATCTGATGACCAAGTGACCATCTGTCCATTGATCCATCGCCCACCCATCCAGCCATCCGTCCATCCATCCATCTGCTCACCCACCTTGCTAGATGATATCTGGCTATTGAAAATTAGCTGTGTGTCAGTCATGTGCAAAGTTCTTTACTCCTTCTCTTCTTTCCCCGCCTACTCCCTCCTCATCTTCCTCTTCGCCATCATCATCATCAATCATCATCACCACCACAGTTCTACCATTTGAACAAACTGTGCTTACTTTGTGCCAGGCACTGTGCCAATTTCATCACACGTGTTCACGCTGCGTATCCTTTCTACAGCCCAAGAAATAGATTCTGTTGGGTTTCTTATATTAGAGACAAGAAAACTGAGGCACTGAGAGGTGAAGTGAATGGCACAGGAAATATGGCAGGTAAACTAGGAGCTGTACCTCGAATGGGCACTGCAGAGCCCTGGGTGCTAATTCCCTGGTGAAGTCCTTTTCTGGCACATGACCCCATTAAATATTCTAAGAAATGCTGGCCAGGATGAAACTGAAGCCGAGTGGCCTCCTTATCTCCTTTACCCTCAATACCTCACTCAATCTCAACCTCTCTAATAGCCACTGGAGGCAAAGGAAGACACAAGCAAAACCAGTACAGAGAGCTGGATGGCACTTTGAGGCTTGGGGCAGGACTGGCCTTCACATCCCCCCAAACTCCCCAAGCAGAGGAGGTTCAAGGTCCACGGAAGTGGGCTGGTTACATGGGAACACCAGCCAAACTCAGGCATGGGCAGGGAAGGAGAAGAGGGTGATCCAGGGGAAGGGGTGCTGAAGAGATTATCCTGCCACTTTCCTTTGCAATGCTACCTGCCACTCAGAGGACTCTCACCATGACTTAACAAGGAGGAGGTTTTCAGAAAGGCAAGAAGGTCAAACAATTGGGGGAAGAGCTAAGGCACTCCATAACATAAATCCAAGTCAGACAGTATGGAATCCACACACTCTAGCTCTCCGATCCAGGAATGAGCAACACTCCCAAGCTGGGGTCCGGTTTCTCTCTGCTGAAGGTTTCACCTCTAGTTCCAGGCCAGGAAACAGATGCTGTCAACCTGATGAGCGGGTGGGAGGCCCAGCAGGGTTCCCACCAAACGAGCATGGGGGGAGAAGAAAATACATGCTTGCATTTTTGGAGACGCCGAAGTCCGCTCTGACAGACAAGACAGAGATAAGAGGGACCCAGAGCCCAGCTGTGCCAAGCTGAGCCGATGAGCGTCTGTGAGGATGAGCCAAGGGGCTGACCACTGCACATGCTTTCTTCACGACGTCATGGCCAGGCAGCTGGTGGCAACGGAGAGCCTCTGACAGGTGGGTTTCTCAACTTCCCGGATTAGCAGTGCCCTTCTGGGACACTCTGGGACATCAGAAGAGGAACTACCCTAAGTGACCTCATTTCCTTTCTGATAGGTATTACAGTCTATCTTTAGATTTTGTTCAACAAACCATGTACACCATTTACTACTTGCTAGATACTTTCTCACCGCTTTATGTATTAACTCATTTAATCTTCATAGCAATCTTACAAGGAAACTCCTGTTATCGTCTCCGTGTTACCGATAGGGAAGCTGAGGCACAGAGAGGTTAAGTCACTTGCTCAAGATCACATAGCTTGTGAGTGGTGAATCTGGATCTGGAGTCAAATATATATATATATTTGTGTGTGTGTGTGTGTGTATAATATTTTAAATATATAAATATTCAAATAAGTATGATAACACAACATATATTGCCATCGGTGAGCCCAATGGCAAGGTACTGAACTTGTCTTTGTTTCAGTTTTATATATCTCAAACTGACTAATCTCAAACTGGCAGATCTCAAACTGACTAATAAAAAACAAGCTTTTTTCCTTTCTTTCATTATTTTAATAGCAATGTATCCTATTGACTAAGAACTCAGATACTGGGGCCATACCAAACTTAGGCTCAAATTCCTGGCTCTGTTGCCTGAGACAAATTACTTAGCCTCTCGGAATCTCAATTCACTTACAAATTTCAAAGTAATAATACTTTCCTTACGAGGTTGTTGTGGAGAGTACTCTCAATCATGTAGCCATGTGCTAAAGATATCCTTGGGCTTGGGTCCACTTTTATGAGCTCCACTCACAGTGGTTGGATTTAGCACCATCATGTCTGTTTACATGAATGCCAGGCACTTAAGTGACTGCTCACTTCTTGCTCGCTGGTTGTCCCCAAACATTCCAGTTTCATTGATCAGTAACTCCCCATATTTGCTAAGCTAGTTTGAGCTGGGTTTCTGGCCCTTGCAACTAATAGATTCTGAACAATCCAATAGAGACGGAAGGAATGGTAGATACACACATGCATAAAAGGAAGTTGGAGATGATACCTTTTGCTTCTTTTTTTAAACAAACACTTTTATGGGCCTTTCTAAGTGCCAACTGCTATTGTAAGCACTTCAAAGAATAACTCTGATATTCGTACTCATAACTGCCCAGTTCTAGAGATGAGGAAGCATAACACGGAGTTTACATCGTTCCTGGCTAGTTGGGTGGGAGGGCCATAGCCAAAGCCATGCCTGCCTGCTTCCAAATCCTGTTTTCTTTCCTCTGCATGCTTTGCATGACCAAGGACGTTGCTGTGCTTGCTAACTAAGGAATCTTGGAGATCTACAGAAGAGCGGGCACCTGCACTCAGGTGCCCATATTATAAACATTGCATGCAGGCTGGAACCTCCACTAGTGAGTCCTAGGAAAAACTGCATGGGCCGTTAACAAGGATTCCAAAATATCTTCCCAGAGAAATCCCACTGCTGCGGAGCCATGCCAACACAGACTGCATAATCTCCAAACTATATTCAGACCCAGAAATAAGAAACGTCAACCTGAAATCAACCGACCGCAGTCCACATCTCTTCTTTTCAAATAACGTTTGGTGGAGAAATCTGGTTCCCCTTTCTACAAATGCTTAAAGACTTATCGGACTGGTTGGTTTTTAGGTCCTCGTACCCCCACCTATGACAGATCTGAACTCAACAAGTCAGCATTCCATAAAGTATTTACTGTGTTTGTTTGCATCTCCCCTAGGAATACTGAATCAAGGGCAGTGTGGACAGACACAGATTCTAGGGTGGCTGTGTGTTTTAGGATTACCATCCAGACCTCACTTCCTTGGAGACTCCCAGGCTGGCCTCAAAGATGAATGCTCTTTTTAGGACCAAAATAGAACAAAGGGACAAAAGGAAACTGTAGGATTTAAAATTAGGATGAAAAAAGAAAAGAAAAAACAACCAACTTGGCACTGGACTGGCCTTCCTTACCTACTTAAATTTACCAATGATGCCCAACTTTTAGTGTGGTTTATCCCCATATGTTACCACACTCCCACTGGGACCTAACATTTGCAGGCGCTGTTTATCATTCTGGCTAGTGGTGTGCTCATCTGCCTACCTCACTAAGCAGCCCTTGTTGTTATTTTTATAATTACTGGGAGTCTTTTTCATGTTGCACTCTGCCAGAGTTCCGGCTTACCACACACCTGTTATACTCAGAACACATGGAGAGAAGGGGGCGGGTCTGGCAGTGGAGGAAAGGGGAAGACGGCCTTCCTGCTCACTATGAAAAGCAAAATCAAGAATAAAGAAACAGACCAGAAGTCACTAGGTACCTCTTTTTTTTTAAGGCTAGCTTCTGTGCCAGTTTATTATTTAATAAACACTCTCTGTTTATTAGAACAAATGCTGTACCATTTTCTCTTTCCTCCCTTCCTTCCTTCATTCTTCCTTCCCTTCCCTTCCCTTCCCTTCCCTTCCCTTCCCTTCCTTTCTTTCTCTCTCTCTCTCTCTCTAACTTATCTAGTCATCATAATGACCAACACTGAGTATCATCATCCCCATTTTACAGATGAGAACACTGAAACAGAGACAAGTTAAGTACCTTCCATTGGGCTCGCAGATGGCCGAGTGGCAGATTGGGACCGTTTCTAAATTCAGGTGAGACAACCGCGCCGCGATCCAATCAACATCCGTGCCACGCGCAGACTCGTCCTCACCACCGCCAGCTCGCCTCCTGCACCGCTTCCACCGTCATCGCTAACACCAAGGTCACGGCCACCTCCTACACCTCCACCAGCACCTTCACCACCACTACCAGGATAAAAGTATTTCTTGAGCTGCTGGGTGCTTTGCTGAGTGCCCTACGGGCTGTCTCAGGCCTTCCTCACAACAGCCCCGCGTTCCCAGCGCCGTTACTACCTCTACTTCACCAATGTGGAAACTAAGCCTCGGGAAAGTGAAGAAATCTGTCCCTGCAGCTGGTCAGAGGTCTATAAGACTCGTGACTTTTTAAGATCCAAAGCCAGCTTTGCCCGACACCCACGAGGATGCGTTTAACTCCTGGGCTCCCCTCCTGGGAGGTAGCCGGTGGAGGCAGGGCCCACTGGGCATTTCGTCAAACTGGCTCCCCGCTCCCACCCACCACCTTGGAGGTTTGTTGCTAGGCTGTGAGAGACCACCCCTCGGGGCTGGGATATGCACGTGGGAACTCTGCTCCCGAACGATGTGCAAGACCAACTGCGGAGATTCTGAGCTCTGGCCAAGTAGCATCCGGGGGCTTTGCCCTGACATCTGCTCAGACTGGCCCGTAATTCTCTTTGGTGAAACCCCATGCCCCCCAGGTCAGTCCCTCCTGAGACGTCGCCGTCCTCACCAAAGCCCTCAGATGTCCCCTCCCGTGTGTCCCATTTGTCCTCCTCGGACCGAACACCAGCTTTGGATGAAGGGGTGACACAAAGAGTATCAGGCTTGTTTTTCAAAACTTTCACTCCTGTACCTTCTCTTCTATCAACTCCCAGGCCAGGTGACCGTCACCATGCACCTGAATTAGTGCTCTGGCCTCCTACCTTGGCCCTGCTCTCAATCTTGTCCTCCTCTGATCTATCCTCCAGAGAACAGCCAAACTGGTGTTTTTAAAGGCTAAGTTCAGTCATATTTCTCCTCTGCTTAGAGCTCTTAGTGTTATTTCTCCTCCCTTTTATTAATTTCTTTTGGAGTAAAATCCACTGTCCCCGTCAGTGCTTTTGAGTGCCTGTGCTTCCTTTCTGGCCCCTCTGTGCCTCTTTCCCTTCTCCCACGGTGCTCCGGGCTCGCTGGCCTCTGCCCAGTTCCCTGGGAAAACCCAGCCACGGTATGGCCGGTATGTACCTTTCACCTCAGCCTGCCTGCTCTCTGCCACCCAACCACTGCCTCTGCCTACCTTCCTCATTCTAGCTGTAACATCACTTCCTCATGGAAGCCCTCTTCATCCTTGAATGCAACCCCAACTTTTCTTTTTTCCTGTCAGAGCACTTACCACAACTTGCGATACAAATGTGTATAGGGATTACTTGCTTATTACCTGCCTTCCCCAGAAACCTCTAAGCTCCATGAAGGAAGAATGAAGTTGGTTCCCTTGTCTCTGTACCCTCAGTGACTAACCCAATTTCTGAGGCAGAGCAGAGGCTAAATAAATATTTGTTGAATGAATGAGCAAGTGAATTAATTATTAACCAATTACTTAAGTGAGGGGATGAGGTCTGATTGAATCATTAGGGATGTCACACGCTTTGCTATAGACAATGTGATATGGCTTTCATAAATAGATCATGAAGTATGAGGAACATTCTAGAAATGGTTAAAAACATAGCATTTCTCTCCACCCATAGAATCAAATAAACTCTCAAAAGTCTGTCCTCTGTGTAAGCCTCTAGTTGTCTTATGTAATATAGTAATTGCTGGCTTGAATTAAAGACATCATTATTTTGGAGAGTTCCTCTTTCTCTGATATAGAAAGTGAAGGATCCACCCCTTATATTAACACACCATTTCCCTGGCATGCTACATGATTAAGAAGGAAATGTGACTTTATTTTTTGAGAAATTGATATTTTTCACAAAGCCAAGAGGAGCTATCAGAATAAAGCGATGTTTATTTGGGTGAATCACCAGCTTTGCACAAATCCCAAGTGCTAATTGCATAATGGGTCCTTACAAAATGCCATAATATGGGTTCGGCTGGTTTCTCTGTTTTCGGTTTGAAAAATAGATTGTTTAATAACCCATCAAAGCTATATGTAAACCAAGTAAACAATAGAGCAGATGTTGACTGCTGTCTTGTGCCTCGTAGACATAATTAAAGACAATGAAACACTCACAGAGTCCTTTAAGAGAGGACAAAGGCAAACACAAAAATCAGTACAATATAAATGTAAACTGCATTTGCTGGACACCTGCTTTCTTAGTCCAAAATGCTGTCTCATATTTCCTGTGATGAAAAATTTTGTAACCTTCTTTATTTACTTATGTAAATAGGTACCTCCTGTCCTCTACTTTTCAGGAAGGCAGCACTATAAAAGCTAGTCTTTTCAACTGAGTACTCGCCTCAATTTCATTCCTGCTAAGACCCTAGACAGTATCCAGAAACGTTTTTAATTTTCTCATAAGCACAAATGTGAATAAGAACCAGTTAGCCAAAACTTCCACATCTATAAAAGAAAATCCAAGCCCTGGTTTGGGTATAGGTCAGCTAGGGCTCTATGGACTGGTCATAGCTGATACTCTTTCATACATTTTTTTTAGGAATTCAGCCAGATTGACATGTTTATTTCCTGAAAGCCTCACATATCTTTATTTTAAAGTCAGGCACATTTCCTAAAATCATGATTTCACCTTATACAAAAAAAAAAAATTGTATCGGGTAGAATACTTAAAGTACCATTCCAATTCTCTAAATATTCTCTCTTTTTCCCTCAAACTCCTACTCAGATTTCTGTTAGGTTTCAGTTCTTAGTTCTACAGAGGGAAAAAATATAACCACACACAAAATGTAAAGCATGATATAATTAAGAGAACACAAGCATAATCAAAAAGAGAAAAAAAAAAAAAAACAACACAGGGCTTTTCTCTGCAGATATCTTTAAAGAGGCATTGAACATTCAATATACCATTTGATTGTATCATTTTCCCCTTCTAATTAGGCAAAAAAAAAGCTGAGGTTGAAATCAGTTTTCTGTGGTATAGTCGACAGGAGAAACTTTCCTGGATCCAGAATCCTCAATTCTGAAAACAAATATCCTCAGTCATTTTCCAAACAAAGCAGAATTCTTTTTCTGTGAATAACTGAGGTTTTTTGTTTTGTTTTAAGTCTCAAAAACCCCATTGTTTAGAGAACACCTGAATTTTCTACTGATTTGCAATAAATAGTGATGCTGCCTCTGGTACCTCCTGGCTGCCCTGTCTGTTGTTTTTGATGATACAGAAGGAAGGGGTATTCTAATGTGATCGTGCATCTCTTTATGCTAATAAAATGGTGTCAGCCCATTTTCACTGACAATACCATAAAGCATAAACACCAAATGGGAAACAAATAGGGCCCTGATAACACTGTGAAACGGACCAATCAACCCTGAAGTCTAAGATAGATTGCACCCCTCTTTCATTCATTCTTTATAGAAAGGCAATGAAAATGTCTCTAGGTGAATCTGATCACACACACACACACACACACACACACACACACACACACAGACACGCAGGCGCGCGCACGCACACATGCGTGCATACGCACACATGATCTCTGAAGCTCAGCAAGGTTGTAAAGCACTAAATTCTTTTGATTTATGAAGCAGCTTGCACTGCATTGAGCAAAACCGCATGCCAAGCCGGGACCCCGCTCCCAGAAATTCCTTTATTAACACGACCAGGCCCTGCAAGTGAACAAAAGCAGTGGTGCGGGGTGTATAAATCATTAATACGGTGCCGGGCAGTGACTGCATTTCCTGTGTTAGTTGGAGAGCTCCTCAGCACAACGGGGATTTGGGGATTGGAATTGGCTGCGGAGAAATGCACTCCATCATTCTCCTGGAGCGGAAGATTCCCATCAGCCCTGCGCTCTCTCCTCTCACCTTCCCCAAGTATGAAAGCCTCCGTGTGTGTTGCCATTCATTCAACGATATTCCTAATGACTTCAAACCCACATCATGAAAAGCCTCAAAGTTGAAAGACCGCCTGACTCTTTCCCCTTTGGACAAGTTTCGCCTTTAAAAGAAAAGAGCCACGAGGATGCTGTCCGGTGGGGCGGTCTGTCCCCAGTGATGGCCCAGCAGAGGCTGGGGTGGATGGAGGGGAGCCTGCGGCTTGCACCCCCCTGGGAAGCCTGCAGGGCCAGTGCAGAGTCACAGGCATGGGCGTCCTTTCAGGGGCCGCTGTAACTGGCTGCTGTTACAGACGCTGCTCGTCCCCCCTTCAGATCCGCATCTAAAAAATGAAATGATTCACAGCGACTCCCCAGAGGCCTTTTGTGGGGGATTAAAGGAGGTAATCCATGTAAAAGTGCTTAGTAGTGCGCTTGTCACATAGCACTCCATAGAAGTTATTGATTATTTCATTATTTTATTATCATCATCGTCATCGGAAGGGTGGCTGGGTTCTCCCTGGTTACCTAAAGTGGGCTCCCACACAGCACCTCCAATGGCTCACAGGGGAGCCTCACTTTTTGAATGGAACCAAAAGGAGACTTGAAAAGAAAGAAAAGAAAAAGACTGTTCTCAAGAATCCCGAGTCACATGTTCTAAATGGAGACCCCCAGTGGAAGGTTCTGCCATTGCACCATGAAGGAAAGAATTTCTCCACTCAGCCCTTCCTAGTTTAACTTCTTTCTCATTGCAAATGAGTAAGGGGAAAAGGAGGGGTGGGGGAAGGAAAGAAGGAAGGAAGGAAGAAGGAAGAAAGGAAGGAAGGAAGGGAGGGAGGAAGATAGTGTTATACAGATTATTGGGATGAAAGGGCCTGTCAGGGGGTTTAAATAGAGACAACAGATGCAAAGCAAAGTCACTTACTTGCAAGAGGCTTTGCATTTCTAGAAATTCTAGGAGCCGCCCAGAGGAAGACAGATTTAAAACTAAGAGTTCCACACCTTGCTCTTTTGCTTCAGAATAAAGAGGACGAATGATCAGATGGCAGCAGGACACAGGCTGCCTCTCACGGGAAAGATCCAGGGTCTGAAAATGCTCGTGCCACTGGGGCAGGCCACCCTGAGCCCAGGGCGTTTGTCCAGGTGCCAGAGCCCAGCCCCTGGTCTCACGGGCACCCAGGAGGACTGAAGCAGGCCGCCGCCATCTTCAAGCTTATGGGAGCAAACTTCAGCGTGTGCCCAAGTCCCCAGCATCACAGAATAATGACATTGTGAATGGGAAATAAATGAAGCCCCTGCACTGTGATTCTGTCAGCTTTTGAAAGTAAATAACTTTGCTAGTGACAAGAGCAGGACAATTTTTATTTTCCCTCCTCCTGTCGCAGAGCATTAATTGAGCTGTGCAGCCACTGCACATCCACCAGCAGCAGCAGGACTGACGGTTGACAGGAGGAGGAGGGAGAAGTCACCAGAACACGCAGACCAGAGAACCCAAGGGAGACACCCAAACTCTCTGTGTCTGTGTCTGTGCCCTTGGGAGGCCGTGGGTGCACCGATCACGTGGACTGGGAAGAAATGGAAAAGAAAAATGTATACTCAGCCTCGAGAAACAGATGCTACTTTTCCTTAACACATTCATTCACTCATTCGTTTCAACAAACATCTGGTGGCCTCTCCCCGTGTCCAGGCACTATGCTAAATTTCAAAGTCTGTATTATCCTTAAACTTACAAAGCACTGCAGGAAATGGTTATTCCTAGCTTCGTTTTTCTGAAGAAGCAGCTAAAGCCCCAAATCAAGTAAAGCAACTTGTCCTTTGCTCAATCCACGTGGATTAGCTAATTGAATAACACAGCTGGGATTAAGGTCCTAGCTCATGACTTCTACCCTACATACACTCTCAAGATGCCAATATTTAAACTATGCTTTGGGGGGAGCCGACACCACTTGGTCGTAAAAGGATGCAGGTTTCTCGTCTGAATTTTGCAAGACTCTTGAGATGGACAGTTGGAAATATCCAAAAACAGGAAACGTGAACCTGGCCGTTGATTCTGTTTACAGCTGCTGATATTATTTGCTGTTAATGAAAGACTCATCTTTCGGGGGAGCGATCTCTCTGCTCTCGGCCCTTACCCCTGCATGAGAGCAGAGCTCACCCCAGGCCTGGAATTAGGCAGAGCAACAGAGCTCCCAGCTACCGAAGGGAAGAGCAGGGCTATCTGCTGCTGTTTTTGATAAGGGGAATCTAGTCCTCGAGGTGAATCCTGGGCAAACATCAAACGCCAAAAAAGAAAAGGCTCATTAAGACTAAACCTTTTGTGCATTTACTCATCAGTACTGGGAAATCTGAGGCACTTAAATCCTACAGCTGCCGTACTTTGTTCCAGAGCTGCAAAGGGGGGGAAAAAAGTCATTACATCCCTGGGAACACACACTAACCTGAATGCTTTTCACTCTGGGTCCAATTCCTAATTCTGATTCTGTGTGTGTCTAGACACAACATAAAGAACAGGATTAAAATGGGCTGAGGCTGCTCTCATCTAGAGCCTGGTCAGGAGTCAGAGACCACTACACCCCTTCCTCAACACCATCATCGCAAAGGCCCCTGCAGGCTGTCCGCGTTAAATATATGGCCATTCCCCTTCACCCCGTATTCTGACCGCTGTCCTGCCAGAGGGGAGCAGGCGACACAAAGCAGATAACCAGGGGCCTGCCCTTTGCGAATGGGTCCGGCGAGGAATGAGCAATTCCAGGCCAGATGGGACAGGGGATTCCTAGGAAATCCAATGGACCAGGGCAATGTTTCCCAAAGTGTGCTCCGACATTGATGGTTCACAAGATGGAACGGGGATGAGCAACTCCGTGGCCCCTCCGTGAGGACAGAGACCTTTGCTAACTAAGAAAACCTCAAAGAGCAGCTGGCACCTAGAAGTTTGATGAACACGGAATGAGTGAAGGAACATGTGAATGAGTAAATATTTCAAAGAACATCAGAGAAAAAGAACACCCCAGCTGTCATTCTGTGCCATTTATTTATTTATTTATTTAATTTATTTTCAGTTTGGCCAAGTCTACTTTTAGGTTCAAAATTCAAGCTAATTTTAAAAATATTAAATGGATAATACCGCTTTGTTGATCTGTGGATGAGTGGATGGGTAAGAATTTGGAAGGGAAAGCTTAAATGCTGGAAATCTGAGAAACCCCGGGCCAGGTTTATTACTTTCAGTGTAAGAAGCCCACTGTTGGAAGCACTTTGATGAGCTTTTACCAACAGGCCTCTCAGTGTGCCACAACTGAGGTCTTTCCTGTGGCTTCCATCAAAACCCTCTCTCCACCTCTGACCCACAGAGGTGTTTCCGCATGTTCCCTGGGTTTCTCCACAACTCAGGAGTGGTTTCCTCTTATCTAGTCAGAAAGCATTCATTTCTGCCCTTGGTCCCTCCCACTCCCTTCATTTCAATATGGCTCCAGAGGCTAACACTGCCCTTTGCGAATGGGTCCGGCGAGGAATGAGCAATTTCAGGCCAGATGGGACAGGGGATTCCTGTACACAGCACACCAGGGGATTCCTGCACACCAGCACACAACCCACTTGCACCACAAACGGCCTCCCCATGCCTCTTGGCTCACACACCCTCTTCGGCGACTGCCCTTCCTCAGCCCTAGAACACCCTACTCAACTCATTGCCTGTCTAATGCTCTCTTTCTTACCCTCAGCTCAGGAGAACCGTCGCCTCCTTCCCGAGACCCCTACTGGACCACCCATCAGAGAAGTCCAACAGCCAACACCCCCCACTTATGTTCTACCCATCACTCTGCTTGCTTCCTTCTGAGTACTCTCCACAATCTGAAAACGCCCTCTTGATTCACTTAACTTTCCCATCATCTGTCCTCCTTTCAGGGGAATGCCTGCTACATGGTGGCAGGGACCTTTCCTAACTGACTGGCTGTGATATTCTTAATACCTGGCAAAAGAATGTCTCGCATGGCCCAGTGAAAGAATCAATAAAAGGAGTGAATATGTCATCATATAGATCTGTGGAAGGCAGTGGCAATCACCTCCTCCCCCTGTTTATAAGATTCTAGCAAGTCCAAATGTAAACATGCATTCATCCATTCCTCCCTTTACCTTTGCATTGAACAACTTCTATGTCTCAGGCTTACGAGAGGCCTTGCAGGTACAATGAGAGAACGGAGTCTCTCCCGTCATTCTGCCTCCGGTATAACAGGTCAGAGGAAGCCTAGCACAAGTGCTCTGTAAGTGTCCGGTGCCAAACAAATCCAAGAAATGTCGACTAGCCAGAGAGGAATTAGTAGTGGGATCCTAAGCAATGGAAAGTAGGCATCTGTTTTTTCTCAGCCAGGACCGATGAATCAGGAGGATTCCTCACAATATGCCAGGAGGATCAGAAATGGCAGCGAAACCCCTTTCCCCAGACTTTGCCAGGAGCCAGAAAGTTCCACCCACAGAAGTTCTTTCCTACCCCTGGGCCTGGCCCAGGGATTGGGTCTGGGGATCCTTCAGGAAGTCCCTTCTCCGAGTTTCTCCCCACAGGGGTGGCCTACAGGTTCGCTGCTCATTTCTCCAGCTCACTCGCTCGCACTGAGCATGGCTGAAGGGCTGGGGCGGGGGCCCTCCCGAGCTATTGTGCCTGCGAGCTGACCCTGTCTGACACGGCCGCTCTCAATGAGGCCAGCGCATCATGGAGCCGGCCACAGGCCACTGCTCAGCCAGGCAAAGTTCTCCCGGGGAGCTCCCGGAAATAGGGAACTTTATTGATGAATGGAACTTTCTTTGCTTTTCTTAATTGAATTAAACAGCACACTGGGACACCTCTCCTCGTCCATTAAAAAGGTCTCTGCAGATGGGGCAATTACGCCCACGCTTTGTCAGCTCTGCCTCCTCCTTGGGATGCCATCTCCTGCGCGTCACCCAGCCCCCTTAGGCACCGACGCACCAACCTGATTTTGTTTACAATGCTGCAATTTCTTTCTCTTCCAGAAGACTATTATTTGCCTGACAAACTACACTGTTTTTGCCTGGCCAATATGAATAAACAAGCATTATGTTTCCTCTTGGGGCAGAAAGCCCGGTTAAATGAATCAGAAAACCCTAAAAAAGATTGTCTACCCTCAGTCCATCAGCTACTGGACAATTACTCAAGGGCCAGCTGTAAGGAAAACAGATGGCGCGTGAGCTCTAATAACACGGGCTTCCTCCACTCGGGCAAAGGCAGAAAAGCAGCCGCTGGTTCATCTCGCACGGAAAAACCGCCGCGAAATGGCAGGCAGAGCTGCGGAAAGGCGCAGGACTCGGGACTGCGGGCTAGCAGATGCTTCCGATTTCCACCAGCGAACGTCGGATTAAATAATCTTAAGGCAGAGGCGACCCAAGTAACCTTGCGGCCAACGCCGCCCCCCACCCTCGGCCCCCATAGGTTCCCCAAATGGGAGAAGCCCAGGAGGAACACCAGCTGGCCCACCTGAGATGCGGGCCTCACCAGGCTAATGAGAGCCCCCGCAGTTCAGGCCTCCTCTCCTTTGTGGGGAAAAAAAATCAGGAAAATCAGGAGGAATGGTTAACTTGCCAAATTATGACACAGGATTTCTCCAGAAAGAGACATAGAGACCTATGTTCTACCAGACAGTCACCCAGGCCTAGAAGTGTGTTCATTCTGGCCACTTAAATTCCTTAAATAATTCAGACATGAAGATAATCTATCCTAATTCTTTTCTGCGTTATTGACACTATTGACTACCCCCAATCCACAGCACAATCTAATAAATCAACAAGGGATTAAGCCGAGAAGAAAGAAGGTGATAAAATGCCATTTGGCCCCCTATAAATCATCAGACAGAGCAGCACGAGGTAAGTAACCGGAATGGGATCTGAACTCTTCCACACAGCCATGATTGTTACGGCCCACCTAACGTTTCCCAAATTTATAACCGTAGCTGGTGCAAGGGGGCCATCCCGCCTCCTCCAGCTTTACTCCGGGAGCCCCCCTTCCCTGTGACTCCGCTGTGAGAACCACTTTCTAATTAAAGACAGAAAGAGTTGATATGCAGGTTTCAGTTCAATTGCTTTCGATCTGAAGATGTCCACAGTGAGCAATGGCTTCATTTACCAGGAATTACCCTTTGTACAAACCACTTCACTATTTAAAACAAACCACATGGATCATCATTAAGTGGGAAAAATTACCAATCTTCGGATATTGACAGTGGCATGGCCCACTTTAAAGGCTCTTTTTCCCCCCTTTTAATGTGGATTTTAAGCATTTGACTTGTTTTTAAATTTAGGCTGATAAAAAGGTTCTGAGTGAATAAGATTTGACAGATGAGAAGCCTTCTTTGAACAGGACTGGGAGACACTGACAGTGGTACAGAAATAGGGAAAACTAAGTTAATATGTTACTTATCCTCTTTCAGGGAGTTAGAACTCAGTGTGGATCGCAACTCTAGAGGAAATCCGACACGCACCGTGCGTCAGAAAACGAACCTCGTCCGCTCTGTCCACAGCCTTGCCATAGCCCACCATGTGATGGATGCTCTTTGGTCTGGTTCCCTGTGCCTTAGGATGGGAAAGCATCTCTACAGTTCTGTGGTGTGTGTGTGTGTGTGTGTTTGTCTTCTGTTTCTCCGTGTAAAATAAAACACATACCTTTTTTTTAAATTTATTAATTTATTTATTTGACAGAGAGAGAGAGAGAGATCACAAGTAGGCGGGGAGGCAGGCAGAGAGAGAGGGGGAAGCAGGCTCCCCGCTGAGCAGAGAGCCCGATGCGGGGCTCGATCCCAGGCCCCTGAGACCATGACCTGAGCTGAAGGCAGACGCTTAATGACTGAGCCACCCAGGCGCCCCAAAACACATTCCTTTTTGACTTAGCTTGAAGAAACCCCCCAGATTTGGAATCTGTATTCAGAATTTCCCCTCCAAGCAAGGGTGCTTAGATGGGTAGCCCCTTTGGAATTCTGGGAAGATTCTGTAGTGGGGAGATGTGGGCTTGCAGTTCTCCTCGCATGGGAGAGGATCTGCCATCAAAGAGACACCCAATAAAGCCACTGCTGTGTATCAAGAATGGAGACTGACGCAGGGACTTCCCCTGGGTGGCAAGATTGAAGCCAGAGGCTCTAGAGCTTCTCCCGCCGGAGAATGGCCTACAAGCAGAAGATAGATGCTACACACTAGAGGTAGACGGGTGTGTAGACGCACACGTATACTAGTGTACATATGCACATGGCGGCATCTCTGGATTTGGTATCTATCCCACCTAGCAGTTCCAAACTGTAGCACCATCTCCGATGTTACGAGAGAGGAAGAAGATTAAAAAACGAGGAAAGAAATCTTAACTATGGGGAAACAGCTCTCTAAAGCAGAGTTACTGGGGAATATAAATAAATGAAACGGAATCGGTCAAAGAATTTAAACATCGCAGTTGCCTCTTCCTTGGTCTGAATAAATGAGTTCTTCGTGGCAAAAGGGTTATGTCATTCTCACTTGGTGATTCACAGTAGACTCAGGTGTTGGGGGATCCCAACTGATTTTTGTTTTTATGAATTGTCTCAGGAACAGATCCGGGAAGAGTGTAGGAGGAAAGGCTGGATGTCAGGGCTGAGTCAAAGAAAACAAATGATGAAGGGGTTTTCCTTAGACATTGGATGAGAATTAAGTGCTATATGAACTTCATTCTGGGAGAACACATTTCAGTGAAGACCCGGAGGCCCCTGATCAGAGTGTGTGCATTTATAAAACAGAATGAGAAAGCCTCCAAAATGAGATCGTTGTGTTTTAATTATTTTCTTACGTAATTGGTGATCTGAAATGATGAAGACTCCTGAAAGAGGTTTACTTCTAACTGATAATAAAATGTTTCTAATGCAGGTCTTATTTATCAGAGATGTTGCCTGATTCAGCCATTTGATCAGCATGCTCTGAGAGTACACAGAAGCCCTCTGATCAGCAAAATTAAATAGAGATACGATCTCCAGCCACAGAGATAGCTATAGATTAACAGCAGATAGGAAACATAGTGGCGATATAGGGAGAGAAGATGCACAGATGGTATCAGTAAGTGGTCTGTGGAGACTGAAGGGAACTATTTGACACCCCTCATCAGCCAATTGTCCGGACTGCTACATAAAAGCAATGATAGGGGACTTCTACAAACATGGCAGCGCCGGGGAGGAGAGATGACCTGGAGGTGTGGCTCTCCCGCCCTGACCGGGAGCCTCAGGCAGGGTGGGAGGTGTGGCCGGAAAACCAATTCTCAAAAAGACAGGTAAAAATAATTGCCTGCCTGTACTATTATACTTTAGGCATTTAGTGAAACTCGGAAAAAATACATATGTGCGCACACACACACATACACACACACATGCACACCGCATTCTGACGCTGTGTCCCCGCATCATCAACACTTTCACTGAAAGCCTTGCAAGCCCTTCCTCCACAACCCCTTTGTGGAGGGGGCTGCATCCCAAAGCACATTGCAAAACCCACCTCCATCAATCTTCATATAGAGCCTGCTTTAGTCACTTCTAAATATTTGTTATGGCTGCCAACACTCCCTTTGAGCCTCCCCTTGTCAGGGCAGGAGTGTTTTCCCTCCTAGAGACTGCCTGGTGGGAGCTGAGGACGCCTGTGTTTATCCCATAGACTTGTCCTTTTCATGGCCAGAATAACCTCTCACTCAAACTCACTGCCTTCTCTCCTAAGTTGTGCCTAAATGAGCAAGCCGATTTAACAATCTAGAAGGAGGAAACGCCAATTTATTAAAAAGAATGATGCACAAAGAAACAGTGAGAACACTGAATACCTATTGCAGGGTACTTGTTAAGTAATGCTGTTCAAATTAATTAATAAATAACATGAAAGAAGTGAACAGAAGAGGCAAAAGATCAACTCATATTAATAATTCGATTAAATTCAACTCAGGCTTAGCATCTGTAGAAATGCTCATTAGGATATTCTTCTGGTGGGTTACAGGTATAAAACACACACACACACACACACACACACACACACACACACACAGAGGCATTCACAGCAAAGGTAGAGAGATGGAGGAAGCAGATGAATCATATAATATGTTACCAATAGGCTCTTGGGAGATGTTTTCTGGCACAATTTACTTAATGAGAAATGCAATAAAACAATATTTAAAAGGATAAGCCAATTTGTTCCTAGGGTATTAAAACAGGAAAAAGAAAAGGCTGTTCTCAAAGAGATTTCCGACAGAAAAAACGCCTTAGAAACATTTTCTGGAGGCAACCAACTCGGTAACAAATTATCCAAGTGTTCAAAGTGGAATTTTGACATTTTATGAATACATATATTCCTACAACACAGATTGAAATTGAGGGTCCTTGGAGAAGGAGGCCCCTCCGAACACTTGTAAAGGAAGTTTTGTCAGCTACAACCTCACACAGTTAACAAATGGTACTCTTGAAGGGAGTCAATCGAAAAACATAAAACGACTACAACCACTGTTAACTCTTCACAGAGCAGACGGTGATGTGATCCTGGGAAGGGAACAGGATTCTACCTGCGTGACAAAATCTTTCTAACCCTGCCAATTCACATGGACAGCCTGTGCCCAGAGACAGAGAGCTGGGCTTGTCCCCCCCACCAGGCGACATGCAGCTGCTTCCCAAGCCCAGCAACCAACTTAGGCAGCAGCCCTACTAGTAAAGAGGGAGAAACAGAGAGGGTCTGAGGGAAACACCCAGAGAAAGACCGAGAAAAACACAATGAAAGATTCTGATGTGTACACAGAAGGGAAAATAAAACAAACACAGAATCCTTCAATAAGAACATTAAGGGAGAGTGGAGGAGGGGCGGAAAAAAAAAAAAAAAGCCTTTACACATGCCAACAAAGACAGCATCCTAAACCACTGCCTTTATCACAGCATGGCCAGTGAGTTTGGAGGCAGATTCCAGGGCTGATACGCTCCAGAAACCCAAAGGCTCAGATCCCAAGCGGACTGAATAAAGCATAGCCCAAACTTAAGAAAACAAAAATACTGAGCACACACACATACGTACAGGTCTTTTCACTCTCTATTAAAACAGCTAAATTAATCCTCCAGGCAGGCCAGTGGGTCCACAAAGATCCAAACTCTGAGCATCAAAGGGGTCTCAGACTCAGGTCCTCACCGCGGAAGACATGAGAGAGACGCAAGTAAAGAAAATGCAGTTTGCAATTTTAAACTCCCGGCACCCAGGCTCAGAATCAGGCGTTCAAAGTATTCAGAGAGGTGCAAAAACAGCGGGGCGCGGGGCGTCTGGGCTCCGCAGAGAACTAGGGGTCCAGATCCACCCCTCCCGTCCAAAAGCACAAGCCCCCTCCCCATCCCCCTTCAGGGTCGAAAGCGCAGCCCAGCGATGCGGGTACCCAGTCCACGGAGCCTGAGCCCCGGAGGCAGCCACCGAGGGAAAAGCGCGCCTTACCTGCTGTAAGTACATAAAAGTCAAGGCACACGAGAGCTGGGGACACATGCCCACGTTGGGGAGCGCCACGCAGGTGGCCCCCGTCAGAGGATGCTGCATCGTTTCTCTCTGGCGCCCGCCGAGCACGAGTGGGGACGCTCGCATGCAATCACGCCGCTCTTTGCCTGGTCGCTACAATGTTGTTGTTTTTTTTCCCCCTTTTTAATTTTGCTGATTATCTAAGTCAAAACCCGGTGGCCGTCCCTCCTCTTCTCTCTCTCTTTCTCTCTCTCCCTCCCCCCGCCGCACCCGGCGCGCGCGCCAGTCCCTCCTCGCTGGCTTCCTTCCCTTCGGGTTTGCTAGATCGTGGCGTTCATCTGCCTCCAACTAAGACACTCGACAGGGCCAGGAAACTATTCTGTTGCCTTCGTGGTAGTACCCTCTTCCCGGTTTGTTGGGCCTGCTTTCTGATGCCCCGCAAAGTGGACAGTGCCCCCTCCCCCAAGCCCCCCCGTGAAGATGACAAGAACAGGCAAAGGCAACTTGTAGGGAAGGGGGAGGGGGTGGATGCCCTCCTGTAGATGCTGGGGGTGGGGTGGGGGAGAAAGCTAAAGGCTAGAGAGAGGGAGGGGAGAAAGGAGAGAGAGAGAGAGAGAGAGAGAGAGAGAGAGAGAGAGAGAGAGATTTTGACTCACACTGAGGCTCACTCCGTTGGTGCTGATGCTGCGTGCCTCCTCATTTGTCAAATGGGTCCAGGGGCAGGGTTGGGTTTTTTTTCCCCTCCCCTCTGCCTTTTTTTTTTTTTTTCCTCTAAAACGACTCACCAAAATTCAAATTGTGTCTGCTAAAAATCTCCGCGGGGCGGGTGAGGAAGCGAGAGAGCGCCCCATGTCGCCAGCATCCGGGCGAGGGGGACAATTAATGCGATTGCCCAGCTGGGACCCAGACTCTTAGATTTTGGTGGCGGTTTGTTTGCCGGACTCGTTGGCAAATAAACACAGAAATGGGATTCCCCCTTGAAAGAGTGCTGTGAGGACGCCAGGGGCTGGGGGCACGGGGAGCTGAGGGCTGCGGCGCCCGAGGCAGGGCGGATTCTGGGGGCCCCCACCCCCGGCAGAATGGCGAGGCAGCGATGCGCCCCCAGGCTTTGGGGCGCAGCTTTCGCTCTGCGCCTTGCTTTGGCTGTGCAGGCAGCGGCTAGCACTCGAACCAGCCGGAGCCGCTGAACGGGGAAACCGCCCTGGCTGGCATGGAAGTCAAGCCTGTTGGACTAACTAATACGCCAACCCGGGTGAATGCAAGGGGGCTTTTCCAGCCCAGAATCCTTGCTCTTCTCAAATTAGAAATGCACAGGGTGGAGAAGTCCACGTCTGATAAGCCATTACTCTGTGGGCTGCAGCAGGCAAATTGCAATGGTTTATTTATTTTATTTTTTCTTGCCTGGCCAGCCCTCCTTGGCCAAATTAGCATGCTGCTCTTGCAGAGGGGTCTCCCCCTTCCCTTTATTTTATGAAGTAATAATTATTCATTAGTAGATTTCGTTAGTCTTTATGCAATAAAATAGGATGTGATCTGCAAATCAAAAGAAAATATTAAGACTCTAACGCATCGTTGGTCCCCACAGGAAAAAAAAAAGCACATTCTTGGCAGCAGTAAAATCATGATCGGGAATAGTAGCCATATTTTGTGAAATAGATTTTGACCCAGTGATTGGATTTTCTTTTTCTTTTTCAGAGCAAGAGGTTGTCTGAACATCATCTTTTTTGATACTTGGGTCCCAGGCAAGAAACCCGGCTTGGGGCTTGCCACCGACCTGCAGGAGAGAGCACACCCCAAGAGGCATGAGAGCACCCCAGGAAGGAGCACCTGGGGCGGGACCAGGGGACAGGCCTCAGGGGGACATCCCCGCTGATGCCTCCGTGGGACTCATGGAGCCACTCTCAGCCAAAGGACAGCTTCTGAGCTGAGCCATCAGCTTGAAAGGCACAACTCACTTTGCAGGCTAATCAAAATGCTTTCTGAAGAAAAGGAAATTAATTATTCCACGGCTCCATTTTTTTGTTGTTCTGTTTTGAAACGCCATCAATAACTCTAAAGTCTTTGCTATGCCAACACTGGGCCCCGACCAGCCTTTTCCCTTCCCTTCCCTTTGCTAAACCAGGCCCTCCAACACCCCAGTACTCACACAGTCTGTCAGTTTCGAGGGGGCACGCTACCATGTTTCACCAGAAGTAGAGGTTGCTATGGAGGGCTTGGGGGGCTCCCGGCTGGTATTTTATGCTTCTGAGTTGGGGGGCCGTGTTCAATTTGAAAAAACCTTGCTATATGTTGTCTAACAAATCACATTCGGTGGACAAGGTCTCATTCACAAATAAACTGCTTCACTCTTTTCTTTCTTTTCTTACTTTCTGCCTGTCTTTTATTTTTTTATTTTGAAATTCACAAAATCAAAGAGAAAGCCACTCCACAAAACATACATGGACTAAAAGGTCAGAGATTGTGCTTTTTCATTCCCCACTCTCTCCTTCCCATGCCTTCCAGTTTGTTCTACTGATGGGGGTTCACCCTGCCTTCCTTCATTTTTTTTTCTTGCTGGCATTGGAAAGGCTTGCAAATGCCCCAAGAAGAGGACAGAATTTTCCCTTCAGCTCATTTTCATAAGAAACACGATAAATAATACATGGCACTTTAATAAGACCTTATCTGAATGGTTTAATGAAAAACAAATACATTATGTAAAGAACCAATAACTGTTCTCGGCTACACTGAGCCAACACTGGTTTTCCCGTCCATTTTCTTTTCAGAGTTGAAAACCCTCAGTGGTGATTGGATTCCTACAGAACCATTTTGCAATAAGGGCTCAGACTGCTCCTTAAACCTAGGTCTTCCCGGTCGGGCACACTAGAAGTCTGCAGAATGAATCAATGGAATCCAGACCTTCTAGATTCACCTTAAAATGATACGGAGCCATTCTCTGGACAACAGAGTCTGACCGTGCCTGAGTGAGTGCACGCGAACATCACAGCACACGGGGAAGAGTGCACCCCTGCACACCCCAACATGGCGACCGCACAGAGGAGCAGGCGGGGAACAGTCTACAGCTAATATCAGTGCGTGTTAATCAGGAACAGAGCACCTGGTGACCCTAAATCAAAAGGTAATGCCGTAGCTGCAAATACTGCTCTCTTGACGACAAAATTCTGCCAGCCTTTCAAGCAGCATCTGGGGATGCCGAATTTGAATTCCATCTCAACAGAGACTGGGAAAGAGCCACATTGATACCACTAACTCCAAATGATTCTTCCACGTCCATAAATGGGAGAAGCGGGGAAAGAAAACACTCTTCTGTCTCTACAAAGGCTCCCCGGGCAGTCGGGATCACCTGGGCGTAGATAGTGCATGTGCATTCAAGGCCCACCCTCCTGCCTTTTAGCCACAAGGACCCTCAATTGAATGGTCGCATGTCCCCAGCAGGAAGCAGAGTGCGGGAAAAGCAGCAGTGAACAATGCCGTCTTCCAATGGAAGTTCCTTAAGCAGAAGGCCGCTGCTCAAGTTTTAATTTGACCCAGGCAGCAGTGTTTGTAACTTTTTCCTTCCCTCCAATCTGCCAGCTACTCAAAAGAATAAAAGAAATCACTTTAGTTTTTATTCTCTTTCATAAATCCTTATTGTCACTTCCTAAGGCTGTCAAAAGAGCAGGCATTTCACTAACGGGAGATCTTCTAGGGGGGTTTTCATGCCCCAGAGCAAGAGAAATTCCCATTAGATAGAGAGCAGGACTTCTTGATCTTAAATGTAATTACCTGTGCTGGGGTTAGCTTCCTGACAATGTCCAGGATGGGTTTGGAAGTATTTTATTTTTGCTTCCACAGTTTGAGAGGGGCAGCTGCCTAGTCCAGTCTTCAGGAAGGTGAGAATTAAAGCATCTGCAGAAAACTTTGATCTCTGTCACAAGCCCTTTGAGTCACCTACTTGTTCAAATACTTGGAGGGCATTTAGTGTTGACTGCATTCCAGGCCCTGTCCTAGCCAGTTTTTTCATCTGTAAAATGGGGCTAATAATAGCTCCCTCACAGAATTGCAGTGAGGCTCAGAGTTTTTTTCCTCCCTAATTCATGGACCATCACAATAAAAATTTAAAAACAGTGGAGAGAGTGCATGAAATTAACAACTTAAAAATTGTTTGCCAAGTTAGTACGGACACACACAGACACACACACACACACAGAGACAGACACACACACACACACACACACACACACCCCATCTGTCATCATCATCATTTCATAAAGGAAAGGGCATTTTATACCAAAAAGTAAGAAGGACATAATCTCAAAATAAAGGACAGCCCTTCAAATTGATTAAATTTAGGTCTATTAAAATTTTCACTAAATTGCCCTTAATTTTCTCATTTAGCTGCAGTCTGTTGAAAATGTCATTACGGAATCAGATGAATCCGTGGATCAGCATTTGGGAACCACCGAGATAATGAATGTAGAGTGCTTCTTAGTACAGGCACTGGCACACCGAGCATCAACAATGTGTGTTCACCATAGTGGGGACGCTTGCAAACAAGAGACAGACTCTTTAGGTTTGGATAACTACCCTCCTCGCCCCGACAGACTCACTGCAGCAAACCAAACTGAGCCCCTTGCTCAGTTCTTAGTGCCTGGAGCCACAGAGTCGCATGCCTTTCACGAAGGGGGAGCTTAATGAAAGTCCGATGGGTGGGATTTGTGGAACCACCTGACTTTATTCCCTCTCCTCGATGACGTAGTGGCTGCAGCCCTGCTCATTCAAGGCCACCCGAAATAGGAGAGCTATGATGAAGTCTTTGGAACTCTCTTCGGCTCATATAAGGGCGCGTGGCGTACTGTGAAGTGGGGGATACATCTTCTGGAGTCTCAGGGTTGGGTGTGGAGTCCCGGCTCTGTCTTATGTTTCTACAGCTGCCATTAAACATCTGTGGGGTTATAAGCTCTTAAAATCTTAGTTTCTCTCTAACAGGGAATGATAATAATTGTGCCTTCCTAATTAAGTTGTTAGAAGATAAAATAATGTAATACACATGAGTTCTGAGATCGGTGCCTATCACCTAGCAACAACTCAGTACATACTAGCAACGATTAGCATCGATTACTTTGGTTCTCAGTCCCTGACTAGTTGATGCCACAGACATTCCTCTTTTTGTTTTGTTTTTGCTAAAAATCACACAAACAAGACCAACAAAGTCCGTCTACTTATGAAACGACTAACTCCAAGTGCAATTTTTCCTTTTGGAGGATTCTTTCAAATAATACGGCATTTATACAAAAATGTATAGACATCACCTTTCTGCCCTGGTCTCCTGAGTACAACAATTTATTTAACCTTGCCAGTGCATCAGATGAACACAAACTTTCATAGTGGTACTTGTCAACTACATTCGTCACCGGCCGTATCTCCTAAAATTTCAGGTCAAGGCTTTTGTGACTGTTTGGGGACTGACTGGGGTGATATGCAAAGAGACTGCTTCTGGCCAGTATGGTTACCATATTGTTTCTTGAACTTCCCCCAAAGGCTGTAAAGTGGGTTTTCATTGCCCGAGTTCACATAAGAAGGAACTGAGGCTGTAAGAGTGTGCATTCGGACCTGCAAATAAGCGATGGGGGCAGCGTTTCCAATCAGGGCTGTTGAACACAAAAGCCAGAAAATATTCTTTCCATCATCATGCTACCCCATAGTAGTAGAGACACTTCTTCCAAATCATCCTTCTCATCACCAACATGTTATTTATCATTTTTGGCAATGTCTACACCTAACAAGCGCTACTCGGGGGCATTACTCTATGTCTACATAGCTGCAAGATTTCCTCTTTCAGGAATCCTACCAGTCCTGTTGGCCCCCATGCTTTCCCTAGCTTTCTAGTCCCTACTTGATTACAGGAGGAGTAAGTCCCACACCACTCACAATCTAGCTTAAGCTTTTCTGAATAAAGAAGTAAATAAATAAACATGTAGACAAATAAATAGAGAAAATAATAAATACATTTTTTAAAAGAAGAAAACACTTTCATTTGCCAACACCTTCTTATTACCACATTTGGCAAAAGTTGCAAGTTGTACAATGGTCTAGCAAAGCAGCCAACCGGCACCCCTCAAGAGAGACCCAGGATGCACCAGACAGAACCCTACATTTAAAAATACCACATCAAGCAAATAACCTAAGTTCCCATAGGAGCCTTCCTGAAATAATAGGTTCCAGGAGGTGATGCTAAGGGAGAGTGCAATGTTTGGCACTTGAGAGGGTGGGAGTCTGTTTCCAGTGCATAGGACAGAATGTAAGAGCGTGGGACAAGGGACAGTAGGCGGCAGAGACAAAAACAGCTAAGTGGTGATTTCTCCTAATGAACAAGTGGGTGGGAAGGTCTACTTTGGGAAGCCTCCACACCCCACCCACTCTCTGTGTTGTGACTTTCTGGATGGAACTCGAGCAAATCTAAAGGCAAACAAAGCCTGCAGAAGATTCTATTTTTCCTTTGTAATAAGCTTGGCTACAAGGTTCTTTGACCCCATAAATGCTCAGAAATATTTATCTTTATGCAACATGAGTCACCTTAAGAATCTCCTATTAGAAGCGATTTCACCTCTAACATCTCAAGTTCTGGAATAATCCCTTTGGACCTTAACCTACCCAAGGTCCCGTCTTGGCACACAGGCAAGAGCAACCACAGGGATCCTGAGTCCCTGGCATTATCAGTACCCTTTCAAAGGCCACTAATTGTTGGTGCTGAACTAGGAAAGATGTCAGGACTCAGAGAAAAACTGGGTCACTCTGAAAGAATCAGAAGAACACATAGCAAATGCACCAGATACTCAGCAGAAAAACCTTCCTGGTTCTCAAGAGCTCACCTCACCAAACACACCATCTCTGGAATTCCAAGTCCTGGTCCCCAAACCACAATTTCCACTTATGGCATCTCACAACCACATCTGACCTGCTAGCTCAGAGTTTTCTATTCCCTGTCTCTGGATTCCATCACGAGAGCCCACACATAAAGACGCTCAGCCCCTCATAGTGTTCTGCAACACATCTACTCGTAAAAGGAATGCCTGAGTTTAGGAGACAGAAGACTGTGGAAGTGTAAGGGACACTGAATAGAAGAGATTCTCACCTTAGAAACACAATTCTAGAAGGACCGGTATGCATCATATTCTTGCAAATGTCATTTAGCTATCCTACCGCCAGCTGACTTTGAGTCAACTCTCCGGGTCCTAGACTTTCTCTGCCATTTTCCTTTTTCCTCTTCCTCTGCCCAGAGGAGACCAGAGAGCAAATTCTCATCCCCATCTCTTTGTCCTGCATTTTTCTGCTCCTTGAAAGCTTGTCATCAGCTGCCCCTGTGCCCTTCAGCGGATTCCCTTCTAATCCAAGTTTGTATCAAGCCATTTTCAGAGGATTTCCTGTGTCTACTGTTAAAAGAAAAGCATTTCTTTCACCTGGTTTCAGCTAGAATAATTCAACACTCTTGGTGCATAGTGGTACATATGAGAACAACTGTGTATTTCCCTGGCTACACCTCCTTACGTGCTTCTGTGGCAGAATTCTTACGTGTTCCATAAACACAAGATCTTGTCTGGTGTCATCTTTGTTAGGTCTCTTAACTTGTGAACCCCAGTTGTCATCGCCTTGCATGACCCACATCATGTCATGGCTATGCTACTTTCTGCATACCTGTGAAGGATTTGCAGCAATCAGACTCCATGGAATCTTCCTCACCTCCACCCTAGAGCCACGGTACCTCTCCCCACAGGATACTCCTCAGGAATGATTGTTTCCCTCAAACAGCCTTCCGCATGTGTCAGTATGAAGATCCTTGCTGCTGTCTTAACGTGCCTCCTTGACAAAACAGGGGCACATGCTTCTCTTCTTCTGTGGACTTGCCTGCATGTTAATGGAAGCACCTCCCTTCCATTTAGTTAACCTTGAAACATCAACCTTTGCCCTTCACACCTCCCTTTGTTGCTCTGAATAGTCAATTGATTCCCAAATCGCATCATTTTTAACTCCCTGAGCTCCAACTATGAAGCCTCTCTTGATTTTCCATTGCTCCTGTCCCAGTGCATCGCATTATTCTCTTTAGCCTAGATTAAAAAAAAAAAAAATGCTGTGCTCCCCTTTCCCCTAATTGGTTCCTTTGCTCCTGGCCTCAGTCCCTCCCAACTCACATTCCACATTGACTCCATAAGGGAATTTTAAATAGACAAAACCAAACACATCAATCTTCTGCTCAAAAGACATCACTGACCCCTCCCATTGCTGAGGTCATGATATTAAATGCTTTTACCTGATACTGCACCTCCTCTCTTGCCATACAACTAGCGCTTTCTTTCTTCGCCTCCCTTCTTCCAGATTCTGGTCATCTCGTACCTAGTCTTGTAATTGCTTATGCCCGGTGCATATTAATACATCTACAAATATATGTTCTTTGGCTTGACTGCTTTAATGATATGAGTGTACAAATCCAAGAATGCCCAGTGCGTAATTAAATAATCCCAGAATGAAACATGCATCTTTGTACATTTTGCAGCGTCGAGATGTAGACGAGGATGACGGTACCTAGGTGTGTTTCCCTTTATTCTTCACAGGGGCAGTGCTGGGTACATACTGATAGCACTCTGTTACCCACGAGGATACTGGAACTCAGGGGGGATCTGTAAGCTCTCTGCATATAAATGGGTCAGCCCTTGTTGACAGTGAGTTCCTTGTCTGTTTACTATTTCCTGCCATCCCATTCTTGCAGTGACATGCACATGCTCCATGAGCACTTTATTTTCCCTCCGCAATGTTGCATCCACATCATCTGAGAACACCACCTGGCTTAGTGCCGTGGATGCTTCCTGAATATTGGTCGAGTACATGAGGACATTTAGAAATGGCAATACAAGTCTCTTCTACTTCCATGCTCCTGAGACCCATTTCATTCTCATTGGCTCATTCATTCACTCACTCACTCATCACCTACGTTTTCAATGTATGTGTTGTACCCAGTGCGGTGCTGACCCAGGAGATACACTGATCAACAAAGCAGGAGATGAAATTCATATCCTAGATTAACCTGAGAGTTTTAGGTCATCTGGTTTAGAAAATTACCTCTTGCAACTCTGTATCAACATGTGAATCAGCACTTTCTCAGTATTATGCAACAAATGAAAATACTGAAGTGACTTGGATTATGAGACTAATTGAAAACAGTATCAGGGGACACCTGGGTGGCTCAGTCAGTTAAGCACCTGCCTTTGGCTCAGGTCATGATCCTAGGGTCCTGGGATCGAGTCCCGCATCACATCAGGTTCCTTGCTCAGCGGGGAGCCTGGTTTTCCCTTTGCCTGCTGCCCACTCACCCCTATTCATCCTCTCTCTCCCTGTCTCCCTCTCTCTCTTTCTGGCAAATAAGTAAATAAATAAATCTTAAAAAAAACCCACAACTATCAATTATCTATACTCCTAATTCCAAATATTGGTGTTCATCAAAATAGCCTCATTTTCCTCAGTGATTGGCTATATAATGTTTCACATTTGCATTTATAAAATTCATCTCTACTCTGCCTCTTTCATCTATATTATAAATGAGTTTTCAAGTAAATTTCTTTGTAGAAGGGTTACTACTGTTATAAATGTGCTTATATGTCTGAAAACCACTGCTTGCCTTGTGACACTGCGAGGCTTAGATCACAGGTTTTCTCACAGGAAAAAAAAAAGAATTAAAAGTACATATTCTGGGTCCATAGAGTTTAATCTAACCATATACCATCATTTTTTAATAGTAAAGTGGATATAATAAGGACTGGGAAGGAGACTGCCCAGTTTCCAATCTTGGATCTGTTTTGTACCAGCTGGCTGACTTTGGGCAAGTTACTTAAACCTCCTGGGTCATGGAGTCCTTATTTATAAATGGAAAAAGCATTTTTTCATAATTGGATAACATTGGATATATATATATATATATATATATATATATATATATATATATATATATAGTTTAGTACAACCCTGGCATCTAATAAATGCACTGTGTGCACTGCGCATGCTAGCTTCATAGATGCATGGTGATGCATGGTGGTGGTGATGGAGACGGTGATGGTAATGGTTGTGGTGATGGTGATGATGATGATGGAAGTGATGGTGGTGGTGATGACCATGGTGGTTGTGTTGATGATGATGGTGATGATGACAGTGATGGTAGAAGTGGTGGTGATGATGATGCTGGTGGTCATGGAGATGATGGTGATGATGGAAGTGATGGTGATAATGATGGAGATGGTGATGGTTGTGGTGGTGATGATGGTGATGATGATGATGATGCTGGTGGTCATGGAGATGATGGTGATGATGGAAGTGATG
>CM053621.1:4548046-4579899 GCA_028646535.1 Procyon lotor | reverse complement strand
GATGAGGAATTGTGTTTTGGTTTCTCTTAACTGCCTTTTCAACCAGAGAGGGTCTGTATCATGCTTTTATGCAGGAAACTGAAGCAGCTGATAATCTCAGCTATATTCAGTTTATATCGTGGCACAATTATGATTTGTTTTCCCCCAGATTACTTAGAAGGGCAGTCACCAAGGCGAAGCCTTGCCGCAATCCTTGGGGCTGCTGCTTATATTCTTGGCTCCTGGAAGGTTGGAGGAGATATCCTCTGGGGCCTCACCCAGCTCAAAACTAGGCAACATGGAAAGTTACAGATCCAAGATGATCCCTTTGAGGCTGCAGATCACAGAGTAGGTTTGGATGCTGGGGGCACATACAATCAAGACAACGTCTATTAATCTTATAACGATGATCTTGGGAGACAGGGAGTCCAGAACTCCAGTCGTGTTCCCTGTGTGTGCTAAGCTCAACGTTTGTACAGATCTCATCTCAACATTTCATCCCAATCCAGCAGACTTTCCACAACAGGTTTTTCTTCACGACACAAAGCCAACAATTAAAAACAAAACCAAAAATAATAATCTCCATATAATTATGGAATTAAATATACGTATGTCAAAGACTTACGTGTAAGAACATTTGTGCGATACTTGGTTATGCTGATGCCTGGCAAATAGTAGTTCTCAGTAAATATTTGATAAATGGATGAATGATGAGGAATCATACACAACATACATGTTTAAAGTAGGGGAATGGTTAAGTAAAGAGTGACCTAGTCATATATTTGAATATATGTAGCCATTTGATATCAAGTTTTCAAGGAACATTTAATGGCATATATAAGAAATAATCATGGCAAATGTTATTTTGGAATGATTTAATAATGTGTGACTTCAACTGTGTGTCTATTTCCTTTTGTCCATCCATCCATCATCCACCCATCCATCCGTCCATTCGTCTATCCATCCACCCATCCACCCATCCGCCCATCTGTCCACCCGTCCATCCATCCATCTACCCGTCCATCCATCCATCCATCCATCCATCTATCCATCCATCCATCCTTCCATCCATCCATCCATCCATCCATCCATCCATCCATCCATCCATCCACCTACCCGTCCGTCCGTCCGTCCGTCCATCCATCCATCCCAGACATAAGCATAAGTGCACTGAGTAATGAAGGAGGGGCCTCCAGAGTCCTACCTGCTCAACATTGCCTACCCTACCCCCACCACTCCTTCTCAGGTGCCTGAGCTTGAGCTTCATGAAGAAAATAAATTATCTCATCCAACTCTCCAAACCTGGCCCATAAGGAAACCTGGTCACAGAGAGAATTGACTAGCTTAACATCAGTGGCAGAAACAAGTTCACAACAGTAAGGTCCCAAACTCTCAGGCATTCAGCGTATGGATGAGCTTCCTAAGCTTACAGAGCAGTGTGTGTGTGTGTGTGTGTGTGTGTGTGTGTGTGTGTGTGAGCGTGAGCATGCTTTGCGGTTGCATTACTTCCTTATTGTGTGTCCTTGGGCAAGGCAGTTAAACTTCTGAATTTCAGTTTCCTCAACCATAAAATAGGGATAAAAAAAGTCCTTTTTATGGGGTTATTGTGTAGATGAAAAGACTTAATACAAGGAGAATGTATAATAGCACCTGGAACATAGTAAGCACTCAATAAGCATTAGCTAATTTCATATTATTTATTAATGCATTTATTACTATCTGAATGGCAGCATAAATCTCTTGGATAGACAAAGGTGCTATAAACAAATACCTCAATTGGTTTCCTGGATTTCATAAAGCCAGTGGGAAATTCCACACTTGGGTTTTTTCTACTGCTTTGTGTCATTTCAAATATTTAAGTGCTGAGTTTTAGTCAGCGGACAGGACTATCCTTCAACCACTGTTCAGGAACATTCCTTGGGGATTTAATAAAAAGTATTATGAACTTAAGTAATACCACAGCAAAACAGAAACAATCGATGACATATTGAGGGAATTACATAATACACTTATGTACAGCAGATAATGAAATTATGCAGTAGCAGAGAGAGCGCGCCTGCACAAATGCGGCATTGGGAAAATAAATGGCTTTACGAACAACTCAATGAAATGCATGTGGCAAAAGCCTTCTGAATTGTGTCCCCAGTGATGGGGGATTTAGATAAGACTAGTGAACATCCTGTGTTTCAAAATCATGCCCACCTTTCATCAGAGCCAAGCTTTGCGACTGGAAAAGCAGTTCCTCATTCATCCTCCTAAAAACCCTGAAAAGTAGGTGTCTCCGTTTCAACTTGTCCATTGAAGAAACCCAGGGAGAAGGAGGTCAAACAACGCGCTTGAAGTCGCCAAGCCTCAGTGCACATCAGCCGAGTCAGCCAGACTCGGCTTTCTTTCGGCACCAGAGAGAACCCCAAATGGACCCATTCTTGTTTACAATGAATTAGAATAAAATGCTTATAGATCAGAAACCTCAGAGCCATCATCCAGTACATCAGTCCCACTGAAGGTCTGGTCAGGGGTGTGGAACCAGTAAGGCAGAAACATGACAAAGAGCGGGGTTCCTGTCAGCAAGCACACCGCCAGTCTGGGGTCCCTGGTCTGAACAAGGGTGAGTCGAACGGAGGGAGGGCGGGAGGTCAACAAGAGTCAGGCCTCTTGTGAGAGGAACAGAACGAGAATGCTCTTGAGAGGTCTCAAGGAGCACCTGGGAGTTTACAAACCCCAAACATGAGGCAACACATAAGCTGGGACTATAGCTCCCTTTCTGCAGAGAGGCCTTCTCTGTTCGAAGAGTATGAAGACGTGAAGGAGGCTAAAGCAGCAAGAGGAGGCGTCTTCCTGGCGGGGGAGGGGAGGGCGGGCTGGTGCCCCGGGGATGTCAAGGAGTCTAACGTGCACAGGAGACAGGGGAGAAGAACAGACTCTAGGAACAGCTCTGAGATTCTTCCCGAATGAAACTACCTAGACATTTCCAACAAGATCTGAGGAGATGGTCACCTGTGGGCAACCCCTCTGGGTCTCTGGAAATATGGCTGCTCTCCCCTAGCCTTACAGAACACTTTCTTTGAAATAAGTGTTTCCCAACATTGGCACTGGGGCCATAGGTGGCACACTGCAAGGTCTTAGCCGCTGGCCACGTATTTATTTTTAACACTAAGTTACTTGTGTAGCTCTGTCTCAGCTTATTCCATGTACCGTAGTAACATAACTACATTTGAATAAAAGCAAAGCCTTAGCTATTTAGTAAATAATAAAACAAGTGGTAATAAGAAAATGAGAAGCCGTCTAAGAGCGGTGTGCATGACCGAGGCGTCCCTAGCCTGCTTCAGAGAACTTTTGAAATGGGAAGGAAAGGCACCCTGCGCGTCTGGTGGGGGGGCAGTGTTTGCCATCGGCTCCTCCTATCCACCAAAGCTCCCGCTGATTCCAACGCAAGCCCCATCCCTTTGAAGCTAAGGCGCCCGCGAGTGTTCTCACGTACAAAAAGGATGCAAATCAAACATTAAAAACCACGTGTAGATCAGAAAGGCAAGCATGGGACAGAACGTTCAAGTGCATCCCATCTCCATTTAGGGGAAAAGCACTCAGAATATGGACTTGGATCTTATATTTAGCCTCCACTCATGATCCTTCAAAAATGTGCACAATGCGATATGCTCTATTTCAGGTCTCCTTTAGAGAGCTATGATGCAATGCAGCAAAATGAGAGGAGCTTACATTACCATGTGATTGAAGCAGGGCTAATAAAGACACGGGCCCCGACTCGCAAGCAGCTGTGTCTTCCAAATGGCTCAGAGCATAGCCCCACTGTGAGCCTTCAGCTTCTTCTACCTAACAGGGTAGGAAGGGGGTTCCCAGTTGTAGGAGGATCTCCAGTCCAAAAAAAAATAATAATAATGGTGTAGAAAGGAAGGTTTTAGAGGGTTGGTTCAGAAAGAGAAAGTAGGGAAGGTGACAAGAAGGAGGGAAAGAGCTAGCAGGCTTCCAGTAGATGCGCATTTAATCACTCATCGGGATCAATGAGACACTGTAAATGACTGAAGTGAACAGTGGTGAATGCTTCCACATCTTCCACTTTTAAAGACGAGGTGGAACTTAGGTTTTTGTGAGACGAGGACGGATTCAGTATTTCAAGCACGGTACATGGGAACTAAAATAAGACACGGATTTGGGCTGATTCCTGTCTGTGGGGCAGCAGTGAACAACCACTGAACTGGAGGGACAGAGGTCACTCTGCCCACGTCTACCACCCCTTATCATTCCCAGATGTTTTCACCTCTATTAAATTTCCGAAAAGGCTTTCCACAGGGAAGCGATTTATTTAGAACCACGAGCAATTCGTTTCTTAGTGAAAAATCCGTCAGATGCTCCTGACGGTCATTCCCATATTAGTGTGAATTACTCAAATCAGATTGCTTTCCTGATTCGCACCCAGCTGAGAGGGCCCTTTGGCGCTCACACCTGGAGGCGGAAGAGATCTGGAGCTAATGCTCGGACCCGGGGACATACGGCCTGGGCTGGATTCCAGGAACAGCTCCCCCCTACCAGGTAGCACTAGTTTCTCATTTTGCGAAAAGAAATGAATAGTTACCTGCTTTGTACAATACCCTACACGCACTGTCAGGGTTTCATATGTGTTTGCTATTGTGTTACGAAACAGAGAAGTGTAAAAGGGGGAGCTAGAAGGGCACCTGGTGGCCCAGTCAGGAAGCATGCGACTCCTGATCTCAGGGTTGTAAGTTCGAGGGCCATGGTGGGTGTAGAGGTTACTTAAAAATAAAATCTTTCAAGAAAAACAAACAAAAGGGAAAGCTTTAAACAATGAGGTAATTTTTGCCTACAAGTTGATAAAAGTGTATAATCATGCCGATCATATTGGCAATGGCGAATGAAATGACATTGGAATAGAATGCCATTACGGGAGGTGCACGAGCACAGCTGGTGTAATGAGCAACGGGATAAAATCGAGTCCAGAAGTACAAGTATGCTGGTGTCTTTTTTTTTCTTTAAGATTTATTTATTTAGGGGCACCTAGGTGGCTCAGTCGGTCAAGCGGCTGCCTTTGGCCCGGGTCATGATGCTAGGGTCCTGGAATCAAGCCCCGTGTGAGGCTCCCTGCTCAGTAGGAAGCCTACTTCTCCCTCTTCCTTTTCCTCTGCCTGCTGCTCTGCCTACTTGTGCTCTTTCTCACTCTCTCTCTGTTAAATAAATAAATAAAATATTTAAAAAAGATTGATTTATTTGAGAGAAAGAGGAGAGTATGAACAGAAGGGGCAGAGGGAGAGGAAAAGAGAATCTTAAACAGATTCCCCACTGAGTATGGAGCCCAATGTGGGGTTCAATCTCACGACCCTGGGATCATGACCTGAGCTGAAACCATGAGTCAGCAGCCTAACCAACTGCGACACCCAGGTGCCCCAGTATGTTTGTATCTTTTGACCCTGATGTAACACGTTTTAGAATTTAGTCTAAGGAAGCACTCAAGAAGGTAAACAAAGACTTGCATATAAGAATGTTTTCTGTGGCATTATTCATAACAATAGTAAGGAGGAGAGACAAAAAAAATTCTCAAATGTCAACAGTGGTGATAAATTCTGGTATAGTGGAAAGTTATGGAATCATTAAATGTAATTTTGAAAGATGATTAATGGCATAGTAAAATGCTCATGTTTTCATACCAAGTTAAGAAAAGCAGGATAGATTCTGAAAACGCTCTGTGAGTGTAATATTGTAAATGTATACAACAAATCCACACACATACACAAACACATACACTCCAGAGACCAAGAAGAGAAATGTTAAAATGTTAAGAGTGTCACTCCAACTCTACGACATTCTGGAAAAGGCAAAACTATGGAGGCAGTAAAAATATCAGTAGTGGAGGGAGGAATGAATAGGTTGAACACAGAGGACTTGTGGGGCAGTGAAATGCTCTATATGATACTATAATGGTGGATACATATTATTACACGTGTCCAACTCAGAGAACGTACAAGATCAAGAGTGAATCCTAATGTAAACTATAGACTCTGGGTGATGCTGCGTCCATGCAGCTCATCATTCGTAACAAATGTCCCACTTTGGTGGGGATGTTCATAGTGGGGAAGTCTAATAAGTGGGGACAGGGGGTATATGGGAAATCTCTGTACCTTCTATCCGATTTTGCCCTAAACCCAAAACTACTCTAAGAAAATAAAGTCTTAATTAAAAAAAAAAATGTTAAGAGTGGTTATTGGGGGGAGGGGGGCAAGTAATAGGCAGCCAATAAGTGGTTTTTGCTTTCGCATGCGTTTCCAAATATTTTTCAAATGATCATATATTGCTTTTTGCAACAGAGCATTATTAAAAATGTGTTTAAAAGGTATGTGTGTGCATAGTGGGAAGCACTGAGACGCAGCAGAGGAAAATGTGGAATAAAGAACCAAATGCTCTATATTCTGAAATAACTTTGGTGAAAAAAAAAAAGCCTGGGCTCAAATTTGGGGTATTAATTCCCAAGTAAAACACAGGCAAAATTGAATTATAGTTAAACAAGCTCAAGTAAAAGAACTTACTATAGCACAAGATGACTCCAAAGCACTGAGACCATAATCTATTCTTTATTAGCTGCAAAGCACCAAGCAATTGCCAATTCAGACTCCCCATTAGAACCTATTACCTCTGAGGATCTTCGGGAGGGGATGTGAGACATTCCTGAGAAGGGGCAACTTGGGCATGCAGAAGACCAGCACCCCATCCCCCATCTCCCCCAAGTAACTCCTGGGCCCTTGTTGTCCAGAGGAGAGCCATCAGTCAGGGGAGAGCTCCAGAGAAAGACAGCGGCCCCTACCGTCCATTCCCCACACAACATGCAAAACATTTTCAAAGTGCAAAAGACTCCAGTGTTTCTGACTCACCCAAGTCTTCCCATTGCATTTAGGACAGAATCCAAACTCCTTATTGCGGGCCACCACTCTGTACTTTGCTCATGCCTTTCCAGGCACACTGTCCTCCTCTCTGCCTCCCTGGGTCACCGTTCTTGTCTTGACCCTTTGAAACTTGTTCTCTCTCTCCCCGGCACATCGTCGTCCCCCACTCCATGGCTTCCCAGGACAGGCTGTGACTCAATGCTCACAGCTCAGTCCAGAGTCCCCTGTTCAAAATGTCTTCCTTTGAAAACAGTTTCCAGAGTTCCAATCCCTGTTCCAGTTGATTCCTATGTTCTATTCATGGTTTATTTTATTTTTCTGTCTTTGTAGCACATCTGAACTTATTTTCACTTGTTTACTGATATATAAATAGAGAATATAAGCTCCATGAACATGGGACCTCATTTCTCTTATGCACACCACTGTTACGGACCAAATTGTATCCGCCCCCATCCAAATTCCTATGTGGAACCGCGAACCCGTAATGTGACTGTATTTGGAGATGGGGCCTTTTGTAGGTAATTAGGTTTGTAAGGCCATGACTCTCAGGACCTCATCCTAGGATTAACGACTTTATAAAAAGAGACACCAGAGCTGCTCACCCCCTTCTCTCTACCACGTGAGCACACAATCAGAAATGACAGCGTGCAACGTGGAAGAGAGTCCTCACCAGAACCCGACTGTGCTGGTGCCCTGATCTTGGACTCCCAGCCTCTAGAAGTGTGAGAGCATAAATGTCTGGTGAGTAGGCCACCCAGTCTATGGTATTTTGTCATGGCAGACCAAGATGATTGATTCAACCAGTATACCCTTAGTACCTAGAACAAAGCCTGGGATCTGTTAGGCATGCAATAATTATTGATGGAAGAAAAGGTTTTGGAGTTTATGATGCTCTCTCTTCAAGCTCAAAGAATGGGTGTGGTGCACTTCAAAGTCCAGGGGTCCTAGACTGAACAGCACGGATGTATTCTGCAAATAATTGCTTGATGGGGTGGATTTGAGGAAGACAGAAAGTTTGAGCTCTCCTTGGCCTGATGAATCTTCCCATGCAAAGGGGAACTGAGGACATAGGTCCTAAATGGACATATATTAATCTTGTTCTATGCTTTCTCATCAACTTTTTACCGTCTGTGTGCTTTAGAATTTGGACCAGGGTTGGCAATTTATGGCCCGTAGACCAAATCTGTCCTGCTGTCTTTTTTTATATAGTGGATGGACTGAGAATGGGTTTTACATTTGTAAGGAGCTGAGAAAAATCAAAAGAAAAATAATAGTTCATGTCACATAAAAAAATCTATGCAATGCAAATTTCAGTGCCCACAAACCAAGTTTTATTGGAACAGAACCATGTTTATTTGGCTATGTCCAGGGTTCTCTATGGCTATGTTCATGTTGCAATTGTGGATCTGAATAATTGTGGCAGGGAGTAAATGGCTGGCAACATCTAAAATGTTTATTCTTTGGCCTTTTATTAAAACAAAACAAAACAAAACAAAAAAGCTCAGCTCAGATACTTAAAAGCTGTGTGTGTTTGGGCAAGACATTCAACTACTCTGAGCCTTGGATATCCTGCTGTAAGCTGGGACTAATGGGTTTTGTTGCCCACAGCTATTGCAAGTTTATCACAATGACTCGATGGCCCTGAAGAAATATGAATTCTGCTTCGTATTTGCTGTGTCATTTGTTTTTACGTTAATGCCCACTAGCTCTCCTTGGGTTTATTGATCTTGTTTTTCTCCTGCCTAGTCCACTTGTATCTTTTTTACATTTGCCTTGTCCTTTTGAACAAACACAGCCTAGTGGCTCAGTGCTTGGGGTCTGGAGTCTAGCAGCTTAATCCTTCAGTTTATAATAATCTTTTTTTCCTTTGCTGGGAAGGGGTGCGGATTTTGTTTAGGGGCTGCCATATGGAAGGAGACAACAGTCACGAACAGCTGAGCCTGCTGTCTGGCTCAGAGGGCACTAGCTATGATCGTGACTGAGGATCAGCTAGATTCCCAAATGCCCTCAGGTTCTCTTTTCTCCTTCTGGTTTTATCATTCCTTCTCCTACCTTCTCATCACTGCTTTTAGCTTGGCCAGCCTCTGTAGTAGTTTGGTCCTACTGGTCCTCAGTCCTGCCTAGATGACCCAAGGAATGGTGACACTTGGTGTCACCCCAGATATGCTAATTTAAACCAGTCTGTTCCAGGGGCAGGGCATTAATGGTGGTTCAAAACTCCAAATGGTTCTTACACCCAGCTCGGGTTAAGAATCAATGTCTTCCCGTTTCTTGGTGCACTATTCCTGGAAGCATCAAAATTCTGGATTATTTCAGGTCCCATACGTGCCTAACAAGAGGGCCAAAGTGTCTTCTACTCCCATATGTTCACTGGGTATTAAGGATGGGTGCCAGCTTCTGGTACTGGATATACCAAGCAAAGTGATTCATGGCTCCTGCCTCAAGTGGCTCAGATGCAGAGAAGAAAGACACATGTAATGAAGCTTGCACAACACTATTCAAATTTTCATTTACTCAATGCCTAACAAAGACAGGAGGGATTTTCTGATGCTGAGGGTGATTTCATGAGAGCCCAGGGGAGAAAACAATCATTTCACTTACAAAGGCTGTGGAAGACTTCATAGGCTCATATCTCATTGCATATCATCCTCCTACCCTACCACCAGGGTAAACTGAGCCCCAGGGTCTTTGTCTCTTGTCCAATGACACCACCAAACTCTAGGTCCTTCCGGGCAGGCTCTGGCTTTCAAATAAGAGCACAGTTTCCCCTCTATCACCCCATCTCTAACACTGAATATCCCTTCATTCTAGTTTTCAGCCCCAGTCTAGAGAAAGAATTGGATTCCCGAGCCTATAATTGCTTTGTTGTAGCTTTTGCAACAGTTTTCCTGCCCTCAGTGCTGCCTTCAAGTCGCATCATGACGGTGGTGTTGATGATGACGGTATAACCACAAGCCAAAATTTGTGGAGGGCCAACCATGTATCAGTTCCACCTTATACATCATATCCTGGCTCCTTAAGTACTTAGAACTATTCTACAAAGCAGAAGGCTAGAGCTCAGAGAAGCTAAGTGACTCGCCTGCCTAAATTCAAAACATGGCAGAACTAGAACTAGAACCCTAGTAGGCTGACTCTGTTGGAAATGTCTCCTAGACCAGAGGAGGCCACAGAATGCCATTTTCCCCCTCAGGTTCTCTCTTTCCATTTTAGGCCATGTCTCGGGTTGAACAGTATGAGCCCGTCTGGTATTGGGGAGAGATTTCCTCCATTCCCCCAAAGAGACTCAAATCCTTGGCCATGAACTTTCCTGACCCTCGAAGAACAGTGAGACACTTAACCAGAGCCTAGCACTTACCCTAATCATGGAGCCAACCACAACCACTGCATCAGAATTCCCCCTGGGCTTTAATTAGATAGGGGTTCCATAACTCTTGCATGTGGGGTCGATAGAAAAGCAATTTTTCCATTTGGTCTCTCTGAGGACCCTACTTTTTGCCAGCCTAGGGAGGTAGCCCATGTGTGTGGTATACCCCGAGGTCAATAAAAAGCTTTAGAATCCTTAAGGATTGAGTGGAAAATATTCTCATTATAACATTAGAGAAACTTTAAAAAAAAAAATCAATGAAGTAATGGGATATAACACCGAACGCACCCTTTAGCCCGACTCAATTGTTTTACCCACACAAAGCCTCTGGATGACGCATAATGGAGATGCAATGAGTTATTCCCTGAAGAGGCAGTCCTCAAGATGCAAGGATGAGAGAAACAGTTAGAGAGGGAGGGGAAAAGATCAACATGCATGCACACTCACACACACATCAAAAATTATCCTATCTCCAAAGCCAAAACTATTTAGGAGCTTTATGGGTGATTTTGGGGTGGTTGATTCTGTTTGTTTCCTCCTTTTACTTTGTTGTTGTTGTTTAGTGCAATAGTAAATGGAATTTTGATAAAATACACACTGCATGACTTCGCCTGTTAATTAAGACCAAGGGTGATGCGTGTCTGGGTTACTGAGAAGTCTGATTTAGCAGATAGAGAAATGCAGTTTGATTTCTTCCAAATACAACAGCTTTGGTGAGACTGACAGCATGTCGTTCCAGAACAAGCTCAAAAGGGTCTTGGTTTGAAATCTGGATAAGAATATTCATCGTCTCTCAACTAGTTGAGAACTGAAAATTCCTGAACAGGATAGCCAATGGGCAATGGCAATGTAACTTGACCAGGATTCATTTATCCTAGAATTGTTGACCGAGTGTTGATATACTAGATTAAGACAATACGTTAGATTAAGATTTTATTTATTTATTTGGGAGGGGAGAGAGCATAAGTGGTGGCAGGGGCAGAGGGGGAGGGACCAGCAGACTCCTTACTGAGTGTGGAGCCCAACTCGGGGCTCGATCCCAGGACCCCAAGATTGTGACCTGCACTGAAGTCAGAAGCTTAACTGACTGAGCTGCCCAGATGCTCCCACTAGATATTTATTACACACACATACAGCTATCTTTCCTCAGAAAAGGTTACTTTTCACAAGTGCCCCTCCCTTCCTGTTCACTCACCAGCTAGTGACAAAGCACGAGGCATTGTCACCACAAGCTGGCCCTATGGTTATGTGAGTGATTAATAAATAGCAAGAAATGGTCACCTCTTCAATAAGTGAATACATTTCAGAAGCTATGGGCTTTTTTACTAGGGAAAACAAGAGAGAGAGAGAAATTGTTGGAATTTAAACTGCTTTTTCCCTTCACTTTTCCCCCAAATCATGGATTTGCACTGACCACTCCCTGTTTCTCTCAGTAAATGATGTTCCCAGCATTCAAAGCAGCGCTGCGTAGCCATTAACTTTGAATGGCTGTAGGATTTTGTGCCGTGGTATGCACCCTACAAGGGTCTGATTCATTTAAAGAAACAGAACAAAATCACACCCTGCCCTAGGACACGTTATGTTTGATTTGAGGTGTGAACAGCGGAAACCCATTGACTTCTGGGTAACGACTGTTTGCATGTATGTGTCTGTGACACGGAGGTGTTTTTGTTGGGCTCAGGCATCTCTGTGCAGTTGGTTTCCTTCTAGCAAAAGCTTTCCACCCTTCAGCTTAATTGCACAGCATCAAAGAGAAAGCTCTTGCCCCACTGATAAGTCCATAGAGTGATGGTAGGAGAAAAGTCACCTGGTGTCAACAGCTTCTCTCCAGGGGACAGATTGATGGATATGGTCAACCAGGTTAAATTGCTTCTCGGGGACTTTTCATAAAGTAGGGTTGCTTCATTTTAGCTACTAGTTTTCTCAAAGGTGGAGGTGATCACCAGTTTGAAGAGGGGCAAGAGGTGAGGCAATACACATACTTGGAAAGGTATGCAATATGTCACTGGGGAAAGAGGACTCATTTTTCTTCCACCTAACAACTTCACCTTAGGGGGGAACTAGAGCACAGTCGCAAACTTGTGACATTCTCCGTTTGCAGGGGACTGAAGAATTTTCAGCCAGAGTCCCTTACTTGCATGCGCAAGGACTGCAATGATATTTGTTGGAAGAACCCTTTCCTGGTTCAAAATCAGTGGCAGTTGCAGCCACTAATAGAGCTGAGGTCAGTAAGGGAAAGACAAATGAGATTAAACGGCCCTAATAGAATAGCAACCATGACCTTTGCATTGCATTTGAAATTCAGCCATCATGTTCGTAAAATAATAGAGTACGGGATGGATACTATTTTGCTAATATGATATATAGATCTCTAATATGAATCTCGCACTTAGGAGTAAATTACAAATGTGCCAGCTCTGATGTATTTTTACTTACATGTACTACAATATTTCATACTCTCCTTGCAGTAATCTCCCCCCCTTGGACAGAGAGAGAGAACACAGAGGAAGATGAAAAAGGCAAACGATGCACACAAGGGAAACAGCATGTCCAATCTGCCCAAGTAGAGCATATCTGGACACGAATCTCAAAGGTCCGGTCAATAATGAGAGCCAGCAACATTCCTTCTTATGCCACTTTTGCTCATTTTAATGTCCAAGATATGGAGGCTCTGTAAATTAAGGTGACTAAAATAATTAATAAGAAATATACTGGATTGGAAATGTAATCACGGTCTCCACGGTCCGGACACGCACACTTCTGTTTGCTGCACATTTTGAACTGCACACGCGGAAAGCCCTCCGGAAGAAAACAGTTTAAGAAATTACCGCTGGTACCTATGAAAGCTGTGAATTATAAAAGGACATTTTCATGAACAAAATATGGCCAACTGAATTTTATTTTTCAGCACAGTGATCTCTGCCTAAGGCTACCGGTTCTGCTGATTACATTGAACATTTCAAATGTCAGGGTTTTGCCGATACAGAATTCCTTCATTAGGCGCCGCTCAGCTAGCTCTCCTCCTCTGCTTTTGTGAAGGTGGGAGATACCGAGATGGAATCTCCTCATAACCAAATCATTCCCGGCCCAGAAAGTCCCGGAATCCAGCTGGAATGCAGACCTTCAAATTTAATTTCCTTAGCTAAATGCTGGCTCTCAGCAGCGATAGTTCCGGACGCTCTCAAATCTCTCATTCAGATCTGCAGGGTTCTGCTGAAATTCGGACAGAAACGCCGTCTATACCGAGGAGAGCAAAGGGAGGTTGCCTGACTGGTAAAAATGCGGTACCGTGTGATCAAAGGACAGGTCTGTGATGATCAGTGTTTGCCCTGAACTCTCACTTCGGAAGGGAAGCTATCACCTTGGTTGTGAAGGGACAAGGGCGGGCAAGGCTGGACCGCGGCCTGCGGGGAGGTGGAGAAGTTTCTAGTGGAATAAACACAGAGAACTGTCTGATTAAGCAGATGAAAACGGGGGACAGAGTTTTCTGACAGTCATACAAATCCAGCCCCTGGTGCCTCTTACTTCAGTTTCCCATCAGTGAATTTTCAATCCAGCGATTTAAGAAATAAAAGAGAGAGGGAGAGGGACAGCCAGTTTCCCGTGGCTGCCCTGCAATTTCATCCCCAGGCAGCGAGCTTCCGGTGGTGGGAGATCTACAGGAAATGCGTGGGTCCCGGGAATGGAAGGGGATGCCTCCACTTCCTCTCGGTTGGGGATTGCAGCACGACCCCCGGGATGGGAAGATGTGACCGATTAAGTCCTAATGAGATTTTCTGATAGAGAAACAGTTGGACTGGAAAGGGTTTTCTGGAGGCAATTTTGTTCAGTTCCACAGCTGTTTACTGAGGGACTATGGCGGGCAAAGCGGGAGCCACACAAAGCTCTAGACACGCCAGGGGACAAAATTAGGAACAGCACCCTGTCCTCAGGGAGGGTCAGATCACAGGGGAGAGGAGAGAGGACCAGAAGGAGTAATGGGGCAGGGCTGGCTGTGGCAGGTGCCACAAGAGAGGCATAAAGGCAGCTCTCTGGGTGGTCAGGGGGAAGGAGGTGGGGGAGAAACACAGGGACAGGTTTCCCCGAGATCCCGCTCACCCTGGTGGGGATACAAAAGCCAGAGGACAAAGCTTTGTGGATAGGAAAGGTGGGTGGTGGGTGACCTTGGCCCAAGATGCTAAGTTAAACATAAGTCACAGAGTGGTGACTGCTGTCACTGACCTTTACGAATGCACACAGCCATGCATTCTTAATGAGGAGGGGCATGATATTGTCCCTCAAGGGGGTAAAGATTGGTTCTAGGTGGGGGAGGGGAGCAAAAAATCTAAGATATTGTTATGGTTTGTGACTCTCCCAAGAGATACACAGTATACCTGTGGTCTTAAAATTTAATGGAGGGGGGGAACGGGTAGGTGACCAGGAGAAGGAAAAATGGTCTAAAACGGTGCCTCAGTGAAGGGGCATCAAGAATGACATAAAAAGATCCAGAAATGCCGACAGAACCTTTTTCCGTGACAGCTGCTCATGTCTCCCAAAGTGTCTGAAAATGAATCTGGGGCAAAACCTCACCCCTCTAGCAGGCGGGGTGGCTTCTCCAGGGACAGGGCTGAAGCTCTCTCCTCGGCTCAGAGGCCACGTGTGTGGGAGAAGGGGGGAGGGGCGAGGAAGGCAAGGGGGTAGAGAGGGAAGCCAAGATCACACCATCCCCGCTTCTCTTCCTCCGTTGAAAATAGGTCACAGATTTACATTTCATGTATTTATTTTTAAAAGTGGATTTTAGAAGCTCACCACTCCCTATTAAAAATGAATGATATCTTTAATAGTTTATTTTAACTCCAAATTACAAAGGCCGTATATACTCATTATGGAAATTCGGAAAATGCAGAGAAAGCAAAAAGGACAATAAACTAAGGCGGACACACACAGACCCGCCATCCTGAAGCGAACACCTCACGCTATTATTATATTTCCACCAGACCCGCGCTACCTAACAGGGGAGCTGTGAACCGCATGGGTCCGCTGTACAGTTGAAATGTAGTTGGTCCAAATTGAGATGTACTGTCAGTGTGAAACGCACATGGAGTTCGAAGACCTCGTGGGGGGGAAAAAAACCTGTAAAATATGTCATCGATATTTTCTCTATCGATGATATGTTGACATATATTGGAAATGCTGTTTTAAGACAACAGATAAAGCAGTGCCGATTCGTTTGTGATATCTCTTCCACTAAATGGAAGCGAGACACCTGTCACGGCAACACAGGTTCACTTAGGTTTAAAGTGAGCATTGGGAGGCCAGGTAATGTTGCATTACGTGGATGTCACTAAATGTAGGAAGCCAGTCCCCTATCACTGGCTGCTCAGCTTGTTACCGATGGTTCGCTATTATTACAACTCTGCGATGCACAGCCTTTTCACGGTATCTTTGCACACACGGCTTCCCCACCCCAGCCGTGGGGTAGGGTGGAAATAGCAGATCTGAAGGCCAGACAACTCTGGTTTCAAATAAAGTCTCAGCCTTTAACTGGCTATTTAACGTTAGGCAAACTGTATCTCCACCCTCAGGCTCGTTGTCTAAAATGGGAGAAGTCCTGTTGGAAGGATCAGCAATGGTATTATTTTGGGCACACTTGAGACACTCAGTAAATAACAGCTAACATCTTTAACAGTATGAAACGTTAACAGCACTATATTGCTAGAAAGTTCTAGAACTGTGGACACTCATACCATCACCACGAGTAAAATTATAGAAACCATTTAAAAAAAAGACTTTTTTTCATTTAAGGCTGAACCATACATGAGTATCTGAGTTGAAATTTGAAATGTCTAGAGAGATTGCACAATATCCACTGACCATGTTCTTGTTGGGAAATTTTTACCTATTTTAGACCAAAGTCACTCACCCCAGATGTCCAGCCCTTTCCTTCTTGTCCAACTCTGAGTGAAATACAACATAAGGTACCATTATGGGTAGGAGTAATACTGCTTCAGAGACATAATGCTTACAGTTTAGTTTGGGGATAAAAACAATTGCAAAACAGGCCTGTCAATGTCTTTCTAACTTAGATTTGAATGGCTTTCACTTCTGAACTGAAGACAGGGTTGATTGGAAACATCCTTCCTCTTTTAAGACTCCGCATAAAGGATTATGACCTGGGAGATACACAATGACACCCTGGCACAGTTACATAAATAACAAAATGGCACCTGGAATGAGTATATACTGATAACAAAGAATGGAACAGAATGTGCTAGGGGCTTGGAGGACTTAAGCAGGTCATTGACACCTTGCCAATGGAGATTGGCTTGGGCAATCAAAGAAATGTGATAGATAACCCAATAAACTCAGTGAACCTAAGAGGTGGTCTTGCTGCTGGATGAACCATCCAAGAAACAGTCAAGTGGCTAAAGGGACTTAAGTCAAGAACTTATTTACACAGTGATTAACCCTGTGAGCCTGGGGAGTTGTGCAGCTTCTACAGGATCATTGTTCTTCCAGCAGTTAACTGTGGGACTTTAGGCAAACCATTTACTCTCTTTGCTCCTGGGTCTTCTCATTGCCAAACAAGAGGGTCATAGGATTGGTGTGAGGATTAAAATAACTACTGGAAATCAAGGGCATGCTGTGCCCAGTAACACAACACCCAAGGTGGGCTCAACTTTCAAAAATGTTAGGAGATTCGGTAGCTTTCACTGCTTCTGAGTCTTATGACATCTTTTAAAGAAAACTCTCTATTTGCTGTCTCAAATTCTGATATGCCCCTCTCCTGATACAACAGAGCTCTTCTATAGAGAACTTCCAGAATTAGGTACTGAACACAGACAATATTAAATCCTCTGACAATCATTTCTCAAGAGCTCTCATGCACGGAGCTGGGGCTCAGTGTTGGAGACACAAGACAAGATCTCTGCACACCCCTCACCCCCAGGAGCTCATAGCCATAAGCAAGCAGCAAGATCAATCATGAGAGAGTCAGCACAGATTTATTACAGGGTGATGGAGAAAGGCATTCAAGCTGCCTGAGAAGCAGGTCAGGAAGGGGTGAGGCTGAACTAAGGCAAGATGGGCAAGTATGAAGTGGCTAGGCAGAAAAGGAGGAAAGCTATAAGAGTACTTGGAAAGAAGAAAAAGAAAAAAAAAAAAAAAGCTTCCAGAAAAGGCCTGGAGGTTGAAGGTGCATTTACAGTTCTGCAGGTGGTTTAGCAGGAACATAGTTACGAGAGTCAAAGTTGCAGAGGTAGGCAGAGGCACAATTCTGAAGGCTTTCTGAGAGCTCAGACTTTACCCTGAGGGCAATGAAGAGTCTTGCTAGCTTGTTAAGCCAGAGAGTACCATGCAAAGCGGTTTGAAGAAAAGAACGAACCAGAAGCCAGAACCCGGCATTTGCTACTTTCAGCCTTGATGCCACTGACATCAACATGAATTTCCAGACAGCTCCACATAACAGGACTGACTGGATGATTTGTCCACGGCCAGCAATACACTAAATGGTGAAGCCCCTGGAAGCCACACCCTCTTTGGTATGGGTCCTTGCTGCTTTCCCAGATATAAGACAGCTTGGGAACATACTTTCCCCAAAAGAGCTGTCACAGTGCAAACAGATTGACCTGGATGTGTTTGCTGAGTCCAGCAACACTGTTTAAGAAGTAATTATAAGAGAGCAAACAAAGAAGAGGGGGAAGATGCAGAACACTTATTTACCCAGAGGGCTTATTACCAGAGGTTAAGATGCTGAATTTCCTTTAAAATGAATGCATGCGTATTTGCAAAATGTGCAGAATGTGTACACACACACACACACACACACACACACACACACACACACCCCAGAGAAGCTCCAAGTTATGGTTCTGCAAATACGGAAGTAAATTACAGCAGTAGAAAGAGCACTCGTCCTGAAGTCAGAGGCCTGGGTTCACCTCCCAGATCGGACACTTCCTATTGCATGATTTTAGCACAAAATTATTTACTTTCATCTAAAATGAAAATAATGATAGCTAGCCCCGGTATCTCTTGGGTTTGCTGTGTAACCTAAATTCAAGACAGGACTTGAAGGGCAAAGACCAGCTCTGGGACGAGCTGGTGACATCAGGGAGAAAACTAGGAAATCGATGAGTTCATGCCATACCCAATGTGCGTAAAAGCCACCAAAGCCCGACACATCGTTATGCTGGACGATGGCCCACGCTTGCCAGATCTTCTGATTTTCATTGAGAAACCAGAAAACCAAATGTCTGCATAAAAACAATTCTTGAGTTTTCAACGTTGGCAACAAATTCAAACTTGAAGCAGCAAAAAGATAGTGCAGCACAAAGGCATCTGTGGCCTGTCTGCCTGGAACATGGGCTCTGGCCAAATGCACCCCCCTTTCTTGCCATTAACAAGTGTGGAGTGGTGAATGAATCAAGTTTTTCAGTTTGCTTAGGAGTCACGTTTCTACTTACTTTCAAGTTCATAGAGGAAAGGCTTAAAATTTCAAATTTCAAATGAATGAATGAAGCAATGAAAAAAAAAAAAAAACAAAAAACAAAACTTCCAGAGGAAACCAGTTCCTTCCTTCGTTTTGGTTACTTAAGACAGGGAACTTCTGAGAGGTGGCCCCCACCTGCTATTCTGAGCTAGAAAATAAATCCCTTCCTTTCCTATTCTGAATTCCAAATTCAGTCGCCATCTCTGCAGTATTCTAAAACTCACTCTCCTTCTCCACTTCCCTTTTGGCCGCCAACCAATATAGGGGTTTTGTACTTCCCTTCAAGAGTCTCTGTAAGAATCCCTCAGCACCAGAAGAACTGTGGCCTTTTGAAGCCTGGTTCTTTGGCAGAATGACATGAAGATTACACACGGGGTGACTCTTCTTGGTAAATGTGTTCATATACAAATGTCCTGGGTGCATGAAAATTCTGAGAACTGTGGTATGATGTTCTTCAACATTCTAACGGTAAGATATATTCATGTACATGGACTCGGTGTCTGCTGGTTTATCATCTGGGTGCCTGGGGTATAGAATGCAAGTCTTTTACCTTCAGGCAGTTGACTTGTGGCGGGAGGGGGGTGAAAATGGATTAAACAAAAGAAAACGTAAGTATAAATCCTAGCAGTTGGGCAGGTGCTCAGTGACAAAGCAGCTAGCTAACTTGAGGGACTCAGGAAGGATTTCACTGAGAAGAAATGCACAAAGAAATGGTTTCATACCATCAAGCTGACTCCAGAATTTGTAATCATCAAGTTGACATCCACGGCCATCAGCCCATGGTTAATATAAGCACCCTGTTCTCCCAGGTACAACAGGTGACTTGTCCTTTGTTTACTCTCCGTAAAAAGGATCCATCCTTTTTACCCTCCGTGGATCTACTCTCCATTTGGAGCTAATCTACAAATGTCTGCTGAGGGAAATCATGCCTTTGCTTACCATTCAGAAACATCGTGTTCGATTTTTAAAAATCAAAAATCAAAACACAACTCTCAAAAAATCGATACAAGACATGAAAGACAGGAAAAGGGTTTTACCAGAAGAAACATGATTGGCCTGAGAACATACAGGGCAAAGAAGGGGTAAACTTTAATAGTTACCAAATAAGCTCTATTTTTCCATCAAACTGGCAATTGGGAAGGATTTTTATAAGGCTAACTCCTCATTATTAAAGGAGATTTGGGGAGTCTCTCTGAAACACTAACCTTGAGAGTGCAAATTGATTTAACCTTCCTGAAAAGACAATTTAAGAATGTGTATCAGAAGGCTTAAACATTTGCATAGCCTTTACTCAAGTATTTCTATTTGTAGTGATTGATTTCTGGGAAAGTCCTTGGTGCACTTAAGATATAGACACAACATTGCCCATCACCGTCCACTTGTTATGATGGAAAACTAGAGACAACTCAAACGCAGAAGAGCTCAGAAATTGGACGCGATGAAAACGAAAACAAAAACAAAAACAAAAAACAAAGCACCTGGGTGGCTCAGTTGGTAAAGCATCTACCTTTGGCTCAGGTCATGATTTCGAGATCCTGGGTTTAAATCCTGCATCAGGCTCCCTGCTCAGCGGGGAGTCTGTTTCACCCTCTGCTCCTTCCCCACTCATGCCCCCCCCCCCCGCCGCACACACTCTCACTCTCGTGCTCTCTCTCTCTCTCAAAAATAAATAAATAAAATCTTTAAAAGAGGCACCTGCGTGGCTCAGTTGGTTAAGCAACTGCCTTTGGCTTGGGTCATGATCCTGCAGTCCCAGGATTGCACTCCCAGGATTGAGTCCCACATAAGGGTCCCTGCTTAGTGGGGAATCTGCTTCTCCCTCTGACCCTCCCCCTCTCATGCTCTCTGTCTCTCTCATTCTCTCTCAATTAAATAAACAAACAAATAAATACATACATAAATAAAATCTTTAAAAAAAATCTTTAAAAGAGCAAGCCAGTCTGGTACCCATTTAATGGCTTACTCTTCAGCTTTATGTTACTCTTATAGCTCTATTCTTGCAGAAAGAAGTTTTATCAAGAAGGAACTTTTCTGCAATATATACAGTAGTTATACCAAAAAACAATTGCAAATATGTAAGAAACAACTGATATAGGATGTGTTGGGGCAGTCATGGACAGAGAGACGGAGCAGAAGGGAGAGAGCCGGGGAGAGACTCAGATGTCAGTTGGAGAAATACTTTCTCCTTGGGGATGTAGGTGAAATTGACGCAGAGCTCCCATTTCTTTGGCCTTTGGGAGTCTAAAGACTCTCCAGTTTTTGGTAAATCCTCAAGCAGCTTTTACTCTTACTGCCCTTCTTTGCCCTCCAGGCTCCTCCCATCATATTTATTAACTCTTTACTGCACCATTTACAGGGTCCATCAAAAAACAAAGAAAGGAAGCGAAAGAAAGAAAGAAAGAAAGAAAGAAAGAAAGAAAGAAAGAAAGAAAGAAAGAAAGAAAGAAGAAAAGAAAAGAAAAAAGAAAAGAAAAGAAAAGAAAAGAAAAGAAAAGAAAAGAAAAGAAAAGAAAAGAAAAGAAAAGAAAAGAAAAGAAAAGAAAAGAAAAAAAAGAAAAGGACAGATGCCTACAAAACATTTGAGAGTGTGGTAAACTTTCCCAAAGGGCTGGAGTCACAGGAGAAGGCTCACACCGAGTAGCCCTGGGCCCTGTGCCTACCCTCCTCAGCTTAGATTCCTTCCTTCCCCCTCCTCCAGTGACTCTCCCCGCCTCCTGTCAGCCCTGTTCCTGGAACTCCACATTCCTCTCCTATTATGCATAGCACCGTTCTCCCTGGCTCCCACTCCTAAGCCTGCAAAATCAAACCTATCCAGGATTCCACAGACAAAGGGCCTTTCATTGAACAGGATGGAAGTAACTCTCCTCTTCTGGGGGCAGGCTATACATAGTAACATTTGCCTTGTTCCATATAGGTAGATGAGACATACGGATTATAAATAGATGATAACTGAGCTGTTCTTCACAAAGACCATTGTCATAAATAGCATTTTTCCTGGAACATCTATATCTAGATATATAGGAAAATAAATGAACTATAATGTTGTCTCACATTATCTCTGGATGATGAATGCCAAGTGATTCTAATGTTCTTCTCTGTGCTTATCTGCAGTATCCAAATTTTCATAATACACTGTATTGCTTTTGTAATAAGGGGCTCAAAAACAAGTTAACTCTGCACAAAGAAAAGCCTGGTTGAAGGGAAGGTCAGCTTGTGGCCGAGATAACAAGACCTTCGAAATTAAGTAACACTTCCCAACTCGGGCCAACTAAGCCACGAAATCTAAGTACGAGAACCTCGGTTGAACCAGACTACTCCCCCCACCCCCCCACCCCCAGTGTAAGAAATCATGGAGCCGCCCACATAGGGCTCCTTTTGAGAAGTGCCAACATCTGTGGGATGCCAACAGCACCGTCCTTTATAGAAGGGAAGGGAGGTGGTGGTGGGTAAGAAGGCAAGCATGAATTTGGGGAGTCATTACGTGCCAGATGCTGTGTTAATCGGTTGTAAGTCTTATCTCTGATCTTCACAAGGACCCTGTGACGGAACTAGAATTATCTCCAAATGATGGATGGAGAGACCAAGGCTCAAAACCAAAAGCTCATCTCTCTCTCTCTCTCATATTCACCTTCAGCAGACCTCTTTCCCGACTCCGGAGCTGTTCTTTCTTCTACGAGCACATTTTAAAATACCTCGACAGACTGCCCCAAGCTTACTCCGTGTGATGAAAATGCACAGTAACATGAATTTAAAGAAGCTGTGTTTACCATGACAACTGAATCCAGAGATGGGGAACGATAAACCCTCACTAGCGTGCTCTTAAAATCATACAACTGCTGTGACAGGATCGAGATTCATTTAAGTAGGACTTGTGAGCTTTTAGCTGTTTTTAAGATAAAAACTATTCGTTATGTCCAAGTACTATGAAACGTGTTTGATCCTAGAGGAAAGTAGTAAGCTATGATTATTATTTTTTAAAGATTTTATTTATTTATTATGAGAGAGAGAGAGAGAGAGTCTGAAGCAGACTCCACATTTGGTGCAGGGCCCGATGCGGGGCTCGATCTCACAAGTGAGATCGTGACCTGAATAGAAACCAAGGGTCAGACACTTAACAGACTAAGCCATCTCGGTGCCCCAGGAAGCTATTATTATTAATAATAATTTCAATTAACAATTACTGAGCAGCTGTTATGTACTGGACACTCAAAACTCATTACATCATTTACTTCTTAGAGTGTGGGAGCGCCTGGGTGGCTCAGTTGGTTGAGCGTCTGCCTTCAGCTCAGGTCATGATCCTGGGGTCCTGGGATCGAGCCCCGCATCAGGCTCCCTGCTCAGCGGAGAGCCTGCTTCTCCCCCTCCCTCTGCTGCTCCCCCTGCTTGTGCTCTCTCTCTCACTCAGCCTGTGGGCTACAACAAGGAGCCTAGATTCAAATCTGGTTATAACTGGAAGCCACCAGAAAGTTGAAGGTAAAAGAGAAAAATGTGCTGGCTTTCTACTTCAGAAAAAATGCAGTGGCTGCTTTGCTGTGGGCAGATTCCAGGAAGCAAGGCTAGAGACAGGTAGACCAGGGAGGGAGGGGGGTGGTTCCCGGAACTGCCCAGGTGGAAGATGGTTGGAACAGGATTAGGGTGGTGGCTGTGGAGAGGCTGAGGACTGTTTTCCAAACTGATTCTCAAATTCAAAAACAGTCCTTACTTCCCAGTTCTAAAATAGACTTGGCTTCAGCATGCCTGAGCAAAACATTTACCAATTTAAGGGCCAAACTAAATTGTGAAAAAGCTCTCAAAATATTTGCTTAGAGTAAAAAGTAAAAACACACTTAGCAGTTGTGAATTAGTCATTCGCCTAAGGTGGGTGATAATTTATGCCACACTCGTAGTCGAATAAAATTTACATTTACCCTGAAATCTATACTTCTTTTTTTCAGCAAGGGGCTAATTGTGTTTGTTGAATTGCTTCAAGTTGGTATGGACTAGGGGAATTGAGTATCTATTTGCAAAGCTATAGGGATTAAATTAGATAAACCCAAAGGGAAAGTAATTGGTAAAATGGGAAGTGTTAGAGTGTATGAAGTATTGTCTAACGCACTATGAAAGATTAATGGACAGAGGGTCAACTTGAAGTGTTAAAAATTAAAACAACAACAACAACAACAAAAAACTTAACTTTGATCCTGAGTACCCCTGAGCCAACAACAACAAAATACCTTTTGATAAACAAAAAAACAAAAACATTATATACTTGTTCCTCTGCTTCAGTTTTGCTATATAGATCACCAAGGGATCAATGTGCCACCATTTAGAAGTTATAAAGATTAGATTTTTTCCCCTTATTTATTCGTTTATTTATTTATAGAATGAAAACATGTTTTGCAAATCGTAATGTTCCTTATTGGTCTCAAACCAATGACCCAAATTGTAGAACGACCCCACAGGTGTGTTTTGTTTGGTCCAGGTAAGGTATAAAGGATTACATTAGGAGTCCAATTTTTAAATGGTAAGATTTCATCCCAAAAAACGGATTTCCAGACTCTCTTTGAAAAGGAAATCAGAAATTCTGGTGTATTCCTACGTTGAAAGAATGTTCCAGAGCTGAGTGGCAGCTGTCAGAGTTACACTGTGTTTGAACTCTTCCGTCTTGCTCCCTACATCTCCCTGTTGGTCCCCTCACATGAAGGGCATGCTGCTGATTAGCTTCTCACATGATACGGTGTTTCCTCACGGTAGAGGATTATTTGTTTTCCACCCATCACGATCGGAAGTGGGAACGTGAGAACTAACCCGTGTTGGCCGTGTATGTTTTATGGCCCAGCCTGCCTCCTTCGGGCATGATCATCTCCCGCTCCCGGTTAACACCTCGGATCTTTTCACGATACACAGTATTAGGGGAAGTATGTGAGAAGTGGAAGGAACCCACAGAGAGCGAGCCATGGATTTATAGGTTCAAGCAGAGACATTGGCTGGATATTCACTATAACTTGAGCCCCACTGTGTCCCAAATAAAGTGCCCGCACTCCAACAGCATCACAGCCGAAAGTGATTGCTGGCTCTGATTCCAGTGGAGCTTGCCAAAAATACACTCTCACTTAAGAAAATTGAATATGATTTTGCAAAGGGGATGGCCAAACTGGATCTCAATATGACAAAGATGTGTGCTCAAATGGCTTGCTCAGGGAAAAGGTCCAGTGTGGCCCATGAGGGCACATCTTCAGGGATTGAAGAAGTGGCTCGAGTGCCAGCAACTTTCAAAATCAAGACGATCCTAAAGGCTAAAGGCTAACCTGTGCTTAATACAAAATGCTAGAGTTTTTTTTTTTCCTTTGTTGGATAATCTGGCATTTTCCCAAAACACATCCTGAAAAGGAGATGAAAGATACATCCCCATAAATGTTTCTTTACATTTCTACCTCTTATTTATGAAGACACCCCTCAATGACAATGTTGCCATTTAAAATTAAGCTAGAGAATGACCTAAGAGACAGAAAAGAGTTTGAATATATACTGATTATTTTTAATCTTGTTGAGGACACCAAGACTCACTCTGAGACTCTGCTTTCAAAGCAATGAATATTTCCTACAGGAAAAAATAAATCAAAAGCATGTTAGACACAAATGAGAGTTTCCCGTGTGGCTTCCACAGGTTAAATGGATCTCCTGCACCCAACGTTGGAAATTACCATCTATGATCATATGAAATCCAGTAACACAACGTCATTGCTGAGAATAAGGAGCAGGAGGTCAACCTCCTGGGGTTGTCTCTGGCTCAGCCATGGTTGTATGAACACCTGAGCCTTAATTTTCCTCATCTACCAAACCAGAATAATGTCAATCCATAACTCATGAGCTTGTTTGGAGGATAAGTGAGCTGAATTCATACCGAGTGCTGGAATAGTTGCTGGCACATGGTAAGAGATCGATAAATGTTTGCTGAACATTCACTTTCTGATTTAATATTGGCTGTATTACAATTTTAATGAAAACTTTCAAATGTATTTTATATTGGCATTCTAACATTTAAGTTAACGACAAACAATACATTTCTCGCTTTCTCTTTCTTTCGCCTTCCTTCCTTTCCTTTCTTCCCTTCTTTCCTTTCCTCCTTCCTTCCTCCCTTCCTCTAAACAGCCATCCCTCTCTCCCTCCCTCCCGCCCGCCCGCCCGCCTATCTATCTATCTATCTATCTATCTATCTATCTATCTATCTATCTATCTATCTATCTATCTATCATCTGTCCAAATAAAGTCAGAGCTTGACATTTTGAAAATCAAGTGGCAAAAGCAAGAAGTGAAGAGACAAAAGGAGGAACAAGACAAAGATGACAGAAAGGTAGGGCAGACCTAGATCTTCATGTGAGGCAAGAATAGAGAGATGTATCCCTTGCACCTGACCAGACTCAATTCTACCATTGACACAGGCTGCTTCTGGCCAAGACAGTCAGGGCTGCAACAAGAGATGGACTATTTGGCCAAGCTGTTTAGTCAGTTCTCCCAGGCAACTAGTCAGTGCAATCCGATCGGTCATGTGTGATATGTGGCCAAAGTCTCAATCACAAACCCAGTCCAACTGGCTGGTGGAGGTGCACCACGACACGTTAATGTGAGGCCGAACTGCCTTAGTGCTGAGCACCAGGCAGCTGTTGGTTTGTTCAGCTCATTTTCAGCCAAGAGTCAGGGGACTCCGTGTGCCCGCGCTGTGTTGCAATCCAGGGCCTCCTGGTTCTGTGGTGGAGGTATGACTGAGGCTGCTGGCTGAGGTTGGCTATATTCATGAATTCAGCGAGTGTTAAAATTAAAGGACCAACCCCTCCTGTGCCCAGAAAACCTTCAACCTCTATGGACAGCCTCTCCCTTCATGGACAGTGGCCTCTCATGGCAAGATAGCCCCTGAAGAATTACAGTAGGATTTGACCTTTGGGGGACTAGGGTACAGTCAGGAAAAGGGCACTGAGGGTCCTCCCAGCCTGCCAGTAATTCCTCTCATGCTCAGACACTGGGACACTTGTCCTTGTCTCCTTGTCTACATCTTGACCCACCTCTTCGCCACTTCCTGTCTTCTTCTGTACCATGGTAAAAAATTAATTTTGCAAGACAACCATGGTGTCTCCCATTTCATGGATGAGGGAACTCAGGCTTAGAGAGGTCTAGTTACCTGCCTCAGGCCACACAGCAGTCATGTGGCACAGCCCAATGTGTGCATCAAAGGTACCTGCTTTCCCCATGATGATGCACGATTCCTACGATGCGGTATTTAATTTTTATTTGTTTTGTTGAGACATTTATATGCAATCATGTCCCTGAATTTTGGGTGAGTGCTTTTGTCAGTCTGTTGATAAACTACTCATGAAACAATGATTTTCATGCATCCGAGTGTATATCTGATATGCACATATGTGTGTGTGTGTGTGCGTGTGTATATGCGTGTAGAGCGATGGCAGTGGTTCTCAGAATGGGGGCAATCCATCTCACACCCCCAGCATTTGGCAGTGCCGGGGAGAATATTTTTTTTATTGTCATGACTGGGGTGTGTGTGCTAATGGCATCTAGTGGGTATAAGTCTGTTAAATATTCTATAATGCACAAGAGAGACCCTCCCACAACAAAGAATTCTCAATCCAAGTATCAGTAAGGCCGAGGTTGAGGAACTCTGTCTACATACACACATACATAGATACACTCATGTCTTCATTAACATACACATCATGTGTTACACATACATATAATCTATATACCTGTATGTGCATGTACATATACATATATATACATATATATGTATGCATTTACATGCATCTGTGCATGTAATATATGTGGGCATATATCTATTAAAAATCACTATCGATATCAAGGTGAGGGAATGTGGAAATGGATGGGTGTGTGTGTATATGTTTGCGCTTGTATCATATTTGTCTTCCAGGCATGGATGTTTCATAATCACTATTACTGGAAACATGATAGAGGTACAGAAAAGACTACTTTTTCTTGACTATGAATCCAGATACACAAAAGCATTGTAAGTAACTCTCTCACCATGTCCCAACCCAAACCCAATCCATAAAGGTCCATGCCGTGTAGGTTTTTGCTGTGAAATTTTAATGACTTTCAAAATGTCCTGCCCGGAAACATGCTAGTCATCTTGAATGAACCAAAGGGTTTAATTAAACAACCACACTCAGATGTTGGAGTGCATAATTTACCCAGTGAACTGCAAATCCTCTAATACCACAGGGAATCACATACTTTTTCCAAGACAGTTCACGGGGCCAGAAGGTGACTTGCTCTCTGCCTGGGCCACATCCATTACTCAAGCTGAGAGGCATTAAAATAAATACCAGCACAAAAATGGAGGTGCCAGCATTCAGCTAATGAGTATGAAAACACTCTGGCGATTTACGTTCCAGGTGGGGCAATATGCTTCAGGATTCTGGATAATCAGTCCTCTGGTGGGCTTCTCATTTTACCCATGCAAGAGATACTTCTTTTTTGGTCCTCCTACTCAGAAATGGCAATCTGATATAAATACCGAAGCTCTACTTCATAATAAAATATTGCTTCTAAACTGCATCTATCTAAACTGCACGGACTTAATTTTCATCAAGGCCACAAATGATGTTGGCTGCCATTAAGGCAATGGCCTGGTAAGGTGTGGGGAAAAGTAAAATGTCACATCGAAGTCCAGAAATTTTGTGTTGTTGTTTTTAAAAGCTAACGTAATATCAGTGTTGCAAGAAAGAGTTTAAGAAAATATCCACATATAGGAATCAATATAATATATTAACATACTTGTTTTTTGCTTTAAACATGTAACTTTAACATATACTACATGTACCAATTGGGGATTAAAAAAAAAAAAGATGTACTTATTTATTTGAGAGAGAGAGAGAGAGAAAGCACACGTGAGCAGAAAGGGGAAAGGAAAAGAGGGAGAGAGAGAGAGAGAGAGACAATCTTAAGTAGACTCTGCCCTGAGTGCAGAGCCTGACTGGTCATGGGGCTCAGCCTCATGACCCTGAGATTATGACCTGAACAGAAACCAAGAGCCAGATGCTTGGGGTGCCTGGGTGGCTCAGGGGGTTAAAGCCTCTGCCTTCGGCTTGGGTCATGATCTCAGGGTCCTGGGATAGAGCCCCACATCGGGCTCTCTGCTCAGCAGGGAGCCTGCTTCCCCCTCTCCCTCTGCCTGCCTCTCTGCCTACTTGTGATCTCTCTCTCTCTGTCAAATAAATAAATACAATCTTAAAAAAAAAAAAAAAGAGTCAGATGCTTAACCAACTGAGCCACTCAGGCACCCCCCAACTGGGGAATTTTTTTAAACTGTCGGTGTGTGAGTTTCCTCATCTACAAAATACAGATGAGGATATATAAGTATAACATAAGCATCTTATGAAGGACAATGAATAAATAGATGTAAAATACTTAGAACAATGTCTGATACATAATATTTGAAAAATGTTTTTCCTTCTTCTTCTTATTTTAATATCTCGTAATTTTATCAAGTATCTTGTTTTGGGAATTCCATGATATTTGAAGTCTTAGTCAACATTAAGAAATGATTTGAATGCATTAAACCGATGTGGACTCAGTTCAAGCAGTAGCTTCAAGTAGTCAGATAAATAAAAACCATATTTATTTTCTTCCTACAAACCACACGTCCCATTTTCATTCTTAAATGAGTTATTGCTGATTCAAAGGAACACACACAAAACCTCAGCAAATTCCAATAAGCTAACTGTCTATATCGACTCCAGAATAGCAAAAAATACTCAAACATAAGACAAATGTGTTGTCAGTCTTAAAAGGTTGGTAATAGTATCTCAAAAGATTCTAGTGTTTTCTGGTTTCATCTGATTCTTTCGCAAACACAAAAAAGTGCTTGAGAGGCCACTGAATGTATGTTTTGAAAGGCTTCAGCCCAGCTGATCCTATCTTTCTCGGAGAACACGTCAGTACTCAGAGTCCCTCCGTAAGTGGAGAAGAAGCCCATGGTAGAGTCAAACTGTTTCAGGAATGGTGAGGAAGAAGGGTAATGGAAGGAAACGCACATGCATCTCATTATGGCTTTCAAATCCAGATGATTCAGAAGGCAGGGAGAAGACGGAAATGGGGTTTCCTAATGATGCGATGCTTGGGCCAGGGTCAGAAGGACAAGGAGGGTTTATGTAGGAAAAAGACCACTTAAGTGTCCCAGGCAGAAGAGACAGCCCATGCAAAGACCTTGCAGAGGCAAGGAGAGGATCTGTTTCAAGAACTTTGAGAAGGGTGGTTGGCTCTGGCACAGAGGGCTGAATTTATTTTCCAAAGTCACACATATGGAAAGAAGGAGAGGTGGAATATTAAGCCGGTTAGTCCAACTCTGGAGTCTGAATTATCTGCTTTTTTGCTTTGCTCATTTCATTCTGCTTTAGGCTAATGAGACTCTTAGATGGATAACAAATATGTAAATGAGGTACAATCTGTGCAGCATCCAGAGCGGTGCCCGGTCCACAGGCAGAGCTGTGTGAGGATCCGTTTATATTGTTACTATTAATTATTGTTATGTGCAGAACACTCACATAAGGGCACAAGCAAAGTCCGCTCTGCCCGCCCTAGCGATCCCTCCAAACGCTAAGTGGACAAAGAAGATAGAGCAGAGGGGCTCATGGTCCAGCGTGTGGTCTGGATGACAAGGCAAGTACCCAGATGCCAGGCAGGGAAAGTTATTTTCTATGATGGCATCTGGCATGCTGGCCTATCCCACTGACATTTGTGTTGGCTGCTGCGTCCGCTATCCCTGGAAAGTTCGGGAAGCAGCTGGCTGCCCGCAAGCCCCACACTGCTTTCCACCTCTCCTGAATCAGGCTGACGGGGAATGCCATAACCTCTTCTAGCGAAAGAATCGCTCTCCTCCTCCCAGGCCAGCCTATCCTAGGTCTCCCAGTAGCCAAACCACTACCCAGAGGCAGGCTGCCCGGGCACGGCGATCTCACTGGGGGTCCCACAAACACTCTAGAGAAAGAAGGCTCCTCCCCACCACTCGCACCCCCGTGTACACTTCCAATGAACCTACTGTTTGCTGAGAAAGAGAAATGTTGACAAACCCAGGTATGATGACTAGACTTTTCCTTAGGACTGATTGCATTTTCAATGACTGCTGAATAATTCAGGGCACTAAACCCCACAGCATGCTTACAGTGGCTGAGGAATCAAAAAAAAAAAAAAAAAAAGAAAGAAAGGAAGAAAGAAAAAAGTAAGGTTTCTAAATTACCTCTAAAAATAACTACCAAAAGCCACATAGATACATCACTGTTGGGGAAGTTGACTATAATACGCTACCTTACAAAGGGCAAGCTATTCCTGGTTTAGAGATATCAGCTCACGGGATAGTAATTGCCGACACAGATGGGCAAGAGGCCAAAAGCAGGTTCTCAATGGCAAAGGGATGGGTGCATTCAGGAGCCCCGGGACAGAAAGCTATTCGGCCAGATTTTACAACAGGTAAGAGGAGGAGCGGTGCCTGTGTCCTCCTGATACAACAACGGCAAGGGAAAAGCTGCTGTACTTCTGCAGATGTGGCATTCTTCTTTTCCTCAAATTGAGTTAAAGTGATACAGTGTTAAATAGAACCTACGAAGCCTGGTTCACCAGGAAACTATGGGCTGTTTGGGCTTCCCTTCCGAGATCTAAAATGCACCAAGTGGATATTTGCTTTGATTTTTGAGCTATGAAACATGAGAACATTAGTGCTCTACAGTAGCATTAGTTAGGTGTCCAAGATGAAACACAAAGAAGGAAATGCTGGAATTTCTGAGATCCTGAAGAGCTGAGCTAAGTCCGGATAGACCGTAGCTGGGTTCTTTGTGATCTGAGGAGTAATTTAAACAAGATGCCCACGTTTTAGCTAAATCTCTCTATCACTAAGCCAGCTATGGTGCAATTCAGAAAATGCACCTTTCCTAATGAATATGGCAATTGGTTGTCACTAAGAGAGAACGCTCACAGGAGGGCAACGAGACAGTGATCAATATTCATATGGATCCACACTGCCTCATTGATTAATAGCCTTCAACTGTAAAAACCGGAATGGCGATAATAAAGCATTATTTTTAGTGCAGGCTGACACACGATATTACTTAGATTTAAACTTTTTTTTTTT
>CM053621.1:4537061-4547546 GCA_028646535.1 Procyon lotor | reverse complement strand
CTGCTCCAAGGCAAGACACAGAAAGGCCCCTGGGGATGGGCGGGCTGGTTCCTCCATGTCGCCGATGTTGGACAAGATGACTGAAGATCTTGATTTCTTCAATGCTGACCTTGTAAACTAATAAAGGGAAGCTAGTAATTTGTGACACCGTGAGCCCTCCTAGCTTTCTCACTCACATACAGTGAATGGTCACTTCCGGCAAGACCTGTCCCTTAAATGTATAATGAAAATTCTTATCCCAGAGGTCTTCTCTCTTTCTGAGGAATGCCAACACTTTAAAACACTCTGAAAATACATGAGGCCAAATGAATGTTTATTATTAGTGTGACTACTACTGATGTGTAGATTTATATGCCTCTTAAAGAACCTTTGCTGCTTTACATTCCTCCTTCCAGTGAAGCATGTCTTGCGGAGAATTCCACCATGACACTTTGACTTGCCTAGCAAAAACTCATTAGACAGTCCCTTTTTCGGACTGCAGCGGTAGGAATAAATTTCTTGGATTCAAGCTATAAAAGCAAGTCTACAATAGGTCTCTGAAAATGGAACTGGGAGATGTTCGTGAATAATTCTTACGGGATACATAAAATTTCTATCCATTAAGTGCTAAAAAATCCATGTACCAAAAATGGGGTGCCCTGATTTTTTTTTTTTTTTTTGGAAAGTGAAAATGATTTTGAATGTAGTCTATTACTGGCTTATGATTTCTCCATTCAGTAGTTGGGAGGATTTGGTGAAACAGCAAGTTTGCTTTTTGTGTTGCTGTTTGAATCTAGAAAATTTTTATCTACTTACTATGACCCAGGAGGCAGTGCCTTTATTCAAGGCTGAAGGCAAAGCTTGGGGCTAGCCTCCCTTCTCCGCTGGGGGTGAGGCTTAGTTCAAAGGTGGCATCTCTCCCTCCAACCTTTCACCATCCAAGAGCTCTTCTTCCATTGTGATTTTGCTGGCAAACGGATAGAACCCAAACCAAGTGCAGTTCTTGCCCTTGCTAACTCTCACACCTCCGTATGATATGCAAAGCGAATTTGCTGGAAGAGAAACCACCAAAGAGCTAGTTCTTGTTTTGTTTTTGTTTTTGTTTTTGTTTTTCCTCAGAAGGGTTACCCTTTATTCGGCCTGAGAAACCCTTGCCTTCCACACAGAAGGCTTCTAATCCCTTTGCAGGGTACCCCAACTCAATGGCCGTGACCCACGAATCTGATGACCATGGCACAAGAGAACACACTTTTGTGAACAGAGCTGAATGCCACGGAAATAAAATAAGCATTCTCATGAAAAAATTTCCAGGCTGCCTTTTCATGGTAATATCACTCCTTGGGGTTGTCTCAGTTTTGCTGAAAATGAAAAGTATCAAAATAGAATTAAGCACCTTTACGTCTATTCTCTTAGGACCAGCAAAGCCAGTCAAGATGGAAATTTGTCCATTGGCTAAACAGTCAGAATAGCTCCCGCCAAGCAGTGATTGACTTTTTGGCTAAGCTCAGCAGAAACGAAGCCTGTGGTCAATTAGCTTTTCCCTTAATAGGATTGTGTTGGGCAAAATAAAATAGAGAACGAAGTTGAAGGGAAAACTGTCATTTAATGAATTCCCAGATGTTGTCACGTTTCCCCGAGACATACATCATAAATAAAAGAAGGGTTCAGAGTTCAACGGGCTGCCACCTTGTGCTAAAGTCACATTCCTTGTTCAAGTGGCAGAGAAACAGCGGCACATCCAGAAGGCAAACCATAAGTGTGTCCCTTATACCAATCTATACTGTGGGGGAAAGCAGGCTTTGTAGCATTTTTAGGATAGGGATGATAATAATAATTATTATTATTGTCACACCTTGACCTCATTTAATAAGCACTGATTGAGGGCCCCTCACGTACCAAGCACTGTGTCAGCCAGTGGACTTGCATTCGTGAATTAGCTGGCCAAAGAGCAAAAACCAAGTTAAAGTTAAAAATTACAAATGATAATAATAAGAGCTTGAAGCAAGTGAGCAGGGTGCCACAGCAACAAATAAAGAAGGGTCACTGGTGTACAAAGGCTGGTTGGAAAAGGTCTTGGAGGGGACTTTGCAGCTGGGAAGCAGCCAGCTCGAGATGAGTCAGAGTCAGCGGGATTGGAATGAGAACAGAAGGGGTGAACTTGGTGAGGCCGACAAGAACCAGACCTGGAGTATCCGATGAAGGGGCTTGGAATGAAGTCTAAGTGAGTGGGGTTTTTGGCTGGGGCGGGAAACGGTCCTGTGTGCATCCTGACACGGGCTCTTTGGCTGTTGGGTGAAGAATCTGGTGGAAGCAAAGGGAACAGAGCAGGGAGTGAAGCCCACTGCAGTGGCCCAGAAAGGGGGGACAGCAGCCTTAACTGATGTGGAAGGTCTTGCTTTTTTTTTTTTTTTTTTAAATTAACTATTTTATGGTGAACAAGTCAGTATCAGTTGACACACCCACAGTGTTGTAGGACCGTCACCACTGTGTAGTTCCACAATATCTCATCATTCCAATAGAACATGTCATACCCATTAAGCAGCTACTCCTCACTGTCCCTATCAAGTCCCCAACAACCACATATCTGCTTTCAGTTTCTGTGGATTTGCCTATGCTGGCTATTTCCTATAAATGGAATCATACAATGTGCAACCTTCTGCATCTGGGTTCCTCCACTCAGCGTGTTTCTGAAGTTCATCCACATGGCAGCAGGTATCAGTAGCCTTATCCTTTTTCATGGCTGAATAATATTCCAGTGCATTTTGTTTATCTGTTCATCTGCTGATGGACATTTGGGCTGTTTCCCCATTTTAGCCACAGTGAAGAGTGCTGCTATGAGCATTCACGTACAAGTCTTTGAGTTCTTGTTTTCAACTCTTCTGAGCATCAGTAGAGGAGTAGAATGGCTGAGTCATGTGGTTATTCTACAATTCTATATTTAACTTTTTCAGGAAGCTCTCCTTGCCTTTTATAAGTCTGGCTAGGACGATGAGTGTTCTGGGTAAACTGCTTGTTCATAGAAGCCACGGAGTGGTAAACTCAGATACTTTCTTCCATCATTACAATGACTAATTCTTTAACTCTCCAGTCACACTGACCACAGTAGCCCATTCCTGACTTATTCTGGTTGCTCTCAGGATGGACACAAGGCCCAGGGAAAACCAACCCTAGTCCTTCTTTCTTATTTTGCCCAGATAAAAACAAACAAACATATCCTAATTTTCTGGGTTGTTCTCTTGGCAAGATGGTAGTTTTGAGCCATACTGGTCTCCTTGGTACAGGTACGGAAAACCAACATGACCCCGACAACCATGTGTCTTCCACACTGAGCCCTGGAGAGGGAGAGCATACAAAATACTTTCCACTTACTAGAGAAAAGACTCCTGATACTGAGTGAGCCAGAGTGCTAGCTCCAGGTTCCCAGCTGGTAAAGGCAGATGCCGGGACTTGGACAATGTTATTTGGTCCCCCAGCTCCAAAGACCAGGACCAGCTGTCTGGTATCAGAGGGGAAAGTTACAGTCAGCAACTTTGGGGAGAGCGAACTTGTTTCTCTAAAATGAAGAACTTTCAGTTGTCTAGGAATAAAAGGACCTGGTCATAAAATGACCAGTAGCAATCCTGTTGGGCAAAAACAAACTGATGAAAAGAGTGGAGAAAGTTTAAGTCCGAGGAGCAAAAACCCAACAATGTAAATTCATGCTGGCTGGCATAAGTGACCTCAGGGTTACTTTTAGCTCCAAGTGGCCCCTCTTTCATATTTAATGCCTGCATTGATTTTTCAGGAACGAGTTCGAGGATGAACACATCAGAAGCCAGAGGTAGAACCCAACTCCATCACTGGTTTTGAGAAATAAAACCAACCCAGCTTTCCTCTCTTTCACTGATTAGGGGGTGAATCTGAAAAGCAGTGTTTCATTACGGTGCTGATCCAGTGCCCCAAATATGTGGGGTCTGATAGCCAGGCTGGTAAATCAGTTAACTGTTTCAGCTGCCATGTTGGGCCAGAAATGAGGGATGAATGTGAAAAGACAGACCATGCCCCAACACACATAGCAGTGATTATTGGATTCTTATTTTTCTTTTTTTTTTAAATTATTTTTTAAGATTTTTTATTTATTTATTTGACAGAGAGAGAGATCACAAGTAGGCAGAGAGGCAGGCAGAGAGAGGAGGAAGCAGGCTACCTGCTGAGCAGAGAACCCGATGCGGGGCTCGATCCCAGGACTTTAGGATCATGACCTGAGGCTTTAACCCAGTGAGACACCCAGGTGCCCTCTTTTCTTCCTTCCTTCCTTCCTTCCTTCCTTTCTTTCTTTCTTTCTTTCTTTCTTTCTTTCTTTCTTTCTTTCTTTCTTTCTCTCTCTCTCTCTCTCTCTCTCTCTTTTTTTTTTTTTGTCTTTCCTACTAGACCCCATGAGACCTGGTACTATGTTTGGTTTTGCTTACCATTATCTCCCCCAAGTGGCTCACACAGAGATTGCACATAGTAGATGCTCAATTAACATAATAGTGGAATGAGTCCACAAATGAATGGAGGAGAAAAAGATGGTGAAGAGAGGTATTTCTTTTCATTTCCCTCCCTCTTTCCTTCCCTCTTTCTTTCCTCCCTCCCTTTCTCTCTTTCTTCCTTCCTTCCTACCTACCTTCCTTCCGATCCCATGACACTATCTATCTATTCTGTCATCTATCAGAATGAATAATGGAGTTACCACGCAGGGAAATGTAACCAGGCCACCTCCATATGCCCTTTACAGGACAAGGTCCAACACATCATTATCTCTAAGGTTAATGTGAAGAAAGCCTAGTAGTTTCATTTCATTTTTTAAGGAAATTTGGGCCATCTCAGGACTCACCAGCTTAGGGGGAAAAGGTAAGTCTTTGTGAAAAACTTTAGTGTCTTGCAGAGGATTGCAGTGAATTATTGGGACATTGCAAGGTTTAAGACTGATGCTTTCTGAAGCATGAAAGAAGTATCTGTAGCTTTTCCTTTTTATGTTTAAATTACTTTGCTTCTTACTTGACTACTTTTTCTGACCTTTCAGAGAGCTGCCTTCTTTATATTTCTCCTTGAGTCCCTTAACCATTTTAAAAAGTAGTTTCGATACAAGTCTTATGAGTTCTTATTTCTTAGCCTTCTGGTCCCCATCGTTTCAGCTCATCCTCTCCTCACTTGACCTTTCCATATAAAACCTTGCAATATTATTATGCCCTTTGCCCCACTTCATCCATCTTCTTCTTTTTCTCACCATGCAATAGATAATGTGAAGCTATGGATCTATAAAACACTCACTTCTCATTTTCAAGTGAACATGAAGTTATGACCAAGAGGTTCTGTTTGTAATCTATTTTCCCCCAAAATGAATGTAATGGGAAACTTGGTCAAATCCGCTTAACCTCTTGCACATTTCACCTTGGGATTAATGTTCTTCATGTTGTCCTGCATTGAGCTTTGAGAGGATAGAGTGAGCAAGCCAATAAGGTACAAAGAGAAGAGAAAAAAAAATTGATCTGAGTCAACTCTCTAATACCTTACAGCTGTGTGGCCATGGGCAGATTACTTGACCTCTCTGGTTTCCATGTTCCCAATCTGTAAAATTTGGTTGATATCACCTATCTCAATGAGTCACTGAGGAAATTAAATTAAATGATGAGACCTATTTAGAACTACCACGTAATGGATACTCAAGTTATGAAAGCCATAACGATGATTTAGGCTTTTAATCAGCAAACATTTATTGAACTTGTTTGATAATGGCAGAGGGAAGAGGAAATGAAAAAGAGCCCTTGATTTCCTTTCTCACACATGAGTTACAATCACTACAGTTTTTGCATTTTATCTTGGGGATAAATATAATCTTCAGCTCCGACCAATAGTAAATTCTTTTATCCATTCAACGAATATCGGGAAACTACTGTGAGTTCACAAAACAATGCGTGAAATCAGACACAATACCTGATCTCCTGGATCTCATCTGTGCTATGTTTCTAGAAAGCAGTGTTTCTCAACCAGGCAAAATTTCCCATTGGTCAATGTCAAGGAGAAAGGTTAGTTGTCACAACTGGATGCTATTGGTATCTAATGGGTTGAGGCCAGGGATACTGTTAAGCCTCCACAGTGCTCAGGAGGGCCCCACAACAAAGAACAGTCTGACTGTGGAGAAACCCTGCTATAAGGGAAGGGATAAGGATGAGATAATCCATCATCAAGGCAAGGAGTTAAAACAGCCAAGGCAGACTTCATCACCACTTTGGGCCCTCCCAGACTCCAAGCTGCAGTCGCAAGATTAGGATTTCCTGTAACTGCCATAGGGAGGCAAGGGTTCCTGGGTGCTGAGGCTAACTGGCACGGCTCAACCCAGAGGCAGGGGGATGGACCAGATGCCCACTTCAGTGCCCGTCTTGGCCTCCTGCTGCAATGACTGGCCTGGAGACTCCTGGGCATGCGGCTGGCATCCATGGTTTTGCACCACGGTCCATGTTCTCAGATTCCCAAAGCTGCCACCAGGGAAGCCACTGCATACGAGGAGCTGCAGAAGCAGCACTTCAGTAGAGATAGTTAGATAAATAATCCTGAATAAAATTGCATATTTTCAAGTGCTTTATTAATACGGTTGGGTAGAGAGCATGCTAAATTCCTACATTGCGGAGATGAAGGCTACAAGAGGGGGATTAGGCGGAGAGCTAAATGAGATGGGGCAGGGGAAGGAAAGGACAAGGCAAAGGCAAATTGCTCGTGTGTGTGTGTGTGTGTGTGTGTGCGTGTGTGTGTGTGTGTGACACACAGTGAGGAAAGATACAGATACATGAATACAGAACATTTGCTATGCGTTGTGGCAGTTCAGGGGAATGGAGGACGCACTGCGGAGTCCACCGTGTAAGTGAGTGAAGTGGCATGACATTCTTACACCAGGATTTGCAAACTCAAGTGTCTCCAGGGCTGAACAGATCCGGTAAATGACTGAAGCTGGCCAGGTGGGAACTTTGGAGGGAATGCAGAAAAAATGCATTGCCAGAGGGGACAACAGTATCTCAACTCCAGTCATTTATCTTGTAGCGAGCAGGAGAAGCCAGAAATTCCTACTTTCACATGAAATGTTATTTGCTCGCTCTCTCTCTCTCTTTCTCTCTCTCTCACACGCACAATCTCATACACATGCACCACATGAGAAAAAAAGGACTGTATCTGCAAGTTGTAAAGTTTTCCTGCCTTGTGAGCCTCGAAGTTTAGAATCGCCAGCTTGAATTTTCTTTTAATGACCTCATGTGTTCCCTTATTCATTTTCAGAGGTTTCCTATACACAGGAACATAGGTTTTGAAGTGAGCTGAGAGTCCACACAGTCTTCCTGGTTAGCTATGACCCCAGACCCATTGCTAGATTCCTCCATGCTGCCTTTTCTGGCTTGGGACTTTGACTCTGGGCGATCTGCTTGATAGAGTGGTTGTGAACAGAAAATAAGCTAACTGTGTAAGCACTTAGCATTGTCCCAGTACCAGACAGAGCTACCAGATGTTGGCTCCTCTCCCCTCTAAGGAGATGTAGTTGAAAGCAGTTGTTATGGCAGGCAAGAGAAAAATCCAGAATTTTGTCCTCAGAACATACATGCGGGCAGGTAGAAGGTCAGTACAGGTTGCCCCTCCTACAATTCTTTCTACTTGATTCCCTTAACTGAGGCCATACAGTGGACTCATGTCCCCCTACATCGGCCAATAATTCCTTTCCCCTTCCAATCAGAATAACATCTTATTTATTCATTTATGAGGAAAAGTTCCTTCTTCAGCCCTAGTTTTATAAACTACAGTACAGACCTTATCATTCACATTGGACCCAAACCTGTCTAATCAGAGCAGCCCATGTTTCATACCAGAGTAATTAGTTCAAGGAGGGTATGGGATATATGAGATGTATCTCTGTGATGTCACCTTATACGGTTCAGAAAGACGTACTCCTTTATGCTGTCTTGATAAACTGTTAAGGTCTCAGTCCAGAGTTGTAGGTGAACATCTTGCCACCATTTAGGGAGAATGTGCCATGGAATGAAGTCAGCATCAAGACAAGCAGAACCTAGAGATACTTTAAGGCGCATTCCTAAAGATGTCCTCATTTGGTCCCCTAGATCCAGCCATACCTGAAAGCCATTTTGGAACATGACATTCACAATTTTAAAAATACAGCATGTTGCACTTTTGGATTTCAGTTATTCATAAACTTAAAGAGTTTGGAGAATAAAGCACCACTCCCCAACTCCAATATAGTTACCCTTTAATGCAAGACCCAATCCCATCGTTTCATGTGGTTTGTGGTAGGGAGAAAATCTGCAAACTTCCATCTAGATTCACACTTGCTGCTCTTTCAGAGTTTGACAGATAAACTAATAAGTGTGTGGCTTTGGGGAAATACAGTTGGCAATCTAGCTCTTTCCTCTACTACTTAGGGACTTTGAACAAGTTACTCACAATTTCCTTATCTATATAAAAGGTAAAAGAGCATCTTCTTTATAGAGTCATTGTGAGGACTAAATAAGATAATAAAAACCCATTTTTTTGAATTCTGGAATATCAGACACTAATCTTACTGCTCTTCACGCCTCTATTTCTGGAACATTTTAAAGATTTTATTTATTTGAGAGAGAGTGCACACATGTGCACTCATGCATAAGTTGGGAGAAGGCCAGAGTGGGAGGGAGAGGAAAAGGGAGATGGAGAGAAGCTCAAACCGTCTCCCCGCTGAGCGTGGAGCCGATGACATGACTCGATCTCACAACCCTGAGATCAGGACCTGAGCCAAAAACCAAGAGTCGGATACTTAACCAAGTGAGCCACCCAGGCACCCTGTTTCTAAAAGAATTTAAAGAGAAGTGCATCCCACAATGTCTTGACCTAGTGCTCACATATAGCAGGTGCTCAATAAAACAGACTGTCATCATTATCACTCTCCTCACCACTGACTTCCAGGGCGGTGTCTCTCTAACTCAGAGTGCACTAAATCACCTAGGGTACACGGTAAGTTTCAGATTCGGATTCAGTGGGCGTGGGAGGGGTCCTGTAACTCTGCATTGCTAGCCAGTCCCCACGTGATGCTGATGGTGCTGGGCTTTGGACTAGACCTTGAACGAGGACACAGGACACATAAAGCCAGGGTAGCCCCAAAATGAGAATCTTAATTGATTGTGGGATATTCACAGCTCTTCCAAAACACAGCTTATTTGATCCTTCTATTTAATTTTAACCTAATAAACATCTCTATTCGGAAACATGATCTCCACTCAATCCCAATACTCGCTCCACTGAAAAATCTCAAAGCTTGAACATCTGGATGTCCAGACTTCTCCTATACCAGTTACACGGGAAGCTCTGAGGATGAGGCCCAGGCAGCAGGAATTCGTAGCTCTCTAATTTGAAGGCAAGACTGAGACCCACCGGACTAGAGAGACCCTGGAGAGAGACATCACAGGCCAAGGTCAGTAATAACTCCGCAAATCCCTAGGGGCAGAATTCAAATAGCACCAGACTTGCTGATGACTTTCGATAAAGTGAATGTACTGACATGAAACCACTGAACTTTACTACTACTATTTAGAGAAACATATTCCATAATTTTTTCTTATACTAAGATGAGCATAAGTCACTTTATAATTGAAGTATTAGCATTATGGACCTATTCCCGTGCACTAAGCCACTTCTTCAACTGAGACTTCTTTTTAGAAAAGGATGGAGTCAGGGGAGAAAATGTTATTTGAAAATCTAGTTTCTGTAAAACCTAGAACAATCAGCTTAAGAAAACAGTGATTCATTCCGATGGTCATAAATTTTAAAAATATATATTAATAATATATATTTTTCTTATGTACTTATAATTCATATTATTTCAGAAAGTGCACAAGGCGTAAAAGAAGTAATTACATGTCCCTATCCTGATATATGTCCACTTCAACTCAGTGCATTTAAACTATAAGGTGTGCTAACCAACTAGCCATGAGAGATATGTAGATTTTAATAAAGAAATTGCTACTTCTAGGGAGAAAAAAATGCTCATGTGGTTTAGGAAGTATCCCTATTTCTATCAGACAAAAACAAAAAAAAATTACCAGGGACCAGTTCTCTGCTTCTATGGACCTTGCTCATTTCCTTCCACACTGAAGGCTCCATTGAGGACAGAAATTAAATATTCTGCCCTTCCGTTTGCCCTATAACATCCGGCACTGTTTGCCCATAGTGGGGATTCAATATTTCTGTGGCTCCTTGGCATGAGACACAGAAATGAATAGCAAAACTTGGAAGACCACAGTTTGGGGGTTAAGCTGACCTGGATGGACACTTGACCTGCACAATTCTTGGCTAAGTGAACTCACCTATAAAATGGGAGTTTCACTAAGTGCCCCCACAGGTAAAGCTCTTAAGCATAATCTATCATACTATGTTATTAACATTAGTAACGCAAATTTATCATGAGCGAATGGAAAAGACACTTGGTCTTGGTTTCTCTTTTCATGTCTATCAATGGAA
>CM053621.1:4521979-4536961 GCA_028646535.1 Procyon lotor | reverse complement strand
CCGCATCGGGCTCTCTGCTCTGCGGGAAGCCTGCTTCTCCCGCTACCATTCCCTCTGCCTGTGTTCCCTCTCTCGCTGTGTTTCTCTCTGTCAAATAAATAAAATCTTTAAAAAAAAAAAAAAGGTGGAACACCCCAGGAAGAAACTCACCATGAATGAGAAGTCTGGTTGAGCAAAACTAAGTGAGTGAGGACAAAGATCTGGACAAAACCCTTTTCTGTAAACCAGTGAATAATGCCTCTGCATGGAGCACGGCGATCTTTCATGGTGAATGCCTGGCAGAGTTGCTTGGAGCTGCACTGGTCCCTGCTTCTGATTTGAGTCACAGCTGCCATGGAGCACACACCGTGTGTCAGGCATTGGGCTAAAACTGACACATTATCTCATTTAGTCTGCACGACAACCCTCTGGGGAAGAAAGGCTAACAAGTGCTAGGAAACATGAAAAAAGCACACAGTTCACAAGCAGCAGTGGCCAGATTTGAACTCGGGCAGTAGAACACAGATGCATGACTGCTATGGGTGCTGCCTCCCTCCCTCCCCCGGGTGCCATTATCCAGAGAGCTTTAGCATGCATGACTTTGTCACTTCCCTGCCCCGCCAAAGTTTCAAGGGGCGCACTCATTCTGACAGAGCTCTGGGATGCCGTGAGCCCTAAACAGTTCCGTAAGAATGAATGAGAAAACCCTCAGTGCTGAGGAATGTATTAATAATTGGGACTGACATAGAAACTACCTACACAGCCAACCTGAGACTTGGCACGTTAGGGCTGTTTGCCTGTCAAACACAGCATTATAACTTCAATTGCTGAAACTCACTGCATTCGTGGGAAATAAACAAGAGCAAAGAGGAATGTGCGTTCCTTTATGGGCCACCTCCCCTCTGGTCTGGTCCCTTCTGTGGCCCTCTCTTGCCTCCAGCTGAGCTTCTGAAACGAGGAATCTTTTTTTAGCTGGAAAATTCACCTCCGCCTTTCAGAACATCAGCTGGAAAGAATGACACACAGTATTCAAACCTTGGCTTTGTGACTTCATGAGGAAATTTTAAATGACTGACAGGCTGGCTAATAATGGTAAAAAATAAAATGTCGTCTCTCCACTTTCCCAGCAGGAAGGAAAACCAAGACTTATAGCTCTTCTGAACTGTATTGCTTTCTACCCATTTTGTGGTCGGACATGGCGAGATGTCAGTTCTTGGGCATTGCGAAGATAAATCGGGAACTCTTCTGAGAATAGAGATCAATTTTTTCGGCCTGTCTGCTTTCCTGGGTCTTCGGAGAAATGTGATCATTCTGGTAGAGTAACAAACTTTAATGAGCAGTGAATAACCATACTGAAACTTTAAAGTGTGTGTGCGGGGTGAAGGGTGATGCAGAAAGAAAAGAGCTAGAAGTTAGAATCCCCCTTTGATAGTTTGGCCACCTCGCCTTCTGAGACCTGCCTGGTAGCTGTGAGGCCCTTATTCTGACAATTTCCAAACTACTTCTTGGCCCCTTATAGAGTGAAGCAGATGTTTGGGGTCACACTCCCTAAAACAGCAAAGGTGGTTTTTATATAGATATCTAAATAGGAGACACAATGTAAAATGCAACAGTCAAATCAAAACTCAACTAGTCACAACTATTTTGGCCTTATCTTTCAGAACAGAGTGAACACATACCTAATAGTCCAAAAACAAACCCAATAAACCAAGCTCTTCATTGTTGGGGTTGTAGAACAACGGGTTTTCTTAGCTGGAGAGGGGTCTCTTTCTTATCGGTCTGTACTATGTAAATTCATTTAGATTTCCTGAGCGCACATCCTATATAACCGTCCCAGAAGTATACTGCATCATGACAGAAAGCAGGGATCTCGATGTTCTTAGAGATCAGAAGATCTTCGGGCTCTGGGGGTGCCCATGAAGCATGTTGATTCTAGGGATACTCTTGATAAAATAGAACCAGAGTGGGTTTGCGAATTCCACTTTGGGATGCTAAGACCAGCATCCAAGATGATTGTGAGATAGGTCCGGAGACCACAATCGGATAAATACCGCCAAGAGTCATTTACAGAGCAGATAGCTGGAAAGCATAGGGAACAGTTCTCGACTGGAAGGAAGATGAAGCAATTGTACCTGAAAGTATGTAACTGAAAATGGTGTGGCTTCCAAGAGACACATCAACATTAGGGTCACAGCCAGAGTGGGCCCAAAACACAGAATACACATGTGGTGAAATCTTAGAATTTGTGATCACAGCGTCTTCTCTAATGTTCTTACGTACTGCTCGCTCTTTGAGCACCGACAGTCTGAGCTATTGGCCCGTGTTGCATAAACGGTACACAATTTGACAATGACACCCCCCTGGGCGTGGTGAGAGGCCAGAGCCAGGAGAGATGGACAGGACCTGAAGCCCACTGAGGGGTGCCACACTGAGTCACTGCTCTCTTGCTCCCTTCACAGCACACTTCCCACTTACACCAATAATTTCCCTCCTGCACTTTTGTTGTTATGGTTGCTGGGAGCACGGAGTTGCGGGCGAGGCAGAACTGTTGAGTTTTATTGGCCTGGCATCCCTAATTGAGTTCTCTCGGGTTAAATGCATGAATGGCATGACTCCATTGTAGGCACTTTGTAAAATGAAGCTTAATTGGACCAGATACGCCACACTAACAAAGACCAACCAAACTTAGAATTTTAAAAATTCCTAAAACAGGGGCACCTGCGTGGTTCAGTTGGTTAAGCGTCTGCCTTCACCTCAGGTCATGATCCTGGGGTCCTGGGATGGAGCCCCACGTCGGGCTCCCTGCTCAGTGGGGGAGTCTGCCTCTCTCACTCCCTCTGTCCCCGCCCCTCCCCCAACTAGTGCTTCCTCTCTCTTGCTCATTCTCTCTCAAATACATAATATAACCTAAAAAAAGAAAAATTCCTAAAACAGCTACTAAAACCCATTGTGTTTCTATTTTTTGATCGAATGGATTTTGCCTTGGTCAGAAAAACCTCTTGGTACCAGCGCACTCTTTCGGAAACAGTCAGAAACCCTTTGGTGGAAGGTCATGTTTTAATCTTATGAACACAGAAAAATAATTAAATTATCCATCTGGCTTTCTGAAAGGAATGGAGTGGTTCCAACACCACTTCTAAAACCCCGCTCCCAGGGTGTACACAGAGCAGGGATCCACAGGTGAGGAGCCCGTTTTTGCTTTGAGTCTGACAAAGACAATCCCATCAAGCGTGAAAAATCCACCACGGAGTTCGTTCTGGAACAGCAAAGCCTCCTATTTTCCGGGTACTACAAAATGCCCAGTCTATCATATTGGTTTCCGACTGCACATTACATCCTTTAACATACCTAACAGTTACTTTCAGGGGAAAATACATTTATAAATGAGCATGGTGGCAGCACCCGACAGTCCCTTTTACCCCACAAACTTTTAACTATGCTCATCAATTACTCTTAACGGTGCAAAGAGTTGGCAGTGTTTACCCACCATCCTTTCTGAGTTATTCAGCTCGATCTTGCGGCTCATTAAAAGCATCTCTATTTATTTGCTGTGTGTTACAGTCCTTAACTTTGGCACAACACGCCAAAAGAAAGCCCATTTTACTTTTCCCTGTGGTGTTAATTGGTAGAGCATGCTGCCTGCCTCTTCATTAATTATGTCAATGCCTATGAAACTTCCATTTTCATGGGGGTGAATTAACAAGGCTTCTCTGAACAGGGCTGACAAAAAGCCAGCCCGACTGCCTGTGACGATGGGGATAATGAAGGCTGCTGGTGGTCAATGCCATGTTCAGTTGCAAAAGCTCGCTTTGTCTGGCCCCAGAGTCCTCTCACCCTCACCTTCTCTTGTGCCCGCCAGCGGGAAACAGGCACTTTTGTGAAGCCAGGGAGAGCAGCTCTGCTAGGGACAGCCCAGACCGCCGCCCAGACCCCAGAGACAGGATTGTGCCGCACACGCACTCCCGGCAAGGGGCTGACGGAGGCAGGGGAGGTGGGCCAGTGCAAGCCCACTGAATGCAGCCGTGCCTTCCAAGGCTTCCAGACAGGTTCCTGATTACCTCACTGCAGGGGAAGCGAGAAAATAAAAAGCAATCCCTATTGAAAACTCCTTTTTTTTTCTTCTTTTCATCACTCTGAGAGATGACTTGCAAAAGGCTCACAGCTAGGAAGGAGCAAAAGAAACGCAGACACGCACTGCGTACCCCTAAAAACCTTGAGCCAAATCACATTCTCTGGTTAACAAAACCGTCCTTTTATTTTTGCCTACTTCTCTGCTCAATTACTGCGAAGGTTGGTAAAAGAGTGACACCTAGTTACTGTTTTACTATTTTCTCTCTCAAACATGCAACCTCCTCCTGAAGCTCGCTGAGTGGGATCGGATACAGATTTTAGTTTCTCCAGCACTCACTCTCTCTCTGGCTTCCTCGCTCTCCGACGATGTCATTTTCATCCCTCTTTCGATCTCTATCCATGTGTCTTGCGTGACACACATACTGAAGAGGATTGAGAGAAAGAAACGTACATGGAGGAAGGCCGAGGTAGACCGTGTGTTTTAATTGCTACCCCTAAACACACCTTCAGAAGGTAGAGGATGGTGATTTGCAGAGGTTTAGCAGGAAGCAAGAAGAAAAAGAAAACGTAAGGCTTACGCTCATTTCCCAACTCCTTGGGAAAAAAAAAAAAAATCACAGGGTTAGAAAAATCAGCAAGATGGCCTGAGGCCTGGCCTCTGAAGAGGGGAGCTGTGGTCAGGTGCATGTGCTCCCCAGCACTCCCACACCAACACACATGTGCAAACGCCAACATATGCACAAAACACGTTTTGCATATATGCACACAAACACTCACACATATGTAAAGACACACGAACACACGTGCACACACGGTGGCGACAGATGAGAAACTGTGGAAGAGTGTCAGGTGAGCTATCCAAGATCCCCAGACCTTGACCATGAGGGAGTTCTTTCTAATGCTTCACTGCAGTCTTTCCCGTTGTACATAAATCTTTTTCTCAGAAGGAAGTGATCAGCTGCTGTCCACCGAATGCTGCTCCCCAGGCTGAGGAACAGGTCTGCATTTGCTCTTTGAAGCTAAGCCCTTGGTTATACGCTTAGAATGAGCTGCCCCATGGCTCTTTGTGCGCCAAGGGCGGCAGACGAGGGATTGGGAGTTAAGCAGACAGGTCCCAAACACCAGAAAATGCAGGTTCCGAGTATTCATTGTTTGCTTTTGGCCAGAAATCCGGCTGCACTTTCACTCACAGAGGACATATCCCTGAATCCTCTCAGACTTAGTTTCCTCATATATAAGAAAGTAATGACTCCATCACAGGTTTACTGGAAAAGAATGAATAAATGACTAAGGCACAATAAAAATTAAACAGGTATTTGTGAAACACTAAGAGTCATCAGAAAACCACTCCCCTGAGGATTTTGGGCCAATGAAAACGGAGTGGTTAGAAGAAACATTCCAGGTTTATGGAATGCTAATTATGTACGAGATGCTAGGCTCAACTCTTTATTCACATTGTTATAATCCATTATCACCAGGACCCCTGAGGTAGATGCCGCTGAGCTTCCCATTTTACAGAGAAGAAAATTGAGGCTTGGATGAATCCTATGGCCGGCTGAGTTTTTGCCAGTAGTACCTGGAAAAACCCAGATTTAGTGATGCTCCTAACGACGTGCAGAAAGTGGGATGAGTCACTCTGCCAAAGAGTGGAAATAACCCAAATGTGTACCACGCTGTGCCCAGATAAATAAAATATGCTATACCCACACCATAGAATGCTCTAGGGCAATACTTGCCCTAACGCGGATGAGCCTGGCAAATGTGAACACGAAAAACAACCTAGTGTATGATTCCGTTTACATGAAATACCCAGAACAGGCGGACCTCTGCAGAGGCAGACTGTGGATTAGTGGTTGCCGATGGTCGAGGGGAGGGGTAAATGAAGGCTGGTAGGTTCATGGATTTTTTGGGGATGGTGAAAATGTTCTCCCCAGGCCTCACCCCCAGCTTTAATGAGGCATAATTGACAAAGACCGTATGCAGTATATTTAAGGTGTACATGGTGATGATTATGTGTGTATACACCGTGAAATCAAAATGGTGTGAAATTAGTTGTGGGGTCGGCAGATCATCTCTGCAATAAATACTAAAAAAACAAAGCAAAATACTGAATTGGTGAATTTTATGGTAAGTGAACTGTATAGTTCAGTAAAGCCATTTCATGGACAAACAAAAGTCCTTTCTCACCTTAAGTAATAACCTACCCAGACCACCTTACTTAGAACCTCATGGGTGCAGGCAGGAAGTGGAAGGAACACTTACATATTTATTTTTTTTTTTACCCACTTAATTTTGCATAAGTGGGAAACAACAAGCAAAGGAAATACTGGAGCAAACCACCCCCCCTGGGGCTGGTTGCATGAAGAATTCTGGACTTTATTTTCAGGCTCAGAGAAGGGTGTGTTTGTGTATGTGTATATGTATGTGTGTGTGTGTGTGTGTGTTCATATGTGCATATGTTTGTGTGTACAGCTGACCCTTGTATGACATGGGTTCGAAGTGTGCAGGTCCATTTATATGCAGATTTTTTCTAATAAATATGGTACAGTACTGTAAATGTATTTTCCTCTTCCTTAGGATTTTTTTTTAAAGATTTTATTTATTATTTTTTAGATTTTATTTATTTATTTGACAGAGAGAGAGAGAGATCACAAGTTGGCAGAGAGGCAGGCAGAGAGAGAGGATGAAGCAGGCTCCCCGCTGAGCAGAGAGCCAGAGCGGGTCTTGCTCCTAGGACCCTGAGATCATGACCTGAGCTGAAGGCAGAGACTTTAACCCACTGAGCCACTCGGGTGCCCCAAGATTTTATTTATTTATTTATTTGACTGAGAGAGACACAGCAAGAGAGGGAACACAGCAGGAGGAGTGTGAGAGGGAGAAGCAGGCTTTCTGCTGAGCATGAAGCCCGATGGGGGGCTCGATCCCAGGACCCTGGGATCGTAACTTGAGCTGAAGGCAGATGCTTAAAGCTACCCAGGTGCCCCTAGGATTTTCTTAACCACATTTTTTTCCTTGGCTTACTTTATTGTTAAGAATATGGTATATGATATATACAGTATATGTGTTAATTGACTGTTTATGTTAATGAGATATCTTCCGGTGAACAGACGATGGGAGGTAAGTTCTTGGGGACTCAAAAGTTACATGTGGATTTTTGACTACCTGGAGGGTTGGCATCCCCAGCCTTGGGTTATTCAAGAACCACCTGTATTTGAGTGAGTGTGCGTGCGCACTTTCAGCACTCAGCAAAGAGTCTGAAGTATGTGTATGAAAGAGTAGGAGTCCAGTTGCATGGGAGGGAGGGAGGCGATTTGGGGCTGAGCACACAGGAGCCGTGGTGGTTTACTGTGTGAGACATGGGGTCTGGAACAGAGATGTACATGGTGGACAGGGAGAGAACGGTGGCCCTGAGGCATGTTAGGACATGGTGACTGACTGGCCAGTGAGAGAGGAGAGCAAGCAGCACAAGAGGGACTGATGAAGGAGGGGGCTGAGGCATTCAGCTTGAACAACTGGGCCATGCCATTTTCCAGCACAGAGATCCGCGTAGGGAAACATATTTGCCGGGTAAGATCACTGTGTCATTGTGAAGGCCATCTCCCTCCCACATGCAAGAAACTAAACTTCAGAAGTCCTTTGGGGAAGAGAGATTAGAAGAAAACGGGATGCAGACATACTCTTTATTAAATGAAGGGTCTACCTCTGCTTCATTAGAAAACTTCTTTAACTTGGGCTACATGGTCAGAGACCAGGAAAAGAAGGTGGCAGGGGAAAGAAGAAAAAAAAAAATCTCCCATAAGGAAGCACAGAAGTTTCCAGAAAGGATCAGGTTCTAGGCAAGAGGGAAATGTCAAATTCTTTCTCTCTTGCTCTTCAGGACAGTGGAGATTAATCCTGAGCTATACAGTGCAAGCCTGGAATATTTTACTTTCTTAACAATGCACCACTTTAGAGTTCCTGCATGCCCTCTGGCTGGCAAAGCCCTCTAGCTGTCTTTGAGTCCGTTCCCCTATTTCTGGGCAAGACTTTTTCAACCCTCATCCATCAGGGAAATCTATTAGGAAGAACTGGCTTTGGCATTAAATAGACTTGAGTTGGTTTATGGCTCAATCCTTTATTCATGGTGACATCCTGGGCATGCTCCCTGGCTCTTTGGAAACTCAGCCCCCTCATATATAAAATAGGACAATGCCAGGGCTGTTAGAATGATTAAATGAGATGACCTGTGCCAAGAGCCCATTCTAGAGTGTGGCACACAGTAGGCTCTCAACTGAAGGTGGTGACGGTTACCATCATTCTCCAAGGCAATGATTTCTTGTCCTCTTCTGGCTTGTTGGTTGGCATGAGGGGCCACCTCTGAGAATTAGGAAAAGCATGCTTCCATCCTCAATAAATGCTCATGCACGAAAACTTTGAACAGACCTCCAGGGACCACATTTTAAGAATCCTTGATCTTTAGGAAGTCGTTCTCAACTCTGGCTGCCTGTTAAAATTAGCTGGGGCACTTAAAAAATTACTGATAATTAAGGCCTTCTTCCCTAAAATTATCTTTGACTGGTCTGCATCTGGACACAGGCAACACTATCTCCTTAGGTATCCCAAGAGGCCCTAATGTGAAAGCAGAATGGAGAACCACTGACGAAGGGGGGGAAATACAGGCGCGCCTACTTCCCTCTGCTGAAGACATCCCAAGTGTCCTGCACTTCCCTGGATTCTGGCAATGTTTCAAGGTGGTTAGGAGCTCAGCCTCCGGCTCCAGATGACCTACAAACCAACCACTCTCGACCCCCATTAGCAGCATACTCTTGGCAAGCCCTTCAACACTTTGGCTCTCATTTATTTCTTCTCATCTATAAAAGCAGGAGTGAGACAATCATACTGTCTTCTAGGATTTGGGGGAGCGCTGACTGACATTTTCTATGGGGTGGTTCTCAAAATACACGTGGCAAAGCAAGAGCTCAGGTAACCGATCGCAGGTAACCGTGACTGCTTCCATGAATAATAAGGCCACGATCATTTTCACCATCTTAGCACAGTATCACTTTATCATCAGTAAAGTCCTCAAATATGGATGCTATTCTTCTCTGCTTTCTTAAAAAAGCAGCTGGTGAGAATGCCTTATGACACAGTGCTCAGCCTCCCAGGGGCATGAGGTTCCTCTGCTTGGGAAAAGGTCCATGCCCAGGCCCTAGGGATCCTAAAAGTGTTGAGAAACCTGCTCCAGAGGACATACCCTGACTGAATTCCCCACACCCGAAAGTAGCTTCTGCCTAGATTCAAGCATACCCATACATCTAAAAGAGTGTGTTTGTGGGGAAGTGGCTAATAAAACAGGCGTTCCTCGGTCATCAAACACTGAGCCTTCGACAGTGCAGCCAACAGATCACTCTCCCTGAGAGTATAGGATTGTGCCAACATTGAAAAGGCAGAAATGAAGGAATTATATACAAAAGTGGCTAATGTGACGACAAAATCTAGCAGCTTGTGCCTCTCTCATCCTTGTGACCCCAAACGACGGATGTCACTCAGGCTGTCTGCTCCAAGCAGCCTTTCTGGACCCACCATCCACACAGGTTAATCACATCACCTTTCTTTTGGGAAATCCACTTTTCACTGCTGATCCTCAGCTAATCATCATTCCCTTGACTTGTCTGGAACCTCCCTGGCCCTGCTCTTCCAGAAACAGTGACTCAGCCAGGCAAGGCAGGTTATTCGGGGTGGCGTGATGGGGGGGAGGGGGGGAGGCAGAAGGGAGGAGGGGTAAGAGGGAAAGGCAATTTACGGCGCCTGTGGGTAGCTGGCTTCCCCCACTGGCACATTTCTAATTTTATTTCGCTTGCATTTATATTAGGAAATGCTGCAACCAGAGCGTGCTAAGGGCGGGGGACAGACTGGAGGAAGATGTGAGGGCTTACAGCTGCTTAGAGACAAGGGCCCAGGGAAAACACCTTCCCAGGCTTCCCCGTTCAGGCTCCTCCCTGCCCACCTGGCCTGGGAGCTGAAGAGGAAACGTCCCCCAGACCCCCCGGCCTAGGAATCACAGTAACGTAGGTTCTTGTTCACTTCCCCCTGGAAGCGAAAGGAGTTAGCTTCGCTTATCAGGTGTGGCTCTAGATTCCAACAACAAGCTCTTTCTCCCTCATTTCAGATTCATGGGATGCTTTTTACATGGAAGATGCTCCTTGGGGTTTTTACCGTTTCCTATATTTATTAATGATGGAGCCCTAGAGCCCAGGATTTCTGTCTCTCTGATAGCTACCAGCCCAGGGGTTAAAAACTTGGATTTGGAGATCACACAGACCTTCTTTTTAATCCAGTGCGACTTGGGACATATCACTTAACCTCCCTGAACCTCCTTACAGATAATAGGAGGATAATAATTGGGATAAAAATGTAAATAATGCATGTAGGAATCTTAGCAGCAAGCCTGACGCCTATGAAGAGTGCAATACAGAAGAGCAGTTGTCATCGGCGTCATTATGATGGTCAATTTTACGTGTCAACCGTGTTAGGCACCTAGTGATTTGATCAAACACTAATTTCAGTGTTGCTGTAGAAGGTATTTTGTTGATGGGATTAACATCAGCTATCGGGTGTCTTTAAGTAAGGGAGATTATCCTCGGAAGTTTTGGTAGGCCTGATCGAATCTGTGAAAAGCCTTAAGAGCGGAACGGAAGCTTCCTTGAAGAAGAAATTTCACCTGTGCAGTGCCCGCCTCTGCTCCTGCCTGAGAGCCCAGACTGTTCTTCCTGACAGCCTGCCTTACAGATTTCAGACCTCCAGACCTGCCTGGCCAGCCTCCACCATCCTGTCAGCAAGTCCTTGCAATAAGTCATGCACACGTGCACATGCACGTGCATGCGCACACGCGCGCGCACACACACACACACACACACACACACACACGGAGAGATGCTGTGTTTTCATGTTGTGGGTTCAGCTTTTCCACATGGTCCACACAAACACATTTGGGCGAGGGGGCTGTGGTATATGACTTCGCCAAAGCTGCCATAACAAAGTTGCACGGACTGGGGGGCGCAAACAACAGACATGTATGTCGTCATGATTCTGGAGGCTGGAAGTCTGAGATCAAGGTGTCGGCAGGGTCAGTTTCTGGTGAAGACTCCCCTTGGCTTGCGGGCAGCCATCTTCTCCCCGTGTCCTCCCATGGTCTTCCCCCTGTCTCTGTGCCCATCTGTGTCCTCATCTCCTCTTCTAATGAGGGCACCAGTCCTGCTGGACTAGGGCCTACACCAATCACCTCATTTAGCCTTACTGACTCTTTAAAGCCCCTTTCTCCAAATATGGCTTCATTCTGAGCTGCTGACATTTAGGACTTCAACGTATGAATTTTGAGGGAACTCGATTCAACCCATACCATATGTTGAGAGACCTGGTAGCAATTTTATACCTTAGCTCCAGTAAGATCTCTGCCTCCAAAAGCCAAATTCCAGAGTTAAGTAACAATCCTTGGTTTTCCGGCATCCACACCAGTGTCTCTTGGTTATTTGCCGCAGGATTGCTGATGCCTGAGTTCCAGCTTGCTAGAAAGGATGGCATGCACCATGTTCCCTGGGTGGTGGGCAAAAGAGATTCTACTTACAAGAGGCCCCCAGTGGAGGGAACGGATAAGCTTCCCTAAGACAGATGGGGCAGCAGGGGTGGGGGATGGAAGACTCTTTGGAGTTGACCTCCCAGGTAGCAGCACATCTTCTCTATGGTTCTGTCTCCTGAATAAAGATGTTCTCTAATGGCAGGTGGTGCCCGGCAACAGATGGTGGCCCACTGCCCTCCATCAGTGCAGGCTCTAGCACAAAGCTACCGGAACTGGGTCCGACAGACAGATGAGCCCTGGATGGGCTGGAAGCAACTGCCATGCAGAGAACCCCAGGTCACTACTCAGTTGTTGGGTTCTATTAAAAAGAGGTTAAGAACTTTCTTGACTACTGTCCATCCTGAGGTTACAGAAGCAGCTCCTGGTGCCGAGCACGGTTTTGCTGGAAGACTCTGCAGTGAGCATGTTACACCTTCTACTGGTATCACAGATTACTTATCTGGCCCCAAAGTTGAATGGCCCTATTTCCACTTCATTACTTCTGGTAGCAAGATGAGTAATTACTTCAACCATTTCATCATTCAAGCAATATTTGCTGGATCATCTATCGTGCACCAGGTACCGTCAGGGGTTAATCTAGGGTGTGTTGGATGTCCAGTTTGCTTTTGATAACTTTTCTGTTAGGGCTTTTTTTTTTTTTTTTTTTTTTTTAAGTAGGCTCCATACCCAGCATCGAGCCCAACTCAGGGCTTGAACTCGACCCTGAGATCAAGACCTGAGTTGAGATCAAGAGCTGGACGCTTCGCTGACTGAGCCACCCAGGCGCCCCTGTTAGGGCTTCTTTATGCTGTGGAATTTCTCTCTCGACTGCTCATGTGAATGTAATAGAAAGGGGAGTAAGGATTCTTGGAAGAGACAGTGGGGAAATCATGAAAAGCATGTTCTGTCTGCTCAGAAACATGCATGGCTGATCCACCTGAAGCTAGCAGAATGAAGGGCCAGAGCGTGACCAGGGGAACGGGCATAAGGACGCATGGAAGTGGGCAGCTCTGTCAGAGACAAAGGTAATGAAGATGCTGTAAAAGAAAATACAATGTAAACCTCTGGCTGATCAGCGAAGAAATGCCATTAAGATGGATGGGGTTATTTGAAGGCTCTACAGAAGCAGGTACACATCTGTCTGGTATTTCCATAAAGCCCTTGAAGTCTCTGGGATGAGGAATGAGATCATGATGAGCTACAAAGGGCTCAATTGGCTGCAAAAGGCCAAGGAGCCCCGAGCACCGTAAGTGAGCGGAACACAGACACGGAACCGACCTCAGCATGAGAGAGAAAGAAACCAGTGTTCCAAGTCAAGATGATGGCTCTTGCCTCCCTCGTTTTTTTTCAGATAAGGGTATTGCCTGATTGTTTAGAAATCCCCACCTAAACACAAAAAGGAACTGCCTGTCTTCTAAAATGTGTCCGTGCTAACGTGTTCCCTTTCAAACTCTTCCATTGCATATTTCTTCTTGGCCAGAAGCTGGGAATTCAGTTATGGGAAATCTCATAGTAAATGTCGTGGCCATGTGTTTGTCACTTCGTAAATCCTCACTCTGTGCTTGACAGGTCTCCGAGATCACCTTTTAAAGCTAATCCAGCTGAGGGATAAGACAGCATTCTTAGCGCTTCAACTGGAGTACAATATGACTGGCAATAACATCTGCCTTAACCCATATGATTGGCAGAGGGTTATGCGATGGTGGGCAACTTGCTTCGGACAGCTCACAAGTATCTTTCTTACGAAAAAAAAAAAAAGTACCCATAGGCAAATTGCTAAAAATGCACGGAATGCATTTGCAAAGGGTCTGCTGGTGTTTTGAAGGATGTAAAATCAGACCTGTTACACAGCATATGATCTCAAAACTCCTACTTAGTCCTCATCTTTAATTTAGCCAGATCCTTACGGGGCGAATGCCAGATATTAAGATGCTCTTCCCTACTAAACCTATTTTACCCACTAGGTTTGCTGAGAAAGATAATCAGTCTGTATCACCTGGCTTACTGAGACAATAAATATTACTATACAGAGGGGATCATTTTTCCAAATTAGACTGTAAGTAAGCATTTACCTAAATCTGCTGAACATTTTATTGAGTTCTTGATGTTGGTTCAACGAAAACAAAACATTCCACTATGATCTGGGTGGTCATGCCACACCTGTGTTCAAAGAACACCATCTGCTCGAGACACATCACACAGTCAACAGAATCCTATGAGAAAGCCAGATAATCTTCCTGGATTCCAGCACAGAAGCTGAGGAGTAGGCAGGAATGACTGCCTTCCCTTTGGATAGGTAAGCAGAACATTATTGGCTCCTCAGAAATGGCCACACAGTTCCTGTGTGGAGAGGCACCAATCCACCTCCTAAAGACAATCACTAGGGTCCGCTGTACTCTCCCCTTGGCCTCTTTCGAAGACTCGGGGGCCTCCTTTTCTTCCTGGTCGTTCTGCCTATCACCAAAGACTGCAGGCTGAATGACCAGGTTTATGTCAACACTATTAATGGCCAGAAAAACATGAAAACCCAGTTCTTAAGATGTGTCATATGTTGTCAACACATTTGGCAGAAATATAAACATGGTAGGCAGAGACCTACGATCAAAGGCTTTGCATATATCTCCATACGTTCATACTCAGTTGGAATTTTCCAAAATATGCACCTGGACAGCACTCATCTTGTGTAGCATTTTTCTCCACCTCTCATCCTGTCTTAATATCAGTAAGAGTGGGGGGGATGTTGCAGAGAGGAAGCAGACAGAAGGGAAACTAAATATTCCACATATAGTTTCTACCTGTACCTATGGAGGGTTCGCATAATGCCTCCCACCTCTCTCTCTCTCTCACGCGCACACACACACACACACACACCACACGAGCTTGATGAGAAAGCTGCATTATTCTTCATAAGAGGAGCCTGGAGTTCTGGTGAACTAAGTCCCTGAGAAACCATGAGCATAGGAAAATGGAGAAAAGTAGGGCAAATATGAGAGGGGCAGGAGCTTTTCACTGGGCCAGCAGAGTGATAAGCTTTTAATATGCATGATATCATGTTACTCCCCCAATGGAAACAGACCAGCAGTGAAGTCTATATCTGATAGGGCATCAGAAGCCTTACAAGGTACATCCCTGTCTGTGTCTTCCTCCCTGCTCCTGTCTCTTTTTGCCCACATATCACCCTGTCCCTCCCCCCCCGCCCCCACTGGCCTCCTCTGTCTTTCTGGAGTGCACTGAGACTCTTCTGCTTTAGGGCTTTGTCCTTCTGTCCTTCCACGTGGGCCTTCCCTCACCCTGATCTTCACATGGCGACATCTTCCCACGCCTCCATTTCAGCTGGT